>OY821520.1:182272035-182604535 GCA_963682025.1 Cordilura impudica | reverse complement strand
TTGAATATGCTATTTAATTTTTTTATTTATAGAAAAAGTTTTTATAGTAAAAACAAAATATTTTCACTATTTAATAAACAACACAAAAATGATTGTCGTTTAGATAACAACAACAGCTGACTTTAACGATAGCGAATATCGTTTAAAAATTTTACTGAATACCAAAATCGACAATTTTGTTGTTTTCTTTTTTTAACGATTCCATTATCGTTTAGAGAAGTTATTGAATCGCGCTACAGAATTTGCTTTATTTACATACTGACCTGTACTTGAAAACCTGTAAATTTTTGTTTTGACTGTACTACGAGGTCTCTGGTAGTTTCCCCATCTTCTAAATTTGCATAATTTTCTAGCGTCAAAACAAAAAAATCTTGTCAGTAAATTATATTTCTTCAATATATCGAATTTTTACTAGCGAAAAATTTTATGAAATGTGAAACAGACCAGATTGCATTCCTTGCAATGAATATAAAACACTTTGACCAAATTTATAATTTATGGTAATAAAACAGATTATTTGAGCCCATATTAGACAACAATTTTTTAAAATAACACAAAAGCCTGCCAGCTATGAATGAATTTTAAAATAAATATAAATCGACGATACTTTGTCTCTTCGCTGTATATAAATACTGAAATTATTTACTGGATTATTTTATTAAAACCTAAAAGAAAATTATAAATAAAATAATAAAAATGTTGTTAAAAAATCCATTTGTAGAATTTCGTTCATCGCACAAATTATATTCATTTTCTTCACTTTCACTTATCAAAAGAACAGATATCACTTGAATCATTTAAATTGTTATTAACACATTCGCGGAAAGTTAATTTTCTTATGTTCCCCTCGTGGATCACACGCTGTAACTTCGGAATTACTGAAGATAATTAATCCGGGACTGGAGCAAAATTATTAAAACTAAGAAATTAATTTAATTATGTCAAGTTCTTAACAATTTAATTTTGCGGTTATTGCCGCCATGTCCCATTAATAATTCCAAATTGGTAACACAGGACACGTCGGGAAATCCCGTCTTGACGGCTTTTACCGTCATGTCGAACTCAGTTATTCGAAACTTGCCTTATGTGACAGAGCGGAATATGCCGTCAGGATTTAAAAGAATTGTAACTGAAGATAATATAATATATACTATATTTTTATTGAAATTCGAAGTAATGTAATAATTTTTTGGGAATAATGGATAGAAATGAAATCAAAATTAGCATTAACTGAAGCAATAACACAAAAATGACAGTAGTAATTCATATATTCGGTGCAAAAAATAAAGAAGTAAATTTAAATAAATCAAAAGCTTTTAAAAATAAACTTTAATTAAGGAACACAATTAATCTTAACATGAATGGTAATCCTCAAAGCATTTTCCATGGCAAAGGGCAGGTTTGTTTTGGCAATTTTTGCACCTATATGATATTTCCTTACGGGTCTTCGCTTTTTTACACTGGACACACCTTAGATAAATTGTCTTCCTGTTTCTGTTATCAGTTGCTAATGGTTTTTTCTCGATATAATGTTGATTTTCGTTGATATCGGTGTGTGTTATTGAAGACCTGTTATGTCCTCCATGAACTGCAGCTGTTGATGCAAAATCTCTTCCAGATTGGATAGATTCTGGCAATTGTATTAAAGATTTGACTAATATGTTTCGGAACTCAATGAATGATATATTTGATCCGGTTTTTATTTTAAAAATATGGTACGAGTTACAAACTGCGACATCCAACAAGTGAAATATTAGCTTCTTATACCAGCGGATAGTTTTTCGCGGCGAAGAATAATAAGATGTCATTTGGTCCATTTTGTCAATTCCTGACATATACTAATTATAAGTGATGATCTCCTTTGGTTTCAAAATATCACGGCCCCACTTTTTTCTAGTTTCAATTAGTTCAGGGTTATGCAAAGTACTTCACGCTTATCACGCCATTTAGATATATAAACTTTGCCTTTTGAACGTTTTAGCACCCGTAATAGCTTTCGGATTTCCTTTACGGTTTGACCGTAGTGTGCCTGTAATGTGTGTGTTGTAGGACAGCAATGTCTTAGAGAGCACGACGCTGTTGTAGAAGTTGTCCATAATAAGATGATGACCTTTTACTTCTGTGTCTTTTATGCTGCGCCTTGGAATATTTCGATATTCAAAACGTACCCATCGCTTGCTGTAAGCTCGTACAATTTAATTCCATATTTAGCCTTTTTACCTTTTATATATTGCCGGAAATGCAGTCGTCCACGGTGAAGTAGAAGGGATTCGTCCAAAGATAGGTACTCTTCAGGATAGAAAGCTTTTTGAAAACTTTTTATAAAAAGATCCAGTAATGGCTTGATTTTTTTTCAGTTTTGTTTCATCGCCTCTTTTAGGGGAGCAACTCAAACAGCAGCAGCTGTTCAAATCTACGGCCAGTCATTGTGTTTATAAATATCGGATGATAATAAAGTGGGTCATTTGAAAACAAACCCATATATATTCGTTGAGTTTACCAATTTTGTAATTATGTCCGACGTAAAAATCTCATCAAAAATATTCCTCGGAGTACAGTTCTCACCAACACAGATTTTCACTCCACAGTTTACTATATCAAAATTAAATTGAGGTATTTCTGTTATGGTTTCCAACCACCCATCTCCAGATTACATCTCCGGAGGAGGCTCCTCGTGTTCTTCTGAATCTGAACTGTTATCAGAGTCACCGTCATCACCCTCGAACATATTTTTTTTTTTTTTTTTTAATTTTTATTATGAAAATCCTAATGTAACAAGATTTAAAATCTTATAAAACAACATTAATTTTCATTGAGAAGAATGTATGTTAGTTTAATTTATAATTAAGATTAGAAGAATAATATAAAATAAAATATAATATAAAATATATAAAAAATAAAATAAAAATGTAAAAAATAAAGTGTAAAAATATCCTGCACAGCAGGTAAAAATTATATAGAAATTAAAATTAAATTAACTAAAAAAATTAAAGTGAAGTATTAAAAATCAATTGAGAAAAAGTTTAAATAGTTCTTTCTTAAATGATGTAGTATTTGATATTTTGTGAAGTTGATTATTTAAAGTATGTAACGAGTTCCAAAGACGTATGCCATTTACAAAAAAGTGTCTTTCGGATATTAGTCTATTGTACAATATTGGTACAAGACAGTTATTACGGTTAGATCTTGTAAATAGTAATGCTCGAAAAGGTAAACGGGTTCTTTAGTGAAAATAATTTTAGGAACCATAAGTAAAGTTCTAAATTTAAGATAGTCTTCAAATGAAATGCCATAAATTTTATTTAGAAAAGCGGAGATACTATCATGTTTGCGTAAACCGTAAACATATCTAACTCCACTTTTAAAGACGCGTGTAAGTTTGCCCATGTCTGCAATATCACAACCTGACAACAATTCACAACCATATAAAAGCGTAGGTAAGATAAACGATTTTGCAAGAACAAATCTAATTTTCTGCGGTGTGAAGTACTGAGAAGACTAAAGACTACGGAGAATACTATAAACTTTTCCAGAAGATTTGTTAATTTGATCATTCCACGTTAGGGTATTATTAAAAATCATTCCAAGGTTTTTAGCATTCGCAACGTAGGCGATATCCACTCCATTAATACTAACTTTCGGAAGACAAGTGGTATCATATATCTTTTTAAAAATAACAAGGCACTGAGATTTTTTCGGATTTAAGGTAAGACAATTCAACCTAGCCCATGCAAATACGTGGTTCAGTTCAGTATTCAGGTTCTGTACACAATTTTCCACATCTCGTACGTTACATGATGTGTATAACTGAACGTCATCAGCGTACATGTGCATTTGGCATGAATTAATTACGCGTGGTAGATCATTTAAAGTAGACCCCTGCGGAATACCCCTACTTAAAGACGCAGAGGTAGACGACTTGTCTTTAGAGACAACTACTTGCTCTCTATTCTGAAGGTAAGAGCTAATCAATTTACAGGAGGTTTCAGAATAACCAAAAATATGTTTAAGCTTTTTAACAAGAATATCATGGTCCACTGAGTCAAAAGCTTTATTGTGGTCCAATAAAGTCAAAAAAGCAATATTACCACTGTCAACGATATAACGAAGATCTTCCGATACATCAATTAAAGTAGTGATACACTCTCTTTTCCTGCGAAAACCAGATTGCTTAGATGATAAAAGATTATTATTGGATATATGTTCATTCATTTGTTTGCTCATAATTTTTTCGAAAACTTTCGAAAGAAAAGGAAGTACGGAAATTGGCCTGTATTCTTTATTAGATTTCGGCAAGGGAATTACTTTTGCCCATTTCCACAAATCAGGGAAAATAGATTTTGTAAAAAAAATGTTAAAAATATGAGTGATATAGGGTAAAACCTGTGGTAAAATAGCTTTAATAAATATTGGATTCATACCATCTAGACCAATAGATTTTGACTTTATGGAAAGAAAAGCTTCCAGAACATCCTCCTGGTTAACGCAGGAAAAACTAAATAAAGAATCCAGATTGCAATCTGGTAGATTTGCATAAGAGTCAGAACGAAGAGGAGTTGAGTCATTTGAAGTAAATTGTCTATTCAATTCATTTAGTTCAAAAGTGGAAAGATTTACCGATTCACTTTCATCTTTATAACTAATTTTCTTTATCTCTTTCCACATATTTTTAGTATCCATAGCCTCTGAAAATACACGACTATAATAGCGTTGCTTAGCTAACTTTACTTTCCTAGTAACATATCTACGTAGTGATTTCAAAATTTCATTTGACTGTGTAGTTTTATATCTTTTCCACTTATCGTAAGCAGAATTTCTTTTAACTATTAAATCACAAATATTTTGATTAAACCAAGGCTTAGTAGAAGATTTAACAGTTTTCTTTCTAACCGGTACGTATTTGTCATATAGGTATGTGGTAGCTTCATAAAAAAAGGATATCTGTTGGTTTAAATCAGGATTACTGTAGATACTGGTCCAATTGATTATATTAATTTCATTTAAAAGAGCATCATAGTTAATATTCTTGTAATCCCGGAAAGTAATATGCTGTGGTTTTTCATGTTTAAAATAAGGAAGGTTAAAGGTCATATAAATGACGTCATGTTTTGAGAAATTAGGAGAAGAAAACTGGTCATGCAAAAGAACTTTTCTAATATCTGAGACAAAGAACACGTCAATAAGGGTACTACTCATTGAAGTGAAGTGAGTGGGTGTAGTGTAGTAGTGTTTACAGTTATAAGCCCAATCGGTTGGAAAAGTGAAATTAGATCAGAATCAATGAGCAAATTTCCATTTAGGTCTCCAGAAAGAATAATATCACTATAAGATAAACAATTTTCATCTAACATATTAACAACCGGAGAAATATCTAGTGAATCATTAGGCCTGTATAAAACACCTATGAGACATTTGCTTACGTCACAAGGAAGTTCAATAAATACAAAATCATATTCTTCATCGAACCATGGGAACCAAAATTCCAATAAATATAAATAAATTTAATGGAAAGTGACTTACTTTATTATTATAAAAAGTAAATAAAACACCATTAATGATACTGTGCAAACTTCAATACACTACACACTCCCGCTGGTTGATAACAAACAAAATGATGTGAAACAAGTCGTTGTAAGTTATACTTTTATTTAATAATTAATTATAACAAAGAGCGATACAAAAGATCCGTGTTTATCACTATAGGGTTGCCAAAGTTTTTCATACATACATATTTTCAACTTTATCATCCGATAGCATTTCGTTCTTACGTAAATCACGCACAGGTGAAGCCTGGGTTTCTTTTTCGTGTTCGATTTTGTCGGAGTTTTCTCCGTCTGAGTCATAATTTGGATCGCTGCCATACTCTCCGTCATCGCAGAAAGGGTCGCACACATTTTTATCGACAGAATCAATTTCTTCGAACAGTCTCAAAACTCTATCTCTGGCTTTGCTGTATCCGTCCATTTTTCCTACCAAAATTCACAACACAAATACCACATTTCTTTATTTATTAACTTAGAACTTTATTTTATAAAAAATTGCACTATTTTTTTCTCTTTCACAATAAAATTTACTCACCTTTAGCACAAAATTTATTTGCTTTTACTTTTCGAAACATAACAAATCCACACATCGAAAAATGTACTGAAAACTAAGGAGAAAACCCGTCTTGCTTTTGCTGATGTGATTAGGTACGCAACTTGTGTTTGCAATTGCGACTGAACGTTTTTTTTTTTTTTTGTTCTATGTCACATAGAGCGGAAGCAGAAAAAAATTTATTATGACACTTATATTGGCAATCCATAATTTAACATTAACTTTGCTGCGGGAGTTACCGTCTTGTGAAAATGATTTAAAAAAAACTGTTGACGGTATATGCCGTGCTGTCATAACGTTCTGATCTCAATTTGACGGCATATGTCTTGTTAGTCTTGTCCGCGAATGTGTTAAATTGTTACTTTCATTGCTTGGTTGGCTTTGTTTTATCTGCGCATTAACATTTTCGTGAGAATTTTTTTTAATAACTTTGACATTTGTGAACCGATTGAACACATATTTTTGTAACGTCAATTCGGTACAATTTCCATCACCGTCCGACTACCCTATTCGTCTGTCAGTGTCAAATTTTGCTGAACACTTAACAGAAGGAGATCGTCCATATGGCGTTCATCAACGCTCAAGATATAAAGTAAGAGAGAGTGTTGCCGAGAACCCAAATGAATCTTATTGTCAGCGCGCATTTACGCGTCAGTGCAACAACTTTGCGGCGCATTTTGAAGGATGATTTTCATTAGCTTCTGTATAAAGTGCAAATGACTCAAAGAATTTTGCTGGCAGACAGGCCACATCGATGATGCCCGACGCAGCCCATTGCGTCAAAATATTCTATAGTGCCATTTTTTTCATTCTTCATAGAAGACGATACCGGTGGATGTTGGTTCATTATGTCTGCCCGAGAATGGGATAAAAAGGTCTGGAATGTTACTGGTTTCAACTAGATAGTGCCCCATGCCAAACTCAAATCAAACAATGCGGTTTCTGCAACAAAAATTCCCTGGATTTGTGATGTCGAAAAAAAAACTGAGAGATACTCGAAGAAGTTATGGAAAATGCAAAAAAAAATTGTGCATTTTATCGTGGCCCCTATATTAATCTCATATTCAAAAAGTAGTCCAAATGAATTGAAAGGAACCAAGTTAAAAACATATCACACTTATGGAAATTGGTTGTTATTATTTTAAGTTATTCAATATTCTCATACCGACATAAATGATGACGCACCCTGTATTTTTGTCTTTAGACTATTTAATTGTTTGACTAAACTTACTTTTGTTTATTTAAATTTATTCACTTTTCACTGTCAATTTATTCACTGTAATTTAAATAGTTTAACTTCGCATAACGATTCGACTGATATTAATAAACAGAAATTCACAATATTCAAGTATTTGGACACCTGCTTCAAATTTTTAAAGGCCATTGTTCTGTACTTTAGAATAAGATTACCAAATGTTTTTATACTATGTTGTTATTTTATTAAATTTCCTCTTTCGTCTATTGATATTTTGAGCAATTTCGGCATTTAGTAACCTTTTTCTAAAGTACATTCTACATCGAAAAACAAGTTTTTCGCTTCTTCATTTGCTTCAATGTCCTTTGCTTAGGTGGTTAACCCATGAGAAGGTGGTGTCTCAAGACTTGTGTTTATTGTTGCTTTGCTTCCATTTGCCCTCTGCACACTTCATGTTTACGTTTTTACAGGGTTGCCAACTATCACATAAAAACACTTTTTTCGCAAGATATTATAATTTTCTCACATGAAACAGACTTGTTAATCCTTGCGATGGCGCTACTACCTCATATTATCAATGGTAATCAATACGAAGAGGGGAATCACATAACCTGCTACTCAAAAACGGACAAGTGATGTTTCATTTGTGACAAAGAACCAACTATCCTCCCAATCTTAACCAACTTACACAAAAACAAATGTTTTACAAGGCTTCGCTTGACACATACCAGACTTACGCACCAATATTTGATCTTTAAAGAACCTCCACCATTATGCTCTTACTGTAATAGCGCAACTTTAACCATAACTCACCTTCTATCAGAATGCCAGAACCTTCACATCATCCGTTTAAGAATATGCAAAACAGCCAATATCATAGACTTACTAAAATGTCCGTCAATGGATAAATATAAATAAAACATATGAATTCTTACAATTCCTTCATTTACAAAAAGAAATTTAACATACTTTTAAGTAATTTAAACTTATCAAAATACCATTTTTTTATAATCATAAGCCGATAGCCTAAGTTGCTAGTGCTTTAGACTTAAGATTTATTGTAATTTTAATTATAATAAATATCTAAATAATAATAATAATAATATACATATATATGGGGCCTATGACTAAGAATTGTCCTATAGGGATTATTTTTGGAATACTGACTAATGGATATAACAAACACATACAAACCCAATTTGACTGAGATCTATATGATAATCTGGATCTTATGGCCATTTATCTTGATTTCATAGGGCACATTTGTGTGGGAACTAGGTCTGAACATGGACCGAATTTCACCAATTTCAATAGCGTTCATCCTATGGCCGGTAAAAGCTTATATACTAAATTTCATCGACATATATTCATATCTACGACCTGTAGTTTGATTACACGGACACACAGACGGACGGACGTACGGACAGACGGAGGACGGGCATCGCTAAATCGACTCAGAAAGAGATTCTGAGTCGATCGGTATAATATCGATCGGGTCTAGGTCAAATATTTTTGGTAGTTACAAACCACATGATGGTCTAGGGTATAATTATGCATATGCTATATGTCTTTTATTAATTTATAATATTCATAGGCTAGGCGATTCCTGTGACCGTTGTTTCGGTCAACCGTTTTATCCCGATTTTCAGCAAATGTATGTTATTTGAAAGGTATTTCTTTGTAGCCATTTGGAAGATTTACAGATTTTTAATATTTTTCCTTTGTTTACTCAAAAATTGAATTTAAAGTTGCTACTAACACATACATAAAATTATACATATGCTATTTGTGTTTTATTAAGTTTGTTAATGTGTTTGTTAATAAGTTTGTTATCTTCATTCACAATAATAATAAACCATAAAATTGTTGGTTTGCGAATTGGCTTAGTTCAAAAATAAAGCTGCCTAGAAATTGCACTCGAATTTCGAGCGTTGGAATCTGCTAGTATAAATTCATACTCGAATGTACGTACAGTGTTTGTTAAAGTATTCGGTATTCGGCATATTTTTAATTATTTGACCGAATATTGCTTTGTTGGTGTTTGCCAGAATATTCCACAAAATTCTAATTACGCGGTTGAGTCAATAAGTGTTTGCACTTTTGCCAAATTCTAAAAAATGTTAAAAAGTAAAAAAAGTCGAACGAAATAAATAGAAAAATAAAGAGTTGCAATTAAAATTTTAAATATATTTCATATTTTTTATTAATAAAAGTAACATCAAATACTGGAGATTTTTAGCGTTTTTAATTTTATTCTAATTTGGTGCTTTTTAAGGTACTGTTTTTAGTTTTTGCTTGAAAAAAAAGTTGGCAACGCTGTCATTGAGTGACATTTTGAAAACAATATATTATTACCCGCCCGTTACACAGGCCACTGCCAATTCGAAAAACTCAATACGCTCACATTTTTTACTAATACACACACATTTTTCGCAGTTGTTACACTAATGGCACCAAATTTTTCATGCGAATAATTGCTGCCACTAACAATGATTAATATTACCCTGTTAAAAATTTTATACACATTTACTGGATTGCTGCAAATTGGAATGAAAGTTTTAACTTGTTAAATGTATTATTATGATTCATTTCTTGAAATGCGCATATAAAAACGCAATTTTGTTAATTATAGAGCATATATATTATTAAAATAATACTAATAATAATATATGTTAACCTTTTCCCCCTAAAATGTGGCTTAAATTATGAACTCGGTAACTCTATTTTGTAAACAAAACAAAGAAGTGAATATGGATGCTAAATTGAAAAATGAGACTATTTTAAAAATAATTAATTTATACCATTCCCACACTTTTTTTCTGGGATATAAACAATAAATCTTAACAATTTTAAGAACAAAGCCTACGAAAATGTAGCAAAAGAGA
The DNA here is from genome assembly GCA_963682025.1 of Cordilura impudica. Classification (NCBI taxonomy): domain Eukaryota; kingdom Metazoa; phylum Arthropoda; class Insecta; order Diptera; family Scathophagidae; genus Cordilura; species Cordilura impudica. The sequence goes on along the minus strand of OY821520.1, from coordinate 182,594,359 downwards.
TAGGTATGATGGTGAAAGTTTACGCTTCGACAATATTTTCGAAATGAAATTGCCGTTGCATGTGAAAGCACAAATGCTAATGGCGAGGAATTCGACTAATTCAACCAATTTTTCGTTGATAATGCGTATACAGCTGTAGTGGTAGTGGCAGTGGCCTGTGTAGGACGGGCGTTAGAAAACAATATTGTTTTATTTTCGAATTGACAACTAGATATTACAATTTTTACTAACATCGCATTTTTTATAGCGCTTTTAAATGTTCCATATTCTAGTGTCCATATTTTATCATAATTTTGCGGTTCATATTTCTTTTAAAACTTGAGGAAGGGTGTTGGCAACGAAAACTTTAGGCATTCAAGGCTGTATGCTCGAATTCGAAATACTTATCTATACAACGCTCAATAAAACTTAGGAAGTTTCAGAAAGCGATATGCTATAGATTAACAGAATAAATAATGCCACAACAGAGTGTTCTTTTTATTAAAAAAAAAAAAAATAACTACAAACTTTTTTATGTTAGACATACGTATGACCTATTTAAATATTACCCTAATATGAGTACTTGGTATAATCCGATTAAAAAATATTAGATTTTCAATAAAATTCCATATACATATGTACGTTCTTCGTGACATCTCCAGCGTTATGTAGGTATTTAGTTATTCAGTTTCATTTACAAACAAGCAAACATTTATACTTAATCGTATTATCAAATGAAATTCGTAAAACTAGGCAGAGAACAAGAGCAATAATAAAGTACTCACTCATTAGCTGCTAAATGCTTCGAATGGTTGAATAGAGAAAAACATGTGATTAAAAATTACAATGCTCTGTTTTGCTTATTGTCCTCAAAATTATTAAATGCACTTTGACTTAAAATGAGTGCTCTAAGTTTATTTTTTTACTGACTTAATCGTTTTTTTTTATTGTTTGTGGAACAAATTTGTATTTACAATTTATTAAAGAACAATTTGGGTTACTGAAACAAAAATGAAAGTTTGTTGAACTTTGATTTGCGTAATGTGAAATACTGTTGGTGTTTAACGGAAATTACTTCCGAATCAAGCAACGATCGCTACTCATCATGACGAATTAGTTTGTTTGGCTAATAATATAATTTTTTTTTATTTGTAGACTTAGAATTGATTAAAGAGCGGAGAAGCTCTGGTTGAATTAACTATTTAACCAGTATAGGAAATATATATGTGAAAAGCAGGCCATGAGATTAAAAGTGTGTTATAAGCCACTAAGTGAATTGTACATATTTTTAAGACTAAATTGAACTAAATATTCAGACCTGTGTTGTTTCTTTGTCAAGGTTAGTTATCTAAAAAACTAAATAAAGTTTTAATAGTTGACACTATTATGTGCATATTATGCTTAGCTATTGGCAGCACTGTTTTAAAGTACTATAATACTAACAACCATAATGTTAATTAATTTATTTGGCATTAGTTTTTGTTTTACAAATGCCTATTTATCTTTAGGTATAAAATACATAAAAAATTGTTAATACACAGTGTTGTGCAGAACAATTACAAAACGTAAAAGTTTGTTAATTTTTCAGACTATTAAATTTACAAAAAAAAAATCATTTTAATAAAGCATTAAACAAAATGATTATCATTGTGCAAATCCGAATGAAGTGACATATTCCATACTGCGTATGATATAATTTCTGTGGAAATGCTTCATGATAATACGATTTAATGACAACTCCGGAGTCCAGAGCATTATTCCCTTTTAAAATTTCTAATTTAGAGATTTCAGAATCTCAGTGGATATTGGAAATGTATTCCCATATGTACTTTGATGGTGTTATTTGTAAGAGAGTTAAGAGTATTTTTTAAGAAAATGTATTTTTTAACCCTGGATGCCCAATGTTAGCCATTTAGACTAACATTAAAAGTTTTTCCTAGTATGACTGAAGAAGAGCAGCAAGTGATTACATTCAAAAATCAATCAAAGCAAATATAAATGTTTTTTATTTTCATACACGGTAAGGTATTGTATATTTCTTCCTCATTAAGTTTTAAAAATTTGGCGCACTGCCGGTTCCACATAACGCATAAAAAATATGGTTGGGCATCCAGGGTTAAGAAAAAGTAGCGTTTTCAGAAAAGGTACTTTTTAAAAAAAAGTAACTTTTTTAAGAAAGGGTATTTTTCACTCTACTTTTAAGAAAAGTAAACGTAATGTTTTTTTAATTAAATGCTTTAAACTAATTTATGTACACTTCGTGTTATTGTTAAAACTACGAATTTGAAGTATATTTGGTTGTTTGTTCTAAAATCAAAACTTTTTTTATTATCCCAAAAATGGGAATTTTTGAAATAAATGTAGAGTTTCAAAGTGTTATTGGGTGAGATTGGGTAAAACTGTTTCCATATTAAATTACTATGGGGTTTCAGCTTGTGGATTCCAAAAAAACATTTTGCATATATTTGCATTGCTCAAAATATTTAACTTTTAAAAATACCCAGTTACAAATCAAAAAAAAAATAGCTAACACTTGTTCATTGTTTTGTTTTTTTGTTTTGTCTTTCTTTTCGTTACTGTGATTTTTGTTATGGGTGTTGTAAATATGTAACCAACAACTTATTTTAATGATCATGTATATTAGAGTGGGGCGACAGTGAAAAAGTACAATGATAAGACAAATTGTAGAAAACTCTTTAAATTGCAATAAAAGTTTCCGGTTTGCGAAAAATTTATCGTCTATATATAAATGCTTTATAATACTTTATTCTACAAATTGAAGAAAACAGTAAGTCTCAATATTACAAATTGTGGAATAACATTTTTTTAGTTCAACATACTTAAAAGGAACGATTGCATGCGATACTTATTGTTGTCCTGTGGACATGAGATTCAAATTGAAAAGTTAAGAAACTATACTCACAACACTGCCAGTCATTTCTTTAAGCTCTACCCGTGGTTGTATACGCCTCCCACATTAACTTCTTTATTCACGGGTTAGAAGTAGTATCACATGCATTATTGCCAATGGCCAACTATCTGAGGAAGCTCAAGAAGCTCGAAACAAAGATTTTTAAAATTACAGAGAACACTATGCGCATAAATGCAGTCGGGAGAAGTCGAATGAAGACATATTTAATAGGTTTCTACTTATTTCAGATGCATTACTTACGGCCAATAGAAAAATTTCTAAAAAAAATTCATCATATACCACAGATGGCACTGGGTTAAATAATTTTGCAAAACACATCAGGCTAAGAAGAGGTTAATGATGATGAATATGAAGATGATGACTATTAAAGTGATAATGATTATGATGGGTGTGAAATATTACAAGAATGAAAATTTTGTTGATATGGAGCATAATTAGTAAAAAAAAAAACAAAAATTCAAATTATTGATATTAAATTTAGTATAATATAAAAACATATTTTTTTGCTTATATGTTTTTTTAATAGAGCATTAAGTCCACTATAGGTTACAATTTTATTCATTAATTTATCTCTATAGAATCCAAAGTTACACCAAAAATTGTGAACTAAGGTAACTTTTTTTTTGAAAAAAAAAAAATGCTTCACAGGTTTAAACACATTTGTAAAAATTATTATTTTTTTCCCCAAATGGTGGTTTTTAATGCAATAATAATAATTTGTAAAATAAATATTATTTTTTTTTTATATACAGCTTCCCTGAATTAATCCTCATTTTCACCATCATTCAACCCACTATGCAACGTTGAGAAATATTAAAAAATTAAGTTGAGCGTTTTTAATGAAAAATCATAATTTCTGACGAAGCTAATTTTCATCTCGGTGGTTAGGTCAACAAGCAAAATTGTCGCATCTTGGGCATAGAAAATCCATACATGACTGCTTAAAATCAAATACTACCTGAATGATGCACTGTTTGGTATGGGAAGGCAAATGCGTTACAGTGAACTATGAGCGCTACCGCGCAATGATGTCTGATTATTCTGCCCCATTTTCGATGATACGGATCTGGATAACATTTCGTTTGGCCACCACGCAACTGCGATTTGACCCCGTTTGACTATTATATGTGGAGAACTGTTAAGGATGAGTGTTACGCTAATCACCCAGCATCGACTTTGGCACTGAAAAAAGAATTTAGTGCAGTCATCGATTTTGGGTTGAACGTATAGGAAGGGCCAGCTGAGGAAGTCATTGGAATTAAATAGTATAGTTTCTAATAAAAAAACCGAATGAAAAAAAAATTATGAGTTTTTGAAATGCAAAACTTATATGGTCCGCCCCGTACTTCTTCATTGCAAAGAATTCAAGCTTCGGGGTTTATGTGGTGTTGCATTGTTGCAGAAAGGGTTATGATTTCAGCGACTTCCATCACTCCAAGATCTCTATGTAGATCATCGTTTATAATATACCAGGGTGCATTTACAATAATCGTAACTATTTTATTTTGAAATCGTTGTATTATTTCTATATCGATCTTTGGTGAACATTCCCAAAGCTGGATTCTATAAGTCCAGATAACCTTAAGTACATGGTTATGCAAAAGTACGTTTTTAACTGACAGTATGTACTTTCTTCCTTCTTAGTTTTTGCAGTTTTAATTTAAGTTCGGTAACTTTAATTTTAATGTGCTCCTTCCGAGATACTTTGCACTGTTAGCATAAGGGACTATAATATTTAATATTTTTATTGGTTTATACGTGATTGGTTTCTGAGTAAAGTTGCCACTTATCGACATAGTTTCGTTTATTCATTCATTTTCATTATTACCAATAGGTAAAATACATGTGTCATCAACGAAAGTGGCTTTTGCACTATTATTTGGTAAGGGTATATGTGATGCATAGAATAAGCAGAATACTGCCCTGGGCTACACCAGCTTATATTTTTTGTTTCACTCTAAAAAAAATCGGTCCTCCATATATGATTATAATAGAGTTGTGTAATGTATTGGTAGTTGGGTTTTCAACTTATGTTTCGGGAATTTATGACACACCTTATACAATGCCTGAGCCACATCTAAATAAAAGGCGACACAAACCTTTCTTTGTTCCAATGCTTCTTCTATAGTATGAACTATTCTATGCACCTGTTCTATTGTTGCGTGCTTTTCTTGACAGCCAAATTGCTGAGAAGGTACATATTAAATTTATTATCTACTATGATTTTATTGAAAATAATTTTTCAAATAATTTTTCAATTTGCTAACAGTTGTTCCTGTTTTTTGTATCATTAATACCTCTGAAGCTTTCATACATTCATCAGTTCATTTTGCCTTATTGGGGAGTTTTTTCAAAATATCTCCGGTTATCAAATCATAACCCGGACCTTTTCCCGGTTTTATATTTTTTTATTTCTGTAATGGGTTTCAAAATGGTGAAGAGTTTTCCACAGACTCTTGAACGGTATGGGGCTCACGTAAAGGTTTTTTGAAGATGAAGTATCAGCTTTTTCAAAAAGATTAATGCAAACAATATTAACTTAATCTTGCCCTGCTTTGTAAATGATTCTAACATATGTATATACGGACAGACGGACATCGCTTTGTCGATCGAGTTATTATAAACGTCACAGATATAAATACTTTATGGGGTCGCAAATCCTTTTCGATGCGTTACAAACGGAATGAAAAACTGATATTAAAATTTCTTTATACAAATGTAATCCTTCAAACATAATTTCTGGATTTCAAAAGTACTATTCACTAATTTATAATCATTAGTTCTATTTTTTTGGTTTTGTTTCAAACCCTTATGATCAAACAGTATGTAGTTGTTGTTTATTTCTATCATTACAGAACAAATACTTATTTTTATTTTTTAGTTTATAATTTGTTGTGCAGTTTGTTGCTTTGGTTGTGCACAATACTGTATGTTAGTATGTGTACACATAAATAAAACAAATTCGTACACTTTATTTTCATGTCTGTTCTTATCACATCAAATGTGTTGTTCAGTAATTTAAATTTTTTTATTATTTCTTTTTTTTTTCTCAAGTATACAAAAAATATATAAAATTGCTAAATAAAAATTCTACTCCAAACACGATAAGATTAGAGAAAATCAAATAATAGAGACAGGTGTAAAAACATTGAGTCAATAAACATGTCTTAATAAAATATAGGAAAAATTGTAAAGCAGAAAAATATTGAAAAAAAATCTATATATGTACATATAATTGAAAGCTCTAATGAATGACAATGATTTGTTCGAATTTTTAAATTCAACAATTAAGAGTGGATTAAAGAAGAATAGTGGTTTCAATTAATGTCTTAATCACAAACTTACCCCAGCCAACGAACAAGAATTCTCCATTCATTACAGATGCCAGAGATTGCGGAACGCACATTAAACTTAATGTTTTCAAATTTCCTTTCCGATTTATATTGATTTTGATGAAAAACACAAGCATAAAATTTTTCCACTATTTGAATTAAGTATTTTGTTCAATGACTTTGTTTTTTTTTTTTTTTTTTTTTGGTTATTAGCTATTAATATGTTTTCTTTTTTTGATTATTTGTTTTTAGTTTTTCATTATAGATACATAAGTATGTACATACATATATTATTATTGTTAATGACTGAGAAATTGTTAGAAAACTCTAAGTTGTTTCCAATACGTGTAGATGAGCACCAGTAACATATAAATATGCAAACACTACGCTACATACTTATGTACATATATTTATATAGTACTTTTTATTTTTTTTACTCACATATATTCACGAATTTTTTTCAAATTGAATGAATGTTTGCCTTATTAATACGATCAAATTGTAAAGAATCCATTAGAGGGAAAAAAAGTAAATATAATACACATAGATACATACTTACATAAGTATGTACGTATGTATGTAAATATAGTGTTATATGTGCGCGCTAAAGAATCTCTATCAATTGTTTCACTAAGAGATTTTAACTTTGAAGAAAGTCGTCAGATCGTTTAAAACATCATAAATGATTAAAGCCGAAAGAGAGACATCTCTATATCTCTATTTCGCCTTTGTGTTGGAAACAGACGTATAGCAGTAAAAAAAAAATCACAACAACAAAACGGCATTGGCATTCGAATTATAAAATATAAAACACAATTAAAAGGAAACACAGCAACAACAACAAATAATTTAAATTAATTGCTGCGTTGAGAGAAGTCAGTAGTTATTGCAAACGAATGAAAACAAAAATGGGTGGAGGGTGGTGTAATGATGAAATCTGAACAAAATTGCAATAACCCTAACCCTTAAATGCATGATGTGGCCATTTGGCAATAAACCTTTATTTAAAAAAAAACAGGTAAAAAACAAAAGAATTGGAGAGTCTACCTAAACCACGTGACGGCATAAAAACAATTGTGTTGGAATGAAACACCCAGAGAGAGCAACCGTAGTCCGGGATGACCGAAGAAAATGTGGTGTAGACAGTTTTTTTTTTTTAGAATTTAGAACAAATAGAACATGGATTACAGTTTAAATGTATTTTAGTGATAAAATCAGATGGAATAGTCCGAAAAACTCACAATGCAGCAGCGATTTAGCAAAAAAAAAACTATTTTTTTTACACGATTAATGAAAATGTTGATATAAAGTTATGATTGATAGATCCACTATTGATATAAAATTATAATTGATAGATCCACGATTTATATAGAGTTATGATTGATAGATATCTACAATGATCAGATATTTGTGATATAAATCCACTATTGCTATAAGGTTATGATTGATAAATATCTACATGATTGATATAATATTGATATAATATGACAAATATGTGATTTTTATATATGCACGATTTAATAGAAATCTACGATTACTGGAAATCTTTGATTGATAGCTTTCACATATATCTGGCAACTTATAGAAATCTGTGGTTGATAGATATCTACGATCGCTTGAAATTTGTGTTTGATATAAATCACGATTGATAGAAATATACGATTGATATTAATTTACGATTTATTGATAGAAATCTTTGATTTAGAGAAATGTTTAATTAATGGAAATCCTTGATGAATAGAAATCTATGATTGATAGAAATCTGTGATCGATTTAAATTTGTGGTTGATAGAAATCAGTGATTGATAGAAATCGGTGATTGATAGAAATCAGTATTAATAGAAATCTGTTATTAATAGGAATCTACGATTTATAGAAATCTTTGATTGATAGAAATCTACGATTGTTTCATATCTGTGATTGATAAAAATTTACGATTAATCGAAATCTATGCTTGATTAATAACTTCGAATGCTAGAAATTTGTGATTTCTAGTAATCCACGATTGATAGAAATCTTTGATTGATATAAATTTACGATTGTTAGAAATTTTTAATTGATAGATATACTCTCTTTGATCGAGAGAAATCTTTGATTGATGGAAACTCTGATTGATAGAAATGAACGATTAATATTTTTAATTCCGCAATAGATGGAAATCTAAGCTGAATAGAAATTTATGATTGTTAGAATTTACGATTGATAAAAATGTACGATTGAAAGAAATCATCATCTGCTAACAATCTATAATTGACTTAATTAATAAAAATCTAAGATTAAATTTCTATATCGAAATTTGTATCACAAATGAGGCAACAATATTTTACATAAAGAAATATATATTTTGAAGTGAATTTTTCTGAGGTACTCGTATAAAGTCTTAAATTCTGCAATAAATTTCATAGATTAAAAAAAAAATTAAAAAGATTTATTAGAAAAAAAAATTTTTTTTTTGTTTTTGTTTCTTATTATGTAATTATTTCTAAAGCTTTATCTAATCAGGAATTGAATCTTTAAAATTTATATTAATCGTATTATTTTATGTAACTCACACTTTTTAAAGGGAAATTAGTAACAAAAATTAAATTTTGTTCACATATTTTTTCAATAAACAAAAAAATGGTTAGAGAAAATGAGATCAGGCATTTAAGGGTTAATTATGCGATTGCTCTTTGTTAATAAAAACATTAATAAATACCATTGGCAGCACATTATCAATTAGTTTTTAAATATGAAAACGTATTTGGAATTTTCAATAAATATATGATTGTATGTATGTATTTAGATATATTTAATTTATTTTGAAATCCAATTAATGTTCACGCAATTTATTAGTTAAATTAAGATCAGATTGGTTAAAAATATATGTATGTATATTTGAAATGAATACAGTAAACTGGCGGAAACGTGAACATTGAGAGGCATGAACATCCCAGAAACATGAACACGCTTATTACATTGATAACAGGAAGCGATATTTTAATAGACGCCTAAATTATTTCTGTATTTTTTTAACTTTATAAATGTCATAAAAAATTTTGGAAAGGCGAACTTAAAAAAAAAATTAACATACTTTTATTTAAGAAGATTGAAATTTTAACAAAATTAAAAATAGGTATAAGATGTAAATTTTCGTTTTAGTGTAAAGATAAGAAGTATTTATTTAATGTTAATATTTTGGGAAAAATATAAATATCTATTAATTTCTATTAAAATTACTGAGATGACATGGGTATAAGAAAACATATTTCACCTGAAGAAAAGTCTCAAATTGAGATAAAATTTTAATTGAGAAGGGTAGCTAATCGTACTACGTATGGTTTTGGAAAAGAAGAAGAAAATTAACACATTTTCTACAAAAAAATCAAAGAAATATTAATGTGAGCAAATTTTCCAAATTGAGGAAAAAGGCTCAAAAATCAACAAGACTCAAAAACATAAAGGGCCACTATACACTCGTCAAATTCACCATCAAGCATTATGGTGGTATTAGTGAAAATTTGTTTGCATGTGTGACACCGACGATGCTTGCTGGAAAATGAAAAAATTTAGATTTTGTCGGTGATGTGAATTTGAAAGTGTATAGTGCCCTTAAGACTCAAACAACATATAAAGCCCAGTTTACACTATCACACTTTGTAATACGACAAAAAGTCGAGCATTATGAAAAAGTCGTATCATGTAAAAAGCTTATGTTATGAAATTTTAAATTAAACATTTCTAAAAACTTGTCATTTTGATCGGACCAGAGATATTTTTTTTTTGTTATGTTAAAAAAAGGTAAACAAAAACGAAGAAAGTGGAAATCTATACATACGTACGGGCGGAGGGCCGTTGCGAAATCAAATTTTCATATTGTACCACTAATGGCATATAAAAACAGATGGACCGAGATTAATGAAATTTTCAGGGAATCTTCATAATAGCCCAGCTGATGACACTGGGAAGTCTCATATTTGATTTTTGGTCCGTGGGTGAAGACGCGAGAAAAATATTTATATTTTAATATTGTACCACTAATGACATCTATATATATTTATATAAGTAAGAAAATTATAGCCGGTCCAGACCGACTATACGGTACCCTATACCATGCGTTTAGAGATCCTATCTCTTAGGTCCAACTTGTTAGATATAGAAAATAAGCATAAACCAATTTTGAGTGGCATTATTATTAATTTTGTTACCTTCGGATATGAAAAAGTTCACATAAGACCCCATAATTATATGGGGACTAGATCGAAAAATGGACCGATCCTTACCATATTTGGTAAAGTCACTTATTTTTTGCAAAAACATATACAGTCCAAATTTGAGAAAAATGTTTAATAGTTTTATATGGTGATATTGAGCTTACTAGTCGATTAGTTCCATGCAAATAAAACCAGCTTTATATCATGATTTACCCAAAGTTTCGTCAATTGTTTGACATCTTCTGGGGTGATTTATTTAATTTATGTGTATAAACAGAATGCAAAAAAATAAAAATATAAATATAATAAAAATGGTTAGTATAGTTATTACAAAAACATACTTCACGAACTTAAAATTAATATCACAGCACTTGTTTAGTTTAAAATCACAGAATATCACAGCACTTAAACTAAGCAAGTGCTGTGATATTAACTTTAAGTTCGTGAAGTCCGTTTTTGTAATAATTATATTATCCAAGCTCAATAACACCAGATTAACATGCCAGCACTAACAAACAAATTTGTCAAACTAAAATATATTATATATATTTGTTTTTTGATAGATTTAAGTGAAGATCGGGAATCAGCTTCAAAAGGGGGCTATAACTACGAATTGTCCTATTGGGTTTATATGTGAACTACTGATAAATGGATGTAATAAACATACACAAACCTAATTTGGCCGAGATCTACAATATAATTTGGATATTATGGCAATTTAAGCCGATCTCATAGGGGTCTTTTGTATGGGGACTAGGTTTGAACATGAACCGATTTTCACCAATTTCTATAGCGTTCATCCTATGGCCGATAGAAGCGTATATACTAAATTTCATCAAAATATATTCATATTTGAGACCTATAGTTTAATAACAAGTTTTAGATCCAATATAAAAACTAAATGTTTTCTTAGGGCCAGCAACGCGGACTGTGCCTAGCCAGTAAAATATAAATTTCAAAATAAACTTGTTTGCTATTCTAAACAGCTGTTTTCATAATACTTGCACGTGATGGTTTAAATGGCCTAAGTATTCAGAAATAATGTCGGTACTACTTTATGACAGTGCGAAGAATTTCATCGGATTTTTATGTCGAAAAATCATACGACTGAGTGGTATCATGTAAATGGACCAAAAGATGTATTAAATATAAAAATTAAATAAAAAATAAAAAAAAAATTAGAAAAAGTTCAACCTTAACGAAAATGTTTATACCAAAGGGTTTTTCAACAGGGACGCTACAAAAGTAGAAAGACAGGGACAGCAAACGACGGCATATTTCTTGCCGCTCTTTTGACATTTCTCTTCAGTAAGGTTTGCCATTTCATGATGGAAAGATATACGAGCCAACAACGAGTCGAAATTATTAAAATTTACTACCGAAATTCGGAGTCAGTGGCCTCAACGTTAAGAGCGCTACGTCCAATTTATGGTCGTCATAATCGTCCTAGCAGATCAACAATTGAGCGTCTAGTGGAAAAATTTGAATCCACAACCACAGTACAAAATGTTCCCGTGCCAATGAGACAAAGAAGTGCCCGTAGTGTCGAGAATATTGCTGCCGCTGAAGCTTCAGTTGAAGAAAGCCCAAATGTGTCTCTCACACGTCGTTCTCAAGCGTTGGGCATCTCTGTGACGAATTTTGCGAAAAGATCTTGGCCTACATCCTTACAAGATCAAATTGACGTAAGAACTGAAGCCGCTTGACCACCAGAAGCGCCGTATGTTCGTGAATTGGCCTGAGCTACAACTTGAAAATGATTCAAATTTTCATCGAAAAATCATCTTCAGCGATGAGGCTCATTTCTGGCTGAATGGCTTCGTCAATAAACAAAATATGCGTAACTGGTCAGACAGCAATCAACACGTACTCCATGAGTCATCATTGCATCCCGAAAAAATTTCGGTTTGGTACGGTTTATGGGCCGGCGGCGTCATTGGGCCGTACTTCTTCCGTGATGATCAAGACCGGCACGTTACTGTGAATGGGAATCGCTACCGTTCAATGATAACCGAATATTTTTGGCCCCAATTGGATGATATGGACTTGGAGGACATGTGGTTCCAACAGGACGGCGTCACAAGCCACACAGCGAATGTCACAATCAATTTATTGGAAACCAAGTATGGAGAACGTGTTATCTCACGAAATGGTCCAGTCGATTGGCCGCCTCGGTCGTGCGATTTGACGCCGTTGGAATATTTCCTGTGGGGCTACACCAACATGGTCTATGGTCTATGCCAACAAGCCAGCGACGATTGATGAACTTCGTACGAATATCGAACGTGAAATTGCAGCAGTATCGGCCGATTTATGCTTGAAAACCGTAGAAAATTGGGTTCAGCGTCTGGACTTCTGCAAGTGTGCCCGTGGTGGCTATGGAAAAGATATCGATTTCCATACATAATGGCATCGAACGTACTTTCACAGGAATAAAGAATTTCATTGATATCCAAAACCGTTTTTGTTTTATTAAAAAACTTTTGTAGCGCTCTTTTTGAAAAACCCTTTATTTAAATGACTAATTCTGTGAACTATTGTATTTAAAGAAAATTTTAACAATTTATAAAAATATTTTCATAATATCGCAAATTTTGTAAACGGGATACCCCCTCTATTTTTTTAATTTTCATTTATTATAAATTACAGATAGCTATTTTGTAATCTTGATATTTTAAATTTAAGAAATAATATATACATATTAAAACTATGGTGCGAAAAAATGTTTGAAAATCGCTAACGTTATTATAAAAATGTTATAAACATTTTTTTGTTTAATTTTGTGCGAAAAAAAATGACCTTACCAGGATCAGTCCATTGTTCGACCTATTTCCCATATAAATATAGCATCCCATCTGAACTTTTTCATATTCGAAGGCAAAAAAATTTTAAAAAATGCCACTCAAATTTGGTTTAAGCTTATTTTCTATATCTAATTAGTTGGACCTAAGAGATAGGGCATCTAAAAGCATGGTATAGGGTATCGGATAGTCGATCTAGACCTACTATAATTTTCTCACTTGCTTTTCTTTTTTATACCCTATACCACTATGTGGTTTGGGTATAATGACTTTGTGCTGCTGTTTGTAACAACCAAAAATATTTGACCTAGACCCATCTTTAATTATACCGATCGAATCAGAATCACTTTCTGAGTTGATTTAACAATGTCCGTCCGTCCGTCTGTGTGTCCATGTAAAGCTTGTAATCAAACTGCAGGTCGCAAATATGAATATATTTTGACGAAATTTGGTATATAAGCTTCTATCGGCCATGGGATGAACGCTATTGAAATTGGTGAGAATCGGTCCATGTTCAGACCTAGCCCCCATACAAATTACCCATATGAAATCGACATAAATTGCCATAAGATCCAAATTGTCATATAGATCTTACTCAAATTGGGTTTGTATGCGTTCATTACATCCACTAATGAGTAGTCCAAAAATGATACCTTTGACCCCATATAGAGCTGCTTCCCGATCTTCACTTAAATCTATTAAAAAACAAAAATATTGCACTGATTCTTCTCAAATTTTGTTTGTACATATTTTTGCAAAATACAAGAGACTTTACCAAACATGATCAGGAGCGGTCCATTTTTGGACCTAGGCCCTTTATAGATATAGCATCCGATATGAACTTTTTCATATCTGCAGCCAAAAAAATTAATAAAAATCCCACTCAAATTTGGTTTTTGCTTATTTTCAATGTCCAGTTAGTTGGGCCTAAGAGATAGGGTTTCTAAACGCATGGTATAGGGTATCGTATAGTCGGTCTAGACCGACTATAATTTTCTTACTTGTTTTTTTTTGTAATAAAATAAAAAAGATCCCATCGCAAACGTCAACAAAATCGAAAACGTAAACAGCCTACTGTCAGCCTAAACATATAATTAATTGTGTTTGGATATAACAAAGCAAATTGTAAATGCGAAATGAACATCGAAATTTTAATCTATAAAAATACATTTTATTACTTTTTAAACTGAACGCAAAATTGTTAAATTTAATGAAATTTTGTTATTTATTAAGAAATTGAAGTATTTCTCAATAATTTTCCAATATTATTGTTTTTCAGGTCAAACAGAGAAAATCACACAAAAATTTTATTATTTATATTATTCATTTTGTGTATTCGGAGGTTAATTTGTGATTTTCCGTTTCAATTCCTATTTATGTATCAATTTCTCCCGGTTCCTGTTTGAAAAAGGATGTCCGTATCCAATCATTTGTGCATTTGTATGATTGTATAGAAAACTTTATGGGTTATTTCCGCATTGGGTTATCGTGGTTTTAAAACCGAACAGTTGTTAAATATTAAATTCTCAGACATTTCAGTTTAGATACGACCAAACTCTTCTGCTTTAATTATTCTTATTTGAATTTGCTTTACTGTTGCTGTAATTTTGTTTACACATGAGCCATCCTTTCTATTGTTTGTCATCATATAACTAATCAGCTGCTTTATTTGTTTCGTTTTGTGTTGTTGTTTAATTTTGTTTTTACTCATAATTTGTTTTTATTAAGTGTTTCTGTATATACATATGTACTCGTGCATATGTATTTAGTGGCTGTTCCATTTGCTTAACATTTCGTTGGCTACTACTGCTAGCATTTGTTCACATATAAATTATATTAAAATTTTATTTCATTGATAATTTTTTTTTTTTTTTTTTGTTCTGTGACAAACACTTCACTCACTCATTCACTTATTAAGCGCACATGTACACAAACACAGGCACAGACAGTTTCAAACTTTTTTTTACATATACAGAAAATCGTGATGCACCACTATCGTACGCCAGGTATGCATAAATTTTACATGCACTTATTTTTTTTAGAAATGTATACGTTAATATGTTATTTAATACACTTGAATTTAAAGAACTTTTATAATTTTTATTTAATGATCATTCACACACTCAAGATCTCGTTAGACTGTTTTTCTTTTTACAATAATTTTAAATAAGAATTTTCCTTTATTTCTTCATGTTTTCCGAAGAGTTAACGGACACAAGCAAAAGCACAACCTCCACGAACGAAATGCAAAAACGCACTGAACTGTCTGGTAACACTGACACAACTATGAACAATTTGGGAAGCAATTTCTTTTCCATATTGTGTATATATACACAATATCACTACTACATACACCACGCATCGCATAGCTTAAAGCTTACACTTGGTGGTCAAGGTTTTTACGCTTTGCACTGCGTGGTGTATGAAGTAGTGAAACTACTACTACAAGTGTAAGCTTTTAAGCTGATTATCTGTTTCATTATTTGAAGATGAATTTCAATTCAATTGAAGATGAATTGGGATCGTCCGTTCGTTCTGTTTTAAAATTAGAGTCATTTTGTATGTCTATCGCTGCTTCATTGTCTTTTTTTTTAATATTTTTCCTCTTTTTGGGGAGTTTTATTTTCTAAGTTCATCGATTTTTCTTCATTGTTCGTTTGTTCTTTCTCACTCTTGTAAAACTTTTTATTAAGGGAAGTTCATCATCCGAACTAAAAGGATTTTCATCTCTTGCATCAAACGTATCTACATCCGACATATGAACTTCATCATTAAGTTCCTCATTAAAGGGTGGATTTATTGCTGCAGTGTGGTCTATAACGGATGTTCCATCTGCTATTTCCTCTTCTAATTTGACAAATGGTACAATTTGTTTAACATCTTCCAGTTGTATTGGGCCGCATATACAGTCTTGAAATGTATACAAATCGCTTATATGTTGCCAGCACTCCATACATATGACAGGTGTGTTAAATACTTCACCAGGATTCAATAACTAATTGTCGAGAATAAAAAAGTGATAAATAAAAGTAAAACAATTTTGTTCCTATTAACAAACCATTGGATCAAAATATTTGCTTGTGATATCATAAGTATCATTGCACTGGCCACTGTCATCAAACAATTGCAAACAGTTATGAAAAGGACACATGCATAATCGGCACAAAGTTAGAGACATTTTTTTTTTTTACTATATTTCCAAAAATTCAAATGCACAATTTTTTCTTATTCAATTTTCTACAAGCCCTTATTAAAACTTTTCTGTTTACGAATAATACTATACTATAATACTATATATCTGTGGTTTTCTGGAATAACCGCGTATGTCCATTTTTGTCAGTTTTGAGTTAACGATGCCAAATATATTAATTTTTAACGCTCTTTACATGTGTTTAATTTTCTTTTTAATATTGACCATTTCTGAGTTTTTTCTTTAAATAACGACGTAACTTAAATGTTTATTAAATAAATTTTCAGTACTAACGACGTATGTCAACCTACGTTTGATTGCTGACAAATTATTTTCTCAGAAAACAATACATAGCGACATACGTTGTTATTAATGAAAAAAAATTAAAAATAATTTTGGATTAGTTTTCAGTTTCTAACCACTTGTAAAAACTTTGTGTTTATTTCTGTTATTTTTTATCACTATTATTCTTGATACGTTGTTATATTCTCATCCTAAGTCCCGTTAACTTTTTGTTGACGAACAAAAAAATCCATTTTTCAAGCAACAACTACTTATGTCTACATGGGTAGGCATTGGTAGTTTTCTTTTTCAAAGAAAACGACGTTTGTCGACATAAGTTATTTTATATGCACACACTTTAAGTGTAATTTACATATTGTTTTTTCGTACTTCTCCAGGATCCATTCCTCTGAAGATTTTTGACTCAAAATTTTATATAAAGTATTTATTGCCCATACCTACAGGACTGTTAAATAAAAAGCTTTAAAAACTTTATATCGAGCCCATAATTTCAAATATAACGTTTTTGGCTCCCCTGAACATTTTGATTTTATGACACGCGGCTATTCTAGAAAACCACAGATATAATACTATAACACTAACACTACTACATATTATCAAAATAAGTAAAATTGGCGCAATTTTATATATTTCTACAAATTTCTTATCTCAACGCTCGAAAAAAACCTCGCGATTCACAGAGATTAGCTAGGAAACATCACTTTTTACTACACAGCTATAACAGCTGACCGCATCACTGCATTTTTATGTTTTAAATCGTTTATCGTTATGTGGTGCCAAGTTAACAGCAATATTGCGGTACGAAATGGAATTGAAAACTTTCTGTGCGTATCCATTTTTTAAAAGTTATGTTTTTTTTATCAAAATTAAAAACACTGCGATTAAATTTGTTGTTTTTAATTATTTTATTTTATTTTATTTATTTACTCTATGGAAATCAATCCTTACAGACAGTACAAGTAATTATTTAGTTCAAATTACCAAACCATGATTTTTAATTAAGTGTTCAAAAATACAACAATATTACGTTCAATAACACTAATATTTACAGATAAATAAACAAAGACATTCAATTCATTAAAACTCTTGCATATTTTCATAAAAGGGTCAGCATTTGCGTAATTCGCACGAAAAACTTGAAGAGATAATGGGATGAAAAAAAACGTGTTATATATAATATTGTTGAGCAGGAAATCAGAGCAGACATCACCATTTATCACCATTTTATTTTATATAATTTACACTTTTTACAAAAATCCACTGAAAAATTTTTTATTTCCTTTTTTAACAATGCAAGTTAACCATAAATTTAAAAATAAACAATGGAAAAATTGGTCCGTTTAGTTAGTTGAAACAGCTGACGTTATGACAGGACATAGCGGTGAACGTTATTGTTAAAAAAGCTACTGAATAACATTAACGTTAACTTTGCTGTTAAACATTTTTAACAATAACATTTATTGTTAATATTATATACAGAATCGCACTACTGTCTTCGAAATAAAAGAAAATTGCAACACTGCACGTCAGTAGTAATGTAACCGTATCGTATATGTAACGTTGCCATTTAGAACGTAAAAAAGGACCAGCATGTTGCTATGAAAAATTAACCAAACTTTATTAGGTGTTCACACATGTCACGTACAAACGTAGATAAAATCAATAGGATAGGACGTTCCGGTTACGTGACAGTTCAGTTCGGTAACTGCGCAAAATTATTTTCATGTAACAAAAAAAAAAATAGCTGACACGTTTGCATACGGTTACGTGTGGCTAACTAGGTCTTAAACCTCGTTTTCATCGCTTATAGTATATGCGGAAGAGAGATAACACGTTGCTCTGTTTATTTTTTCTCGTTCTGGTTATATGCGTTCTGGTTATATGATATAACCTTTCGTTTTATATTTCGTTTGCAGTCCTGGAATATGAGTATTTTACTATACTCAACTAACCTCTGTCTAGTGACAGAAAATTAAACCCCAAAAAAAAAATACTACACGCCATCCAGCCGAAGTTTTTAGTATAAAACATAACTGCCGAATTTTTTGCACAAATTATTCAAAATACTAAAGTAAATATTGTAGTTATGAGAGATTTACTATATAATGCCATTGAGGAAAGAAGAACTATGTAAAATTTTCTTTTTATATTCCTAACTTATGTCGAATAATTGTAAATTATGTACAGTGGCTCACAGCTTATTTTATGCAGTGCATATTTTCCTTTTTAAGGCTCCATAGCAAAGAAGTTAACAGGAATTAAAAAAAAATCTGATATCATTTGAAAGAGAAAGAATTCTAGTTTAACAAAAAACTTCATTTATTGCAAAAATCCATATTTAAATAACTTAAAAATAAGAAAACAGCAAATACTACTTTTTTTCATCTCACAGCTTATTTTATGCAGTCACTTCTCTTTGTAACGGTACATCATTGTTGCGTTGCCCAGCAATGGTTTTTTTCATATTATTCTTTGTTCTCATTCTAGAAATGGAAAGCGTTGAATTTTAAGTCAAATTTTGTTATTTAAAGTGTCAGTTGCAAAAAAAAAATTCAAATGGGTAAGAGGACCACACTAGAGCAACGAGAATTGGTAATAAACCATTTCAAAAATGGCCATTCGCAGCGAAAAATAGCTGTAATGGTTAACATAAATTATTCTACAGTCCAAAAAATCATTGAGCGCTTTATTCATGAAAATCGGTTGTACAATAAAGGCAGAGAAGCACCGAATAAAATTTTTAACAATCATGACGAGAGACATATTTTAAGAAAAATAAAGGCCAACCCAAGGCTATCAGCTCCAAAACTGGCTTCCGAAGTTCAAGCCGACCTGGGCAAACAATGTTGTGTCGAAACTGTTCGCCGTGTCCTGCGCCAACACGATTTTAATGGCCGAGTTGCTCGCAAGAAGCCTTTTATCAGCTCAAAAAACAGGCAATACAGACTCAACTTCGCTAAAAATCATGTTTCCAAGAATGCAGCGTTTTGGAATTCGGTCATCTTCGCCGATGAATCAAAGTTCAACATATTCGGCTCAGATGGTATGTCCTATGTGTGGCGAAAACCGAATACTGAACTCAACGAAGAAAACTTGAAGGCAACAGTGAAGCATGGTGGTGGAAGTGTCATGGTTTGGGCCTGCATGTCGTCTGCTGGTACTGGGAATTTAACATTTATTGAAACAACAATGGACAAATTTAAGTACCTTCAGATCCTAAAGGACAACTTGTTGCAGAGTGCAGAGAATCTGGGTATAAAATCAGATTTTTGTTTTTATCAGGACAACGATCCAAAGCACAAATCGGGTATTGTGCAAACTTGGCTAATATATAACTGCCCACACTTGATGACGCCGCCACCACAGTCGCCAGACCTTAATGTTATTGAAAATTTATGGTCTATATTGGAAGCAAACATAAGGAAACACAAAATTTTAAACAAAAATGATCTAAAGGAGGCTCTGAAAACGGAGTGGCAGAATTTTTCGCTTAGTGTTACACAAAAACTGGTCGCATCGATGCCAAACCGCCTCAAATCTGTTGTAGACAATAAAGGCTATCACACTAAATATTAAATCTGCTTATTACCAGTCGTAATGTTCAAGTTACGAAAATCATAAGTGCCTGCATAAAATAAGGTGTGAGATGAAAAAATGCAATATTTTTTGTTTTCTTATTTTTAAGTTATTTAAATGTAGATTTTTGCAATAAATGAAGTTTTTTTGATAAACTAGAATTCTTTCTCTTTCAAATGATATCAGATTTTTTTTTAATTCCTGTTAACTTCTTTGCTATGGAGCCTTAAAAAGGAAAATATGAACTGCATAAAATAAGCTGTGAGCCACTGTATCTATGAATATTTTCAAAATGTATTAAATAAAATAACAACAAAATAAAAGTCTAAATTCCTAAAAAATCTGTTGAAATATATTTTCAAAATAAATCTATAATTATTATTAAACCTGTTGTGTGTTTGTTTCTTTGTTTGTGTAGGCATCAGGCCAATACGCTTGGATCGATTTTTTTTAAATTTGCTACATTGATTGTGTTATATCTGTGTTATATCTAACTATAGGCTTAAGGTTGACCAATGGGGCGTGGCATCTTCCATATAAACTTAATTTACAAATCAATTATGTTTAATGCACGATTTGCCTCACAGCTTTACACATTTGATAGCTTATTTGGAGATCGTAGAGCCTATATACTTTACTGACCTTAATTTCCACCAAAGAGAGCCATGCAAGAAACTCTATTCCATTATTTTCCCAATAAATTTATAAGATATTCCTCACAGAAAATAAATGTCAAATACCGAACTTACTTTCGATATTTAAATTTATAAATATGCTTTCACAATTATTGAGGACAAATTGACTGCTTTGATTGAAAAAAATATTTAAGCCAATTCGGTATTCCGGGACCAAATCGTCTGGATAATCCATCTCACGGGATTTAATAAATTTAAGAATATTTTTTTTAGACATTGACGCATATTAAAAGAGAGGTGGAAGATCCTTTCTATTTAGATGCTACAGGACGCACAGCTTCCTTAGACAAAGCGGCAACTTTAATAGAAGATGGTCGGACTGCACATTCTTACTAAGCTTACCACTTAATTTAGCATAAACAGAAACTCCTACCTGCGACATTATCAAAAAGTGCAATGAGGAGTTTTATTGAAACAGCGAAAATATTTGTTATGAATGAGTGTACCATGTCACACAAATATGCGATTAAGGTTAACTTATGGGTCGAATTGTTTGGATTTGTGGATATGGAATTGTCGGGGACTTCCGGAAACATTAGTTGTATTTTATAACACGGTGTCTTGACTAGCTATAATTCATAGCAATGTTCATGTTCAAGTCAGAGAAACATAATAACGTCAAAATGCGAAGTGGACAAATTATGTCTAGACATTTCATTTCCAAAATGTATTTTAACCGTAAAAAACAAAAATTCGTTATTGTGCTCAATGCATTATGGCTGAACATTACCTGTTTGCACTAGCTATTGACGTGAACATTGCAATGAATTATAGCTAGTCGAGAACCCGTGTTATGACTTGGATTTAACAAATCCAAATATTTTGAATACGAGACAGATGGAGTACAAAATATTTAAAAAAAAAAAAAATACTATATTACATAGAACACATTGTGTCTGCATAGACAATTTAATATTACTTTTTTTTTTGGTTTAGTAAATCGACGAGCAATGACGAAATGAAGGCTAGGTTAAGAGCCGCTCACTTATGGAACCAAACAACAAAAATTAAGCTGACTACCATTGTACACAAGAGCATGTATATACAGAAGCTGGAACACTTGCTACTGAACTCCTTCAAAATAACAATAACATGAAGACTGTCTTTGCGAAAGATCTTTGTTTGTTTTCAGTTTCTGATAAATCCACCATATGGATTGCACTATATGGATTACACCACTTGTCCAACCGAGTTTCCTAACTTTGTCGCATTGTCTAGATCTCCATACCACAGACTAAATTAGGAGCACCTATACGAGTAATAACCGTATTCTTATTGGAGCAACAATATTAATATTTCTCGCATACCTCTAATGCCAACGAATGGACTTAAGCGTTTATGATTCCAGTTAAATTGCTATGACCATAAACGAATATTGGTGTCATACGCTAAAAACTATCGGTATAGACTGCGGAATATTATGTCTTTCTTTAGTTTACTTGCTAACGTCTTCCATATGATAAACATTTATTTTTTCAATACACATAATCTCTTCTATTAAATGATCTCCCTATGATAGTACTCAATATATATATTAAAAATTTACTTTGTGTGGGAGGTGCCCACCCACAAAAAATATTAAAATATATTAAGTTAGACTGTGAACATTTTAGGAAGATTAGGTGAGTAGTTACGGAGATTACCTCCTAAAAACAGACAAACAAACACACATTACCTCTTTATTATATCTGTGGTAAAGCGATAACCGCCTAAGTCGACTTAAGAACGATATGAGTTATGTATGCTATCATATTCTATTACTAACGCTTTATATTTACGTGAAATTTCAAATTTTCTCTAACACTGTTTTTAAAAAGTTATTAATGAAAAAATACTAACATAAGTCGTAATGAAGCCTCATTACATTTATGTAATGTTATCGCTTGTTATCACAGATATTAAGTATAATAATAAAAATGATTGTAATGTGTTTCACACATATTTATTATTTAGCTGTCTTCTGTGATCCGCTGAGGAGACATCTCTTTCGTTATTCCTTTTAAATTAATAAGAGGAAGTAACGCTTTTCTTGTTTGTTTTGCGGTCCTCGTGTTTGCTGTTCAGCATGCCGGGAGGTGCTAATAAAAAATAATTTTAATTTTAAATTTATAAAACTACATCACCTCTATGGCGTTAAGCTAAAGCACCATTAAAAACTCACTGACGATATATCAAATAGATTCCTAGTCTCTATTGCGAAGGCTATGGCTGATTAAGAAGTTAAGCATATATGTTTTTCTGACTTGTGGATCAGGAATAAAACTCCATTGCAAAGCGATGGCTGAATAAAAGAAAAGGATTCTAATATTGCACGAACCTGCCAATTTTGGATAAAGCCACCCAAAAAAAAATTATTCTTTATTTATTAAATAGCGAATAACATAGATGACTTAGTGATTCCCCTTTTTAGTTTAAATTTGTCCAAACAAAATATACCTATAAAAGTAAATTTGGGATTTTATTTGCTCAAACCAAAGAAAAACTCCAATTTTAATTTCAGAAAAATTCGAATTTGTGAGAGTCTACTGTATGTAGGTTTATAATGACATCTTCAAATGTTTATAAAAAATTCTTTTCAAGATGAAAGTTTTACTTTTAATATTAAATTAACTTTTTATTTATTTAATATTAATTCTATTATATTTGTCTCTACCATTGCATGCACATTTTTTCACCAATAAGACAAATAACACATGAAAACTAAATTTATATTTTAAGTGATGATTTAATTACATTCTAATTGAAAAGTTAAACTTTTCTAGAACAGAAGCAAATGGTTTCACTTTCATGGATATTTGAATTATGGAACATGGGCAAATATCTATCTTTCACAAATATTGTATTTTATTTTGGGATCTTGTTTAAAATGCAAAAAACGATTTATATACAAAAAGGATGTGTTTTTTCGATATCATTTAACCGTAGTACTACATTTAGAATTCTTTGTTATAGTTTTTCTTATCATTTATCAAATTCGACGCAGAAATTTGATTTATCATACAAAAAGGTTACTTTAATTTTATTTGTTGGAAGTGGAAGTCGACTCTTTAACTGTGTATCAGTTATTTTGAGGCTTTGACCACTCAGCACTGAGGATCAAATGATCATAACCATGACCATTGAGGATTTCAATAGCAGCAGCGGCATCTTTGCGTTGGCGGAAATGCACGTAGGCGAAACCCTTGCAAAGGCCGGTATTTTTATCGCGAGCCAAATACATTTTGGTATGTTGACCAATACGTTTGATAAGTTCTTCAAGATCTTGTTCGGTCATAGATTCAGACAAATTCGATATACGAATAGCTGCGGTATCATCTCGTCCACGCATACCCATGCCACCCTTTTGACTGTCTTTTAAGAATGGAGGCACATATTTGCCAGCCTTTGGAGCTTCTGTGACAGCAGTGGCTGCTGCTGTAGCTTTCTTTTCCATAAGATTGGTATCCATAGCTGTACCCTTGTATGGACAATTAACGGACCAATGCTCACCATTACAAATACGACACTTGGCGATATTTTTGCTGAGATCCAAAAGAGGATCATTCGCTTTCTCTTCCTCCTTGGTGTTGAGTACTTGCATGAAGATCTCTTCAGCCACCATAGTAGTTTGTGAATTGGGTCCGGGCTTGTCATTCTTGGATTCACCGAATTTTGACCAGGTACGACGCAAAGCAACTGTTTTTGGTACTACTTGTTTAGAGATTTTGTAGGTGCGCACAACTTTAATTTTCTTGTCATCCTTGTTGTACTTATACTCGGTGACATATTTGAAACCATTTTCAATTACCTCGGTAGCTGGTGGCAGACCCCCATAATCGAGTTCGACCTCATCGGCCCAAGATGATTTTACTGTATCAACGCCTGGCATCTGGATTGAAAAATATTTGATGTTAGTAATCAGAAACGAACGGTGCATTATTCTATAAATATTATTAACAAACCTTTTAATTTAGTTGGTTTTCTGGCAAAAAAGAATAGTAGAATTTCTATACGCCACGAGTTAAGCAAATTCGATGCAAATTGTGAAAAGAAAATGTCAAACAATATTCTTCTTCTTGCCACTATCAATACATTCATGTGAGTTATCAAAGCAAGAAGCTTCTGTATACAACAATTTGTATTCAGTTTTAAATTTATTGAAATTGTATTGAATTGAAATTGAAAATTAGATTTAGAACTTAAGATACATTAGATTTAGCACTAAAAAATTATGTTGGATTGTAAAATTTTTCATATCATATTATAATATAAAATTATATTTCAATTCAATTATATATTCTTTCTTTATTTACATATTTTAACAAATTTGATATTTACAATAAGATCTTATCTTTACATATAGATATTGCAACAAATAATATATAGGATCTAAAGATATTAAATAGCTTTTATTTTATTTTTTAATGATTTTTAAAAGAAAATGGGAGGAAAAAACCTTTATATGATTTAATAGATTGAAATACTATCTGAAAATATTTATGTGCTTATAGGAGGTTTATTAGAAATAATAGACCCCTATAAGCGTATAATTTTCAATTTGGTGATTTCTTTTTTAATTTTACGTTATTTCTCTACATTCTCTTATCAGTGGGTAAGAGGAATTTTCAATTTTAGCAAAGTAATCTATAATATTAATAGGCTAGGCGATTTCTTGTGACTGATGTTTTGTTCTACCGTTTTATCCCGATTTTGACCAAACGCATATTATTTGAAAGGTATTTCTTTTTAGCCGATATGCAGATTTACAGATTTTTAAATTTTTCCTTTATTTTGAGTAAATTACATTTAAAGTTGCTACTAACACATACATAAAATTATACAATGCTATGTGTGTGTTTATTAAATTTGTTAATGTGTTTGTAATAAAAATTAGTTTGTTTTTTTGTGTTGATTTGTGAATTGGCTATAATTGAATAGCATACTTTTAGGGTCTTTATTTAATGAAAAAAAAAAAATCCTAGAATTTGCGCTCGAATTTCGAGGGCTGAAATCTGCTAGTTGTTATTAATCCTTGATATGAAATCGATAATATTTTCATAACCGGTTTCTTCATGAAGAAGATTTGTAGGGCACCTCCAGGGTTTTTTATATAACATTTTAAGACATTTGTATTGTTTAATTTGTAAGCGTTTTAGGTGACAGTTGGCAAATAGGACACGCGAATGTTAATATTGGCCTTATAACACTTTTGAAGAGTAGATTTTTGTTTTGGTGGTTTAGAAATGACCTTCTATTTAGTAGTGGCCATAATGCTTTAAATGATTTTATAGCTTTTTGGCACGTAGCCATAATATGCTGTTTAAATGTAAGCTTTTTGTCCAAGACAAATCCGAGATATTTGACATCGTTAAGCATATTTATGGTATTATTTCCAATAAGAAGATGACGTCTTGGCAGTCTTTTGGGAGATTTGTTGAATGGATAAATTATTGCTTGTGTCTTGTTTGGATTAATTTTGATTTTCCATTTGTGGAAATATTTACTGCAATTTACAAGACCCTTCTCCATTTTCTTCAGGAGTGCACTTAACGCAGTGTCATCTGCGTAGTAAGCAATTTTCATATATTTTGGGACTTTAAAATCGGATGTATATATCGAGTAAAGCAATGGTGACAAGTCTGATCCTTGAGGTAACACTGAGGTAATGGTTTTTGGAGTTGATGTTTCATTATTAATCGCTACTTTAAAGCTTCTGTCGTAAATGAAATCTGAAATAAGTTTACGTAGATATTTGGATATATTTGCATCAAGAAGTTTAAATAAGAGGACATTATGGCAAACGGTGTCAAACGCTTTTTCAATGTCTAACAATATTAGACCCGTTGAGCGTTTATTGTTTTTATTGATGATTATTTGATTTTTAATCTTGTGTATTTGGTGAGTAGTGCTATGATCTTTTTTATAATTCCAAATTGTTCTTTAGCAACAATAGAATTGGTCATTACAAATTCACTAAGACGAGAATGTAGTATTTTTTCAAATATTTTACTTAGTTACTTAATAGACTAATAGGTCTATAGCTATTTGGGTTATTTTTTGGCTTATTAGGTTTGTTGACAGCTATAACCTTAGCATATTTGAAATGGTTCGGGAAATAGTTGAGTTTGATGCAGCTGTTAAATATTATAACCAGTAATTTTAGCGCTTTGAGTGGTAGTTTCTTTAAGAGCAGGTTGGGAACATTGTCAAAACCAGGGGATTTTGAGGGTTTTGTTGATGAGACAATATTCATTACTTCTTCAAGAGCTGTATAAATTGCAGATTCAGAACTGTGATTTTCCTTCTTAAAAATATTTACTGTTGTATTTATTAGTGTATCTGCCGAGTGGTTGTAGTTCGACAAATGTATTTACCAGGACTTCAGCCTTGTCCTTATCAGATGTTATTTTTGTATTTCCAACTTTAAAGTGAGAGATTTAATTTTTTCCTTTTCCTCGCAAGTTCCTGCTTATTTTCCAAAATGCTTTATCACCTGGTTATACCCTATACCACTATTTGGTTTGGGTATAATGACTTTGTGCTGCTGTTTGTAACAACCAAAAATATTTGACCTAGACCCATCTTTAATTATACCGATCGAATCAGAATCACTTTCTGAGTTGATTTAACAATGTCCGTCCGTCTGTCCGTCCGTCTGTGTGTCCATGTAAACCTTGTAATCAAATTGCAGGTCGCAAATATGAATATATTTTGATGAAATTTGGTATATAAGCTTTTATCGGCCATGGAATGAACGCTATTGAAATTGGTGAGAATCGGTCCATGTTCAGACCTAGCCCCCATACGAATTACCCCTATGAAATCGACATAAATTGCCATAAGATCCCCATTGTCATATAGATCTTACTCAAATTGGGTTTTGTATGCGTTCATTACGTCCATTAATGAGTAGTCCAAAAATGATCCCTTTGGCCCCATATAGAGCTGCTTCCCGATCTTCACTTAAATCTATTAAAAAACAAAAATATTGCACTGATACTTCTCAGATTTTGTTTGTATATATGTTTGCAAAATACAAGAGACTTTACCAAACATGATCAGGATCGGTCCATTTTTGGACCTAGTCCCCATATAGATATAGCATCCGATATGAACTTTTTCATATCTGCAGTCAAAAAAATTAATAAAAATCCCACTCAAATTTGGTTTTTGCTTATTTTCTATGTCCAGTTAGTTGGGCCTAAGAGATACGGTCTCTGAACGCATGGTGTAGGGTATCGTATAGTCGGTCTAGACCGACTATAATTTTCTTACTTGTTTTAAATTGGATAATAATTGACACCATTTCTTATTGCGCTCCGAATTAATACTTTTATCAATCATGTTACTTAGAAATTTAGTACATTGATTATAAAAAGTTTGATCGGCTATATTTGAAGATCGTTGGCTTTTTCTTTTAAAGCTTCTTCTAAGTTTCATATATTTCACAGTACTTTCTGGTAATGTGTAATTATTTTGTTGAGTTATTTTAGGTGTAGTCACATCCCTTGCTTCGAAAACTACATTTATAAATTTTTGGATTTCCTGATCAATTACTACCTTGGTATTGTATACATATATCCGAATATAACGTGATTTTATTGTCTAAAAAATTCATATAAATGTTCCAGTTGGTTGCACTATAATCATAATAATTGAGATCAACCTACAAGGCCATTGATCTTTTAAGTGTACATATAATGGGGCGATGGTCCGATGGTATTTCGTAATCCATTGTTTGTATCGACTGTGGATGCTTCGCGATTGTGTTGATGGGGGAATAGAGTTGGACAATTAGGATAGTGTATGAAAAAACTGCTTGATTGCTGTAGATTGTTGAGTGCGATTCCTGCAGTATTATTTGAACGGCGATTCCAAGAACAATGTTTGGCATTTAGGTCACCATAAACTATATATTCTTTGGTGGAAGGTGTTAGATTCAAGATATCAGCGCAGAAGTTACGGGTATATCTTGGTGAATATAACAAAGATACAACAATAGGTCTATTATTTATTATAACTTCAATTGAGATGTTTTCGATTGATGAGGTGTTTGATATAAAGAGGTTTTTATGTGCAACAGATTTATGAATTAACAGAGCTACTCCTCCTCCTCTTGCATCTGTTCTGTCACTTCTATGTAAATAATAATTTTTAAAATAGGGTCTACGATTTTCTGAAAAAAATGTTTCATTCAAAGACGCTATTTTAATATATTCTCGTTCAATTAGTATCTCAAATTGTTTTAATTTAGAAAAGTTTGAAATGCCATTAGCATTCAAGTGAAATATAAAATTATAAATAAATGTAATATTTACTTGAGGGTTGTTGAATTAGCTGCAATAATCTTTACACCAATACACTCATACCTCACAACGTTTTTGTCTTACTCTAGCTTTGTGATTGTATTGTGAAATAGATTTTTACTCCCCTGAGCGTATATATGTTTACACATAAAAATCAGGCTTAGTTGAAATTCTTCTAATTTCAAGAAAATTTTAAAATTATAATTATTTAAAGTAATCAAAAATTTATTTTTTAAGCTATATTTCGTTGCTTATATTATGGGCTAACCGCTTCCAGAGACGGATAGCATAAATGAAAAATTGCCGCTTTGAAATCAGATATTGGTTTCGAATTTGAATTATTGTTTCTCCTCTATTTGATCGTGCAAAGAACAATTTTTTTGACATATAGTTTGGCTGTTCTGCATAATCAATTTTTTACAAAAAAATCTTCTGTATTGTTATAATGTTACTCCTTTTGAATCATTAACATATCGTGCAATATTATTGCACCGTTCTACAAAATTGAACTTTTGGTTGCACACATGAAAACAAGTAAGAAAATTATAGTCGGTCTAGACCGACTATACGATACCCTATACCATGCGTTTAGAGACCCTATCTCTCAGGCCCAACTAACTGGATATAGAAAATAAGCATAAACCAAATTTGAGTGGGATTTTTATTAATTTTTTCGGCTGCAGATATGAAAAAGTGCATATCGGATGCTATATCTATATGGGAACTAGGCCCAAAAGTGGACCGATCCTGACCATGTTTGATAAAGTCTCTTGTATTTTGCAAAAATATATACAAACAAAATTTGAGAAGAATCAGTGCAATATTTTTGTTTTTTGATAGATTTAAGTGAAGATCGGGATGCAGCTCTATATGGGGCCTATGACTAAGAGTCGTCCAATAGGGATCATTTTTGGACTACTGATTAATGGATGTAATATATACATACAAACCCAATTTGACTAAGACTTGTATGATAATTTGGATCTTATGGCAATATATGTTGATTTCATAGGGGTCATTTGTATGGGGGCTAGGTCTGAACATGGACCGATTCTCACCAATTTCAATAGCGTTCATCCTATGGCCGATAGAAGCTTATATACCAAATTTCATCGAAATATATTCATATTTGCGACCTGCAGTTTGATTACAAACTTTACATGGACACACAGACGGACGGACGGACGGACGGACATCGTTAAATCGAATCAGATAGTGATTCTGATTCGATCGGTATAATTAAAGATGGGTATAAGTCAAATAGTTTTGGTTGTTACAAACAGCAGCACAAAGTCATTATACCCAAACCACATAGTGGTATAGGGTATAAAAATTAGTATATTCTGAAAGAGGAGCAAGAAATTAAATACTCGTGTATTCCACTTTTTCTAGATCAATACGTATATTTCCAAAAAATGCAAATTTATATTAAAAAAAAATAATCATACCACCCGTATTCCACAAAATAAATTTTGTTATCTCCTTTATCAAAAT
The DNA here is from genome assembly GCA_963682025.1 of Cordilura impudica. Classification (NCBI taxonomy): domain Eukaryota; kingdom Metazoa; phylum Arthropoda; class Insecta; order Diptera; family Scathophagidae; genus Cordilura; species Cordilura impudica. The sequence continues at coordinate 182,563,579 of OY821520.1, read as the reverse complement.
CCCTTACATGACAGGATTTCCGGATATGAACTTGTATTCGTATGTTGATATAGAATGAATACATAACTAAATACTTTTCTTTTGAGTATTAACAGATGTGTTTACAAATCTCCTAATATTAAATATGTACATAGGAAATCATAAAAGAAATTGTCGTATGCAAAAAATTTATTAAATGAAATTATTAAGATAAAATTAATTATTAGGATAAAGCAACCAACAGTGCTCTGATAACATGTGTCTTATTTGTTTTCCTTTGTACCTAAATATCATATCTGTTATTTCTTGGTGAAAGCGTTCTTTATGTTCGTCACTAAAGCTTCCTAAGTTCGATGGAAAAAAAATCTAAATGGTTGTAGAGGAAGTGTATCTTAAGTCACATGTTGACTCATATCTCTCGGTAGCCATCAGTCATTTCCTTAACAATGTCCTTGTAATTCTTAGCTCTTTTATTGCCAAGAAATATTTCTGTAACATTTTCAAAAGCTATCCACGCCCTATTATCGACAGGGCTTAGTGATTTTTAAAACCTGTACTATTTAAGTTTTTTTGTTTGTGGACCATTGAACACACAAAAATATAATTGTTACAAATCAGGTAATAAGAATGTTCTTAAAATATGTTAGCTGCTTCAATTTGCGCATCGGATAATTTTTGAAAAATTTGTTTCAACATATTAAATGATACAATTTCTTTATTTAGTGTTCGTATAAAGCTTCGGATTAGACCAAGTCTTATGTGTAAAGCAGGTAATATTACATCACCAGGTTTAACCAACGGTATATGGTCTATACTGAATTCACATATCACAAAATTTAAACGCGTCTCCCATTCGAAATCTGTATAGTGCAAATCTTTTTTGCGACCCTCCCAAACACACAAAAAACATTGATGTCGTGAATAAACTTGCTCTACTCAAATTGTAATTTATGGCATCTAAAATTATTTTCATGTTTTCGTAAGTCTCCCGCATTAAGGTCTATATGCAATCGGAACTGATGGGTACATGTTTCCAATATGTAAAAGTACGACCTTTAGACTCGATGTAGACGAGTCAATAAAAAGTCTCCACTTATCTGGAACATGCGGTTGTCCAATTTCTGTAAACAATGCATCAATGTTCTGATAGTAGCAAAGTTTTAATTCAGAATTTTCGTGCATAGTGAACTATTCATTTAATGGATTCGTCTTCGCACGATTACGACGAGCTGTAATTTTGAAATCTTCGGATACTAAATTTCATTCTTTTAAAAGGGAACCTATTAATTCCGCCGTCTTTTCGAAACGCCAGTGTCTCGTATCAAATCATTAAAATCAACTTGTGTCACGAAATGAGGGACTGAAGACCCAAGCTCACTAGCTGAAAGTAAAAATTCCGATGGAGACGGTTCTCTGGGCGATTGTACTTCAATTGGAATTTCATTGTGTGTGGAAATTTCTGCAAAAACGATTTAGAAATATTAAGTCAATGCACAACTTCAGTTGTCACTTTGTTTTCAAAAAACACAATAGTTTAATTTAAAACAGTACACTTTCACTAAATCCGTTTAGTGACATTTTTAATACTAATTGATCAATGATGTACGTGTTAAAATTTTCTAAAATTATGTTTTGTAAAAAAATATTTTGTATTTTTGTATGGTATTTTTTTAATTACACCGTTTATATTATTCCGTTATTCACATTTTTTGCGAAAATACGAATCGATCTAGAAAAACTGGGCGACACGGGTATTTTATTTTTCGACGTAGATTCCGAATATATAGTTCTACTTCATGTGTGCAAAAGTGTGTAGAACGGTGTTGTAAGTAATTGTAAATTTAAGTCTGTCGGACGTGTCATAAGCTCTTCTAGATATATGTAGGGATGAATTTTGAATTTGAGGAATTTAAGCATGCTCTATTTGCAGTTGTCCATTCTTAGAATATGGATAGATAAAAGTTAATCCTTGAAATACAATCGTTAATTGCAGAAAGTTAGCAGTTTGTAATAGCAACAATTTATAAAATGTATCTCACAACTAGTTTTTTTTTTAATTAAATATTCTTCCTTTATTTACATATTAAATGTGATATTCACATATGAAATCTTATCTTTACATATAGATATTGCAACATATAATATATAGGATCTAAAGATATTAAATAGTCGATCGCACAACTAGTTCAAAAGTGACTCAACTCGAAATTTATATTTTTCGGGTTTATATGCTTAAACTATCTATAAAACAAGTAAGAAAATTATAGTCGGTCTAGACCGACTATACGATACCCTATACCATGCGTTTAGAAACCCTATCTCTTAGGCCCAACTAACTGGACATAGAAAATAAGCAAAAACCAAATTAGAGTGGGATTTTTATTAATTTTTTTGGCTGCAGATATGAAAAAGTTAATATCGGATGCTATATCTATATAGGGACTAGGTCCAAAAATGGACCGATCCTGATCATGTTTGGTAAAGTCTCTTGTATTTTGGAAAAATATATACAAACAAAATTTGAGAAGAATCCGTGCAATATTTTTGTTTTTTAATGGATTTAAGTGAAGATCGGGAAGCAGCTCTATGTGGGGTCAAAGGTATCATTTTTGGACTACTCATTAATGGATGTAATGAACGCATACAAACCCAATTTGAGTAAGATCTATATGACAATTTGGATCTTATGGCAATTTATGTCGATTTCATATGGGTAATTTGTATGGGGGCTAGGTCTGAACATGGACCGATTCTCACCAATTTCAATAGCGTTCATCCCATGGCTGATAAAAGCTTATATACCAAATTTCATCAAAATATATTTATATTTGCGACCTGCAGTTTGATTACAAGGTGTACATGGACACACAGACGGACGGACGGACGGACGGACGGACATTGTTAAATCAACTTAGAAAGTGATTCTGATTCGATCGGTATAATTAAAGATGGGTCTAGGTCAAATAGTTTTGGTTGTTACAAACAGCAGCACAAAGTCATTATACCCAAACCACATAGTGGTATAGGGTATAAAAATACCAGTGTGTTTTGTTGTTGTTAACTAAACAACAGTTATGTCTTTCTTTATGTTTTAATTGCTTCAATTGTCATTTTGAAAAATGAAAATTTTGAGTTGAGTCACTTTTGAGCTATGTTGTTTTTTAAAATTAATTTCAAAACATAAAAACACAAACATACTGTGTTTCTTACCATTCCATTCCGTAGAATAATCCTTAACTGCAGCTACTTTAGTATGTGCATTGTTTATTTCATTATTTTGACATTTCCACAACAGCTGTGAAAATTTTGTTAAAACATTAAAAAATTAGAGAAATAAACACAAAAATTAATATTAAACCATGAAACAGAAAAGTGATATAGATGACGATATATCTTCTATATGTGAATCTACGGTAAGTGATGTTATGTATAGAATTCATTTAGTAATATTTAAATTATTCGTTCGTAATATTGGAATTAGGCATCACTAACGGAGGGATGCAGACTTTCGGTGCGAATGCACAAAACAGACGACTGGCCCCTGGCAGAACTAGTTAGTATTAAGGATCATGAAGGAAAACGGCAGTTCTACGTTCACTACGTAGATTGTATGTATATACAACAAAAAATTTCTATATCTTAATTTTAATTATATTTTAAGTCAATAAACGCTTGGATGAATGGGTAACAGAAGAGGATCTAGATACACGAAAAGTCCAATTTCCACGTCGCGATGGCACTCAAACTGGTGCCAGTACAGGGGTCACCACGCCTAAGAAGGTTTTGTCCGTGGCTGGTGGCGTCTCAAGGCCGACTTCACCACTTCCTGTTGGAGGCGAAATGGTCAATGGCAATGCTGTTTTGGCGGCCGCCTTACAGAAAAAAATCAATAGAAAACGAAAAGTAAATTCTGTTGGAGTGGCATTAAAGGAGGAAGTAGTTCCTAAGAACAATTGTAATATTTTACAGATTAATTCTACTCCACTGCCCCCTGCACCCACTCTTCTACCAGTCGTTGCTGTAGCTCCTCCCGCCGAGCCAACACCGACAGCAATATCAATAGTTTCAAATGAAGAAGTTTCACAGGATGGTAAAAGTGGCACTCCACGTCAATCAGGTAGTATGGTTACTATACATCAAGATGATGTAGTAACGCGTATGAAAAATATTGAAATGATAGAATTGGGTAAACACCGCATAAAACCCTGGTATTTTTCACCATATCCACAGGTTAGTTGCTCTTATAGTAATTTATATATTTTTTGCTAATTATGTCTAAGCATTTCCAGGAGCTGTGCCAAATGCCCTGCATATACATATGTGAGTTCTGTCTGAAGTACCGTAAGAGCCGAAAGTGCCTCGAGCGACACCTGGTGAAGTGTAATCTTCGTCACCCACCAGGCAATGAAATTTATCGCAAAAGTACCATATCGTTCTTTGAAATTGATGGTCGCAAGAACAAAGTATATGCCCAGAACTTATGCCTACTGGCAAAACTTTTTTTGGATCACAAAACGTTATATTATGACACTGACCCATTTCTATTTTACGTAATGACTGAGTACGACAGTAGGGGCTTTCATATAGTTGGTTATTTCTCCAAGGAAAAAGAGAGCACGGAGGACTACAATGTTGCTTGCATTCTGACGATGCCCCCTTATCAACGCAAAGGATATGGCAAGTTGTTAATCGAGTTCAGTTATGAACTCTCTAAATTTGAAGGAAAAACTGGCTCGCCCGAAAAACCATTATCCGATTTAGGCTTACTTTCATATCGCTCATACTGGGCCCAAACAATTCTGGAAATATTTATAAGTCAGAAGCCTACAAGTGATGGTGAAAAGCCCACAATAACAATAAAGTAAGTGTATATGTAACTTTAAATTACAAATCGTCAATGAAAAAAACTCTTTTAAAAAAAGTGACATCTGTGAAGTTACATCAATTAAAAAGGAAGACGTCATTTCAACCTTGCAAAATCTGAATCTTATTAACTACTATAAGGGTCAGTACATTGTGTGCATCAATCGTGATACAATAGATCAGCACAAAAAGGCAATGGACAAGCGGAAAATAAGAATTGACTCCAAATGCCTGCATTGGACACCTAAAGATTGGACTAAGCGGTCCAAGTGGTAAATGTGTTTCTCACCTTCACACCATTTGTTTGACTCATACATTTCTCTTTTTTTATGTATTTATTAGATTATGCGTTAAAAACCTCAAGATACTCTATTGAAATGATCTTAATTTAAATAAATTAATAAATGCACATAAAACTACACAAAACTGGTGATGATAAGTTAACCAGGTAGCATTACAATATAACACAGTTTGTTTTAATTCTCTTTTTTCTCGTATGCTCTATAAATTTTGGGAAATTTTTCCATATTTAGTGTATCAGTAAATAGATCGATTCCATGGATACTACAGTTTTCCAAGGATACCTCAATGGTTTCAATTAAAGATTGTATAGCTTTAGTTGCATTTTGGAGATCCACCAATTCAGAACGTCTGTTTGGTAAATTTTCGTACTTTTCTAGAACATTTAAAATCTCTTTAAACTTTTCCAATTCCTCAGAGTTAATATAATCTGTAGCACTGCCACTGCTTAATTTTTGCTTTATGCACTTTGTATTAACACTGGCTGTTGCTGTAGGCAATACGTTCAGATCATCTCGTAGTAACACCTTTCGAGTGCCGGCCAGCTTCACCAACGAGGTATATTTGGCTAATAAACTTAGATATCTGAAACGACGTTCTTGAAAAACTTTGTAAGCTTCTTCCATTTTTTGTCGCGTTATGATTGCACTATCCCTGCTGCGCTTAAGTACTTCCAAGTGCAGCAGCAAGTTGATGTCTTCTATAACTTTAGTTGAAGAGCTAAGATTGGAACTGCTATTTACATTGGACATTGATTTATTAGGTTTGGTAGGTGTAATAGGCCTAGTAAATCCTGACATTTTTTTCTATCTAATTTGCAAAATTTTTTAGTTTAAATCGGATGTTTCCCGCTTGCAAAATACAATTAAAAAATTTTTCGTCTTTAAGTCAACTTACGAACAATAGTTGGCAATGCGATAGGAATATTTCGAAAAAATCCCAGAGATAATTCCAATATCTTTGATCATTAAAAATTTATCAAAAATTTAAATCCGAAGAAATGGCGTTTACGGCGTCCAATTTTATGGAGTACGGCTTTTTGGAGTAATTTTTAAAGACGGCCCACAATTATTGAGTTAAGCTCCAAGATTTTGATATCTTTTAGTGTCGGATGTGATCAACAATTCGTAAAATTCAAGCAACAATTCGTACTATTTACGGTACAACAAAAACGGAATCCTACATCGTTTATATACCGTGTTCTGGACCAAACCAGATTCGAAACTGTTACATGTAGTTATAAAACAGAGTGAACAAATTGAGTGTCCACGGGTCATTTACGTGGGGTTATTTATTGTAAAAACATACACGCATTGGCGGATACATGTTTTACGTTCCATAAAGTTTTTACTAATGACTGATTCACATGTTTCTTTTGTTTGAATTATCAATTTTTGCATTGTGAACTAATATAAGATATTTTAATGCTTTAGTAGAGTATTTTGAAACAGTCATTACCCAAAAATTCCCTATATAATGTATGTATGTATGTATTTACAAAAACGCAATATATGATGCAACCAAAAGTTTTATTGAATAACAATGTGTAGATATTAATTGCAAAAATTTGACTTAAATCTACTTTGGGGCACTCATAGTCCATTTTATTGTGACTCCATCGAAATATATTTTTTTCACTCGGCTCGAGTTTAAATATATACCATTAGTAATGAAACAAAAATGTTTTTTAAATGACATAGAAAATTTTGAAAATCACTAACCCATTATGAACCAATAATTATATAACTTTTAATATGGAACTTAAAAGCGTAAATTGTGTTCTAAAAAATTTTTTTCTAAAAAAAATAATGCCATGCTTAAACAAATACTACGACAAAAACACAAAATCTTAAATATATTCAAAATCTTAAAAAACCAATCAAATAAGCTTTCAAATATATATAAGATATTTATATGATATAATCCGATACTAAATATCAAGACTTTGATAAAAGTTATATAAAAATAAATATCAAGACTTTGAAAATATGGGCCTCAGGAAAAAAATTATTAAGTTTTACAGTCTCTAACTCGGAAAACATGGGTTAAAGAAATAAAATATATTTATACTCTCAATGGTTGAATTATAATCGGATGCTGAGGCAAAATAATTTATTCGTATGTCTAAGATCCGCTTTAGTTATTTTATGAAATATGGCAACTCTTTAGCAACACGTGTTGACAGTTTACATTTGTTGTCATTTATTTTTATCGTCCATTCTGAATTAATCTCACAATAGTTTAAGAAAGCATTTTGTTTCTTTTTTTTTCAGATGGGCCGGAAAAATAAAGCTAATCCTTTTGCAGCCAAAAAACGCCAAAAGCGTCAAAATGTAAGTTCAATATTTGTCTGAGTAGGTTCATTATTAAAATATTTGCTTACACGCTTAAAATGCAGACTGATGAACCAAAGCCTGAACGAAGAACAGAACCATATCCAGACATAGTTCGAGAAAATGCTGCGTTTACTAAATACTATCATATGCAAAACATTTATGCTAACGAACAGGAGTGGGAACATTTCTTAACCGCCATACGCGATAATTTGCCAACAACATTTCGAGTTACTGGTTTCAAGGGAGAGGCAAAGGCTTTGTTGGATATAATACAAACTGAATTGTTTACGGAATATGTTAGAGGTGTTGCCGAATTGCGTTGTAAGACAATAGAAGAAGTCGAGCGTCCATTGTGCCTACCTTGGTATCCCAATGGCATGGCATATCAATTGGATTTAACACGAAAAGATATACGTCGGTCAGAAGCCCTGTATCGTTTGCATAATTTCCTTATAAACGAAACCAATGCCGGAGCAATAAGCCGGCAGGAGGCCGTATCCATGATACCTCCTATAGTTTTAGATGTTAAACCAACGGATAAAGTGCTTGATATGTGCGCTGCTCCTGGTTCGAAGACTGCACAGCTAATCGAGGCATTGCATGCTGAATCAGAAAAATATAAAATCCCACCTGGTTTCGTGTTGGCCAATGATGTTGACAACAATCGTTGTTATATGTTAGTGCATCAGGCAAAACGTTTAAATTCGCCTTGTTTCATTGTAAGCAATCACGATAGTGCATTCTTTCCTAATTTGCTGGTAAGTTTAATAATGACTACAGTGGCATGACTCTTTAATAATACTTTGCTTACTCTTTGTAGAAAACTGAAGCTGATGGTTCAAAGTCGATTTTAAAATTTGACAAGATTCTTTGTGACGTTCCATGTTCAGGTGACGGTACTCTTCGCAAGAATCCCGATATTTGGCTAAAATGGAATTTAGGTCAAGCATACAATTTACATGGGTACGATGAAGTAGGGTTTGTAAAGAACCGAGTTAAAAATAATTGTTTTCTCCTTTACAGTATACAATATCGCATTACTAGACGTGGGGCCGAAATGCTGGAAGTTGGAGGACGTTTAGTTTACTCCACTTGCTCTTTAAATCCAATTGAAAATGAAGCTGTCCTCCAACGCATTATTTCGGATTCTAAGGGATCTCTTGAAATTGTGGATGCCTCCGATTTGGTACCAGGTTTAAAGTTCATCCCCGGCATGTCTGAATGGAAATTGGCTTCTAAAGAAGTTGACGAAATTTATAGTAGTTTTGAGGAGGTACCAGAGAAGTTTCATACAATTATTAGACCTAATATGTTTCCCATGCCTAAAGAAGAAATTTCAAAGATAGGACTAGAGAAATGGTAGGAAAATTAAAATCTGTTAACTATATCAAACGATTACTAATCAATACTTCTTAAGCATACGTGTTTTGCCCCATCTACAAGACTCAGGGGGATTTTTTGTTGCTGTTTTGCAGAAAAACTCGCAACTGCCTTTTGAGAAGAACGACGTTAAGGATTTGTTGGACAAACCAAAACCAGAAGTTAAATTGGATGAAAACGGAAAGCCCATTGAAGAGAAATCTGTACCTTGGGGTCCTCAGCGTAAACGCAGGCGTCTACATGGCTACAAAGAGGATCCATATGTATTTTTCGATGACAACGATGCGGACTGGGAGGAAATTAAAAAGTTTTATGATCTAGATGATTCGTTAAACAATCGCTGTTTACTTACACGTTGTATAACGGCGAAGAAAAAGAATATTTATTACTGTTCAGAGCTTATAAGGGATCTGGTGTTGCTCAATGAAAATTCCATTAAAATTATAAATACTGGTGTAAAGTCTTTTGTACGCTGTGAAAATCGTCATACACAACATCCTTTCCGTTTGGCTCAAGAAGGCCTACAAACCACAAATGCCTTTGTGGGAGCCAGTCGACGCATACAAGTTGAAAGAGAAGATTTAATTTTACAGCTTAATTGTACAGATCCTACAAAACCCCCTTCAACTACAGAGCTCAAGGAGGCAACACAACAGAGATGTAAAGAATTGAGTAAGTATCATTCATAGATTTTCCCCTTATTTTTTTTTTGTTAATGTTTATCTATTCCTTTTTGGTTAATAGGTGTTGGCAGTTGTATAATAAAATATGTAGATGAACGCTTTACATTACATATCGTGGGCTGGCGGGGTACATCCAGTCTTCGTGCCTATGTAGATAGTAATGAAACTTTGCATATTTTACGGCTGCTTGGAGCAGATCTCAGTAAATTTGGTAAGTTGTAGTTGTTACTTATATAACATAATTATTAAATATACATAATTCATTTTCAAAGAGGTGAATAAATATGAAAAGGCTAGAGAAGCGGCCGCTACACTTGCATCAGAAGAGTCATCCGCATTAACAGCTGCCATTGCGGAAAACTCTTTAGATGATATTGAAAAAGATGTGACTAAAACGGTAACAATGACAACTGGAGAAAAAGTAACAAGCGAATAAACAAATATTTAACATTTATTTTTTTATTTATTATTACAGCAATAAAAAATATCTAACACAACTTTCTGTAACGACATGAAAATAAAAATGCAATGTTACTTAGAAAAAAAATAAAAAAAATTACCAATTTCAAGTTAATTTTTTAAAAAACTCCACAAACTTTTATAAATATCTTCATCAAAGTGATAAAGTCAGATAAAACCAATCACCACTGTAGTAGTGTTGTTTACCAATGTTTTTCGAAACAAGTTGCATTTATTTGCATCCGTTTATTGCTAAACGTAGTTTCCTGTTTGTTTAACAGCAATTAACTTAAAAACGCAGAAGGTCTCAATCAATTTTTCAATTAAATCAATTAAATATTCTTCCTTTATTTACATATTTTAACAAATTTTGATATTTACATATGAGATCTTATCTTTACATATAGATATTGCAACAAATAATACATAGGATCTAGAGATATTAAATAGTTTTTATATTATTTTTAATGATTTTTAAAGGAAAATGGGAGGAAAAAACCTTTATATGATTTAATAAATTCAAATACTATCTGAAAATATTTATATGCTTATAGAAGGTTTATTAGAAATAATAGACCTCTATAAGCATATAATTTTCAATTTGGTGATTTCTTTTTAATTTTACGTTATTTCTGTACATTCTCTTATCAGTAAGAGGAATTTTCAATTTTGGCAAAGTAATTATTGTTAATCCTTGTTATGAAATCGGTAATTTTTTCATAACCTGTTTCTTCACGAAGAAGATTTGTAGGATACCTCCAGGGCTTTTTATTTATCATTTTAAGACATTTGTTTTGTATAATTTGTAAGCGTTTTAGGTGGCAGTTGGCAGCGTCACTCCAAATAGGACACGCGTATGTTAATATTGGCCTAATAACACTTTTGAAGAGTAGATTTTTGTTTTGGTGGTTTAGAAATGACCTTCTATTTAGTAGTGGCCATAATGCTTTAAATGATTTTATAGCTTTTTGGCACGTAGCCATAATATGTTGTTTAAATGTAAGCTTCTTGTCCAAGACAACTCCGAGATATTTGACATCGTTAAGTACATTTATGGTATTATTTCCAATAAGAAGATGACGTCTTGGCAGTCTTTTGGGAGATTTGTTGAATGGAAAAATTATTGCTTGGGTCTTATTTGGATTAATTTTGATTTTCCATTTGTGGAAATATTTGCTGCAATTTACAAGTCCTTTTTCCATTTTCTTCAGGAGTGCACTTGTAAGTTTGTTTGAAGAAATTAACGCAGTATCATCTGCGTAATAAGCAATTTTCATATATTTTGGGACTTTAAAATCGGATGTATATATCGAGTAAAGCAATGGCGACAAGACTGATCCTTGAGGTAACCCTGAGGTAATAGTTTTTGGAGTTGATGTTTCATTATTAATCGCAACTTTAAAGCTTCTGTCGTGAATGAAATCTGAAATAAGTTTACATAGATATTTTGGTATATTTGCATCAATAAGTTTAAATAAGAGGCCATTATGCCAAACGGTGTCAAACGCTTTTTCAATATCTAACAATATTACACCCGTTGAACGTTTATTGTTTTTATTGGTGATTATTTGATTTTTAATTCTGTTTATTTGGTGAGTAGTGCTATGTCCTTTTTTAAATCCAAATTGTTCTTTAGCAACAATAGAATTGGTCGTTACAAATTCACTTAGACGAGAATGTAAAATTTTTTCAAATATTTTACCAAAGTTACTTAACAGACTGATAGGTCTGTAGCTGTTTGGGCTATTTTTTGGCTTGCTAGGTTTGTTGATAGCTATAACCTTAGCATTTTTGAAATGGTTTGGGAAATAGTTGAGTTTGATGCAGCTGTTAAATATTATAACCAGTAATTTTAGAGCTTTGAGTGGTAGTTTCTTTAAGAGCAGGTTGGGAACATTGTCAAAACCAGGGGATTTTGAGGATTTTATTGATGAGACAATATTCGTTACTTCTTCAAGAGATGTATAAATTGCAGATTCAGAACTGGGGTTTTCCTTCTTAAAATTATTTACTGTTGTATTTATTAGTGTATCTGCCGAGTGGTTATAGTTCGAAGTGAGGTTATTTGCTTGGACAAATGTATTTGCCAGGACTTCAGCCTTGTCCTTATCAGATGTTATTTTTGTATTTCCAACTTTAAAGTGAGCGATTTGATTTTTTCCTTTTCCTCGCAAGTTCCTGCTTATTTTCCAAAATGATTTATCACCTGGTTTTAAATTGGATAATAATTGAGACCATTTCTTATTGCGCTCCGAATTAATACTTTTATCAATCATGTTGCTTAGAAACTTAGTACATTGATTATAAAAAGTTTGCTCGGCTATATTTGAAGATCGTTGGCTTTTTCTTTTAAAGCTTCTAAGGTCTCAATCAAAAATATACAAATTTAATCAAAAAATGGACATACAAAAGTGAAATATAACTTAATAATATACTTTTTAATAAACAAATATTAATAAATGCTGGGTATGGTATGTTCTCGATCATAAATGTAATTTTTACACAGTATTTCTTTCTTTCTTATTATTTATGGAATATTCACAATTCAAATCATAAAACTAAATCTTAACTATTAAATGTAGCCAGCGCCATACAAAGTTTAATTGGTTCCAAATAAAGTACACGTCAGGCATAAAAATAAGTTTGCCGATTTTTTAAATAAAAATTAGGCATTTATTGTGATAGAAGAAAACTTTATGTCTTATCCGAAGTATTGTCCAGCGCTAGCCACTACTTTTTCCATCTTTCTTGCAGCTTTCGGTTACCGAGTCGCTTCATTTTTTGAGGCTGTCCACGAATCGACCCAAGTTTTGGTGTTCTTAATATGATGTGAAGTGCTGCAATATCAATAATCGATAACTCTGACAAAAATATAATTTCAAAACTATCTATAAATCCTCCAGATATCGATAATATGTTACTACTCATACATATACAGATTTACTAAACAAAAAAGAGTTACTAAACAAAATTCCAGATTTTTCCTAAACATTTTTTTTTCGATATTATCAGTTGTTACAGATTTCTGTCGATTTATTCAAAATACGGTCTCAGAAAGTAACATGGACAACTAAATTTTTAATTTAATTTATTATAATCATCCTGATCGGTTTTCGTTGTTTTAAAACGTTTTTAATTGTCAAATTGTGCAAAAATATATATAAATTTTTATCACGACAACTTTAAATAACTTATTAAATTGCCGAAAAGAAAATGTAACTTTTACCATTTATTAAGTCAATTAACAATTGTGTTTTAATTATAAGCCTAAAAATTTTAAGATGAAAATTTCTACTCCAAAACAATTTAAGGATTAGTCGAAATGGGAAAAATCCGCATTGGCAAAATCGTTTCAAAAGAGCTTAAATAAAATAAATATTAAAGAGGAGTGGAACAAAATTGGAGAGAATTTAAGTAACCTGGGCACTCCTGTTCGAAATGGCGAGGTTTGGATGAAAGTGTGGGCCGATTATAAATTAGAGACCCTATCTCATAGGCCCAACTAACTGGACATAGAAAATAAGCATAAATCAAATCTGAGTGGGATTTTTATTAATGTTTTTGGCTGCAGATATGAAAAAGTTCATATCGGATGCTATATCTATATGGGCACTAGGACCAAAAATGTACCGATCCTGACTATGTTTGGTAAAGTCTCTTGTATTTTGCAAAAATATATACAAACCAAATTTGAGAAAAATCAGTGCAATATTTTGTTTTTTGATAGATTTAAGTGAAGATCGGGAAGCAGCTCTCTCTGGGGCCTATGACTAAGAGTTGTCCCATAGGGATCATTTTTGGACTACTCATTAATGGATGTAATAAACGCATACAAACCCAATTTGAGTAAGATCTATATGACAATTTGGATCTTATGGCAATTTATGTCGATTTCATAGGGGTCATTTGTATGGGGGCTAGGTCTGAACATGGACCGATTCTCACCAATTTCAATAGCGTTCATCCTATGGCCGATAAAAGCTCATATACCAAATTTCATCAAAATATATTTGCGACCTGCAGTTTGATTACAAGGTTTACATGGACACACAGACGGACGGACGGACGGACATCGTTAAATCGAATCAGATAGTGATTCTGATTCGATCGGTATAACAAAAGATGGGTCTAGGTCAAATATTTTTGGTAGTTACAAACAGCAGGACAAAGTCAGTATACCCAAACCACATAGTGGTATAGGGTATAAAAACAACTTTCCACAATAAAACAGAATGTGGTACCGGAGGATGTTTAAATGAAACAGTTTATTTTAACTCCAACAGTTTATTTCAACTCAACGCAAAACAAATGATTGAATGGACACTAACTTAAGAAATAGTTTTGAAAAAGAATCGAACAGATAGAAGATGATCCCAAAAATGAAGAAAGTTCCTGCACAACAAAAGCTAAAAAAAACGATTTCCTTTCCGAGCAGCTAAATATCCAAACGAAATTATGTATATACTGAAGTTAAACAGTCGATAGCTGAAAGAAATCATCTTCTCTCTGTAAAATTAACAATATTGTTAAATTCGGCTGCACCGAATTTTTGGTACCCTCCGCATCGGTTTTACATTTACATTAATATCTGGACTTATTGCACTAGTTATAACAAATGTAAACAAAATATTTTAAAAAGCAACAGTTTGATAATTTGATAAACTTAATACTAAATTATTACAACAAACACACTGAATTTTTACAATTTTTTAGAGGTGTCCTCATCTTTTTGGACCTATCTAGGCACAATGATGCCCGATTTACCCTATTTTCAATACCAACCTGATCGAAATAATGAACAATAATATTATCATAACTTTACGCAGGTAAATGGTTTATTTTGTGAATGAGCGTGATTTCAACAGGCAGATGGACATACGGATAGACGGACGGACGGACAGACGAATAGACGGACGTCACTACACCGACTCGAGTTGTTGTTATGTTATGTGGATCGAATATATATTCTTTATGGGGTCGCAAATGAATTTTGCGATGCGTTACAAACAGAATGACAAACCCATATATACCCCCTACACAGTGGTGTGGGTATAGAAAATAGGCATAAGTCAAACAAGTAAGAAAATTATAGTCGGTCCAGACCGACTATAGGATACCCTATACCATGGTTTAGAGACCCTATCTCGTCGGTCCAAATAATTTATCCAATTATTAGAAAATAAGCATAAACCAAATTTGAGTGGGATTTTTATTAATTTTTTTGGCTGCAGATATGAAAAAGTTCATATCGGGTGCTATATATATATGGGGAATAGGTCGAAAAATGGACCGATCCTGACCATATCTGCTAAATTCACTTAAATTTTGCAAAAATATATACAAACCAAATTTGAGAAAAATCTGTGCGACATATTTGTTTTTGATAGATTTAAGTGAAGATCGGGAAGCAGCTCTATATGGGGCCTATGACTAAGAATTGTCCTATAGGGATTATTTTTGGAATACTGACTAATGGATGTAATAAACGCATACAAACCCAATTTGAGTAATTTCTATATGACCATTTGGATCTTATGGCAATTTATGTCGATTTCATAGGGGTCATTTGTATGGAGACTAGGTCTGAACATGGAGCGAATTTCACCAATTTCAATAGCGTTCATCCAATGCCGATAAAAGCCTATATACCAAATTTCATCAAAATATATTCATATTTGCGACCTGTAGTTTGATTACAAGGTTTACATGGAAACACAGACGGACAGACGGACGGACATCGCTAAATCGACTTAGAAAGTGATTCTGAGTCGATAGGTATAATAAGACATGGGTCTAGGTCAAATATTTTTGGTAGCAGCAAAATGTCATTATACTCAAACCACATAGTGGTATAGGGTATAAAAGTGAACTGATACCGACCATATTAAGCTGCGTTCACACCATGTGTTTTGCTTGTGTTTTTCTTATTTTTTTAGTACGTGCAATTTGTATACATAGTGTTAACCCTTTCAAACATTGTTTATATACAATACATTTGGCAAGACATATGTAAATTTTTCAATTAGAGCAGGTTCTATTTTGGCATGTCGAACATATGAAAATACAACACTGCTTGTGGCGAAAGAAAAACAGAGTAAATTATAAAGATTACTGTTGAAAGAAAAATAAATTGTTTAATATTAATTAACAAAAAAAATATATATAACTTTATTTTTAACAATAAATTTTTGTAAATTTACAAATTAAGTCAGCTGTTGCTTATATTTAGAGGTTATGTCGTACGGAAATACATATGTACGTTTGAACGCAAATATTATGAATCGTATGTAAAACGCCAATTTTGACACACACATGGAATTACTTATGGATCGTAAAACTGAATTTACATATGGAAAATACACATAGTGCAATATTTTTATTTTTTAAGTGAAGATCGGGAATCAACTTTATATGGGGGCTATGACTAAGAATTGTCCTATATATGTCCTACACAAACCCAAGTTGACCGATGTCTATATGATAATTTCGATATTATGGCAATTTAAGTTGATCTTATAGGATCATCTGTATGGGGACTAGGTTCATCCTCTGTCCGATAAAAGCTTATATATCAAATTTGATCAAAATATATTCATATTTGCAACCTGTAGTTTGATTACAAGATTTACGGACGGACAGATGGACAGTGATTTTGTGCTCATTCACATACAAACCAATTTGATTAAAAGTTGTTTGTATAATTTTATACTACCGCTTTGTGGTTTGGGTATAATGACTTTGTTCTGCTGTTTGTAACTACCAAAAATATTTGACCTAGAGCCATCTTTTATTATACCGATCGACTCGAATCACTTTCTGAGTCGATTTAGCGATGTCTGTCCGTCCGTCCGTCTGTGTGTCCATGTAAACTTTGTAATCTAACTACAGGTCGCAAATATGAATATATTTTGATGAAATTTGGTATATGAGCTTTTAAGGGCCATAGGATGAACGCTATTGAAATTGCTGGAATTTGGTCGGTGTTCAGACCTAGTCCCCATACAAATGACGCCTATGAAATCGACATAAATGGCCATAAGATCCAAATTATATAGATCTCAGTGAAATTGGGTTTGTATGTGTTTATTATAACTGTTTAAGTACAATTTAATATTTTCTTTGTACTTTTCCGCCTTTGAGTCAATTAGCCATTTTTGGGTTAATTCTGGGTTAAAATCTATGAAACTCCTTTTTTTATACATCGTTGAAAGGAGTGTTTACATAGATTTTAACTAGTAAAACCGTTAACGGTACTTAGATATTGCTCGCCACCTTCTCTCTTTATTTTTTAACTTATAAAATCAATCGTTTTGGTACCTTCGTACAATTCGTACACATAAACACCATCCGCTGTGCATATTTTTAAAAAAGGTAATACATCTTGTATACATTTGTATATACAAATAAAATAGAGATTTTATTTTCTCTACTTATAAAACCTAAAATTAAATTGTGTTTTATTTTTTATATATTTTTTGCTACATACGCAAACAATAACCATTAATCAGTAGTCCAAAAAAATCCCTATATGACAATTCTTAGTCATAGCCCCATATAAAGTTGATTCCCGATCTTCACTTAAATCTATTAAAGAATAAAAATATTGCAAGGATTTTTCTCTAATTTGGTTTGTATATATTTTTTCAAAATAGAAGTCCATTTTTCGATCTAGTCCCCATATAAATATAGCATCCGATATGAACTGTTTCATATCTGCAGCCAAAAAAATTAATAATAATGCCACTCAAATTTGGTTTATGCTTATTTTCTATATCGAATTATAATTTCTTGTTTAGTTTGGCTTTGTTTTTTTTTTTGTTATGATATATATGAAGACTCAAAAGTGAGTATACCAGAGTATATAACAAAAAAAAAAAAAAAATATAATAAAATTATAACACAAATAATAATATAAAAAAGTATAATTAATTTTATAACTACTCCAGAAAAATTAAATCAATAAGTAACATTAATCATTAATTACACTTATTGTAACTAAATATACAAAACTATAATTATATTTGGCCTTTAGAATGAATTCCAAAGAGAGAAAGGTTTCAGAAGAAAACAAAAAATACAGCGAAAATTACTTCTTTATAATACAGAACTCAAATTTAACTTGTTTGATTTTCTGCGATGCAATAGCTGTTTTTAAGGAATACAATGTTAAGAGACATCATGAAACTAAACATTGACGTGTAGTAGAGTTTAGTTAAGCTGCGTTCACACTACGTGTTTTGCTTGTGTTTTTCTTAGTTTTTTAGCAAGTGTAATTTGTACACATAGTGTGAACCCTTTCAAACATTGTTTATGTACAACACATTTTGCAAGACATATGTAAATATTTCAATTAGAGCAGGTTCTATTTTGGCAAGACAAACATATGAAAATACAACACTGCTTGTGGCGAAAGAAAAAAAGAGTAAATTATAAAGACTAATATTGAAAGAAAAATAAATTGTTTAATATTAATTAACAATTAAAAAATATATAAAACATATAACTTTATTTTTAACAATAATTTTTTGTAAATTCACAAATTAAATCAGTTGTTGTTTACATTTAGAGGTTATGTCATACGGAAATACATATGTACGTTTGAACGCAAAAATTATGAATCGTATGTAAAACGCTAATTTTGACACACACACGGAATTACGTATGGATCGTAAAACTGAATTTACATATGGAAAATACACATAGTGTAAACACACCTTCACCGAGCTAAATTCTGATCTGAAATCCAAGAAAAAAATTGTTAAGTTCTTCATTGCAACAACCTTCTAATATTGTCAAATGTTAATTGCAAAGAAAATGAAGTCATTTCCGAACGGAGAATTTGTACGAGAATATTTGGCAGCTGTTATAGAAGATGTTTTGCCAGATGAACATAAGATGATTTCAATCATAAGTTTGTCGCGTCAATCTATTTGTCGTAGCATTAATAATACATATTTCAGATTAAATAATGTTGGCTTTACGAGAGCGGATTAAATAATTCAAATTATATTCTCTGGCTTTCGACGAAAGTGCAGATATTTCAGACAAATCTCAACTTGCTGTATTTATTCGTAGAGTTAACGTGTCTTTCGAAATGACATAAGAAATGCTAAAGCTTTTAAGTTTGAAAGACACCACTAGAGGGAGGATGTTTTTACGCTATAAAAAATATTTGTCCTGCAATTCTATACATTTAGATGCGCTTTCTGGACTAACAGCAGATGAAGCAGTGGCCATGATTGGTAAAAATAGTGGAGCTGTAAAATTTTTTATGCATGAACTAGAAGCTACGTCTGTCAAAACTAGTGAAATATTTGTAATACACTGTTTGATACATCAACAAAATTTATGTGCCTTAGTATTGTCCATGAGCCATGTGGTAATAGAAACAGTTAACTATATTCGATCGTATGCGCTTCAGCATCACTAGTTGAGAGCATACCTCTACAAATTTAGTTCCGAATACGATGATATTTTCTATTTTACCAAGGTTTGATGGTTGAGTCACGGAATATTTAAAAAAAAATTTTGAATTTCGGGTGGAAATTGAAAATTTTGTGGCTGACGAATTATAATTAATTGAATGTTCATCTTATCCAATGATAAAATAATGTATAGAAATCACATCAAATTAATTGATAATTATCAATTTCATTTATAATATACTGATAATGGATCAGCTATTTTAGTAAATGTTGCCGATTATTGTGTTGTAATTTCATATAGTTCGTCCGTTTGACAATGTCTACTAGCTGCATATTTCCCGGTATATTATCTGCTTCACCACTTGACATCTTATATTTCCGTAAACTTTTTATACCCTATACCACTATGTGGTTTGGGTATAATGACTTTGTGCTGCTGTTTGTAACAACCAAAAATATTTGACCTAGACCCATCTTTAATTATACTGATCGAATCAGAATCATTTTTTGAGTTGATTTAACAATGTCCGTCCGTGCGTCTGTGTGTCCATGTAAACCTTGTAATCAAACTACAGGTCGCAAATATAAATATATTTTGATGAAATTTGGTATATAAGCTTTTATCGGCCATGCGATTGAAATTGGTGAGAATCGATCCATGTTCAGACCTAGCCCCCATACAAATTACCCCTATGAAATCGACATAAATTGCCATAAGATCCAAATTGTCATATAGATCTTACTCAAATTGGGTTTTATATGCGTTCATTACATCCATTAATGAGTAATCCAAAAGTGATCCCTTTGGCCCTATATTGGGCTGCTTCCCGATCTTCACTTAAATCTATTAAAAAACAAAAATATTGCACTGATTCTTCTCAGCTTTTGTTTGTATATATTTTGGAAAATACAAGAGACTTTACCAAACATGATCAGGATCGGTCCATTTTTGGACCCAGTCCCCATATTGATATAGCATCCGATATGAACTTTTTCATATCTGCAGCCAAAAAAATTAATAAAAATCCCACTCAAATTTGGTTTTTGCTTATTTTCTATGTCCAGTTAGTTGGGCCTAAGAGATACGGTTTCTGAACGCATGGTATAGGGTATCGTATAGTAGGTCTAGACCGACTATAATTTTCTTACTTGTTTTTGACTTGGGGTGTTGTTTTGCATCCTAAAAGTATGCTACAATTTATTATTTTATTTTTAGACGTATCAGATTTCCTCAAAAGAAAAGCTTGCTTTCAGAGCTATTGGCAAACAAAATTACAACACAATAACCGGCAACATTTACTAAAATAGCTGATCTATTATCAGTATATTATAAATGAAATTGATAATTATCAATTAATTTGATATGATTTCTATGCATTCTTTTATCATTGGATGATATGAACATTCAATTAATCAAAATTCTCATTAATAAGACGTGTAATTAATTAAACCATTTTTTTATAACCGTTCTTCTTTGAATATTTTGTAATAGTTTTAAATAACGATTTGCAGCAGTAGACCAAATAGATTTAAGTGAAGATTGTGAAACAGTTTTATATGGGAACTATAATTAAAAATTAACTTACATGGTTTGTTACACCAAAATATATATGATAATTTGGAGCCTATCACAATTTTAGTCGATTTGATAGGGGTTTTTGAATGAGACATTTCAACAGTTATAACAGATTTATAATGACAATAATTCGTAATTTAGATGCTAATACAAAGATTGCGCTTTTATAATACTTTTATGAGCTGAAATGACATTAAGATAAAATAAAATAAAATTTCTAATCAAAATTGTTGATTTTTTTTGTGGATAGTGGATAACAATTCTTAACTTGGTGAGATATATAGATTAATATATATATGTGTGCGTGTGTGTATGTGTGTCGAGAAATAAACCTATAAATCGGCTTATTAATTAATGAAAACATAAAAGTGAAATTTAGTCAACCAAGTCAAATTTTTATTCTATTTTTCATTGGTGTTTTACTACATCAATCTCAGCAAGTAAATTTAATGAACGATATTCATATCTTAAAATATTAAATAACTTGTGTATAAATTATGATATAAAAGATATCCCTGCCCAGTGATCCGACATACAATGATGCCGTAGTTGAGTTTATACCGGCCAAGAACGGTAATGGAATCGCCTTAGTCAAGGATAACTTAGCACGCATGCAAACCATATTTGATTCGAATGAAATCAATGATTTAGACATTTTAGTATTTCCGGAATACACCCTCAATAATATGGATTAGCAGATTCCAACCCTCGAAATTCGAACGCAAATTCTAGGAAATTTTATTTTTTCATTAAATAAAGACCCTAAAAGTATGCTATTCAATTATAGCCAATTCACAAATCAACACAAAAAACAAACTCATTTTTATTACAAACACATTAACAAATTTAATAAACACACACATAGCATTGTATAATTTTATGTATGTGTTAGTAGCAATTTTAAATACAATTTACTCAAAATAAAGGAAAAAATTTAAAAATCTGTAAATCTGCAAATCGGCTAAAAAGAAATACCTTTCATATAATATACGTTTGGTCAAAATCGGGATAAAATGGTAGAACAAAACATCAGTCACAAGAAATCGCCTAGCCTATTAATATTATAGATATGCTAACCTATGTACGAGATTCCAAAGATAATATTTCGCCCTGCGATGCGCCAGACTATGGCTGGTTTTTGACTGATCTGTCTCGTGCGGCTCTTAGTCGCCGAATCTATGTCGTTACCAATCTTGTGGAAAAGTTCGCATGCTCGGTGAAGAACCACAGTGTGGTGATGCTGGCTTTTATAAGCACAACACCAATGTGGTATTTGATCGCAATGGTCAGGTTATATCGCAATACCGAAAAACTCATTTATATCGGTACGAATGGTACAAAACAAATATGAAGGCAGAACCAGAACTTGTTACATTTACCACAGATTTTGGCATAACATTTGGTCACTTTATCTGTTTCGATATGATGTTCCATGACCCAGCTCAAATGCTCGTTAAACAAATTAATATTAGGGATATTATTTATCCCACTTATTGGTTCTCGGAATTACTATTTTTAACAGGTTAGAAATAATACTATGACAAGAGACTGAACTGCTAAACTATTCTTTCGTCCTTTACAATTTAGCTGTTCAACATCAAGAAGGATGGGCATTTGCCAAATAATGTTAATCTCTTAGCAGCTGATTCTAGTTACCGTGCAGGTCAAAATACTGGCTCTGGTATTTACGCTGGTAGGTTAGGTCGCTTAGCAGCAGTAATTAATGAGGAACCCACTACTAAAATTCTGTTTGAACCGCCACCAGCAATTAAGCCTATATTTAGTCAAAACGCTTTACAAAGCTCACTCAACGCCGAGATTAAGATTTAGATATATTTAGTACTAAACTGCTTGAAGAGAATTTCATAAACGTAAATGAAACTGTTTGTCATGGGAAAATATGCTGTAATTTCGAAGTGAAAAGAGTTAAGATTGCTGAGTCTGTTAGTCTGTTACAGTGGCTCAAAAACAACATTTCAACGGATAGACATGCCTGCACAGTAGAGCGAGTCGATTTGTATGAGACCGAAAAAAACCGAAAAATCGTATATGCGGAAAATAAACTAGGGATCACACTGAGCAACTTTGCTGAAGAAACTATGGGTCTAAAATGTATTTCGATCCAGCGATTTTTTAGCGGAAGTTTGACTTTGTATGGGAGGTATGCCTAATTCTTTTCTGATTTTGGTGAAAGTTTGTATGGACATAGTGCATGAAAAAGAAATAATGTGTACGAAAAATGAGCCTGATCGGAACTATATTTCGGGTATATTTCGGATACTTTTATTATAATTATTTTTTCTTATTTATAACGTTTGAAAAAGGAACATAAGTAACTAAGTAAATAATTAAACTAGTTATTATAAATAACTCATAACTTTGATTTACTTAAATATTGTAACACAAATAATTTTATGTTATATAGTAGGTAGGTTAATTTCCAAATTTTTATTGTAGTTATAAATTATTTGTTTGTTTAGATTCATACAGTTTCTGGCATTCGACTTATAAAGATCTAAATTGTGTTTCTAAATTCTAAGTTGAACGTGCTGCTTTTTTATTCTTAATTGCAATTTAAATTTATAATTTGATAAAATGGAAAATGACTTATCATATGCGTTGTCAACTTCAGAAATGGATAAAGGATATACCATATTTCATATGCCATCCCCAGATGTTAGCGTTTTTGCATCACCACAAAATTTTAGTGACCTTAACTTCCCAAGCAAGCGTGATGTATTAAAGTACTTCATCAAAATCGGAGAAGAATTAGGCATACCTTCCATACAAAGTCAAACTTCCGCTTAAAAATCGCTGGATCGGAATACATTTTAGACCCATAGTTTCTTCAGCAAAGTTGCTTAGTATGATCCCTAGTTTATTTTCCGCATATACGATTTTTCGAAAAAAAAAAAAAATCGACCCGCTCTACTGCACAGGTATACAACTAAGTACTATTTTAGTGCAATCAATGTGAAGGGTAGTTTTGCAAAATCCGAAAGGAGTTTAAGGAGTTAAAGTAATGATGCCTCTTACAGTGGATAGTTTTGAATGGTTGAAAGAGTCAAGGTTATTAATTAATTGCTGCATATGTTTTTATTATTTTTCTATATAAATATTAATATGATTATTTTTTAATTACAGCAATACCAAAACTCATACGGAAATTAGTATGAATTTAACAACACCCCAACAAGACTTATTAACGTTTGGCATATGGGCTAACTATTACAGACGGGTGGTAAATAATCATAATTTAGATAAAATTAAGCCACATATTTCAAGTCCTTCATTGAGTTCGGATAGCTCATGTTTTTTTATTGATAACATGTTGTTAGTCCTTTTTTTATTTATTTATTTATTAAGTCTATGGTAAAACCTTACAGACTGTTAAGTATAATACAGAGAAAAAAAAATATAATATATACAAATCCTTAAATCAAAAATTTGAGATTATGTATTTAAAAATAATATAATATTGCGTTTAATAATATCATCATTTAAAGAAAAATCAATTAAATTGTATAGATAATTGAAATCATGGCACATTCTTCTAAATGGATCGGCATCGGCAAACTTTTGACGACAGATTGGGATAAACAGTGGAGTGTAAAAACATGTTGGCCGTGCCGGAACGTTCTTGGAGATGTTGTCCATAAGAAAATTTGAGCATATGTCGCCTCGAATTAAGTTAAATAAAAACATAACATTAAGCATTGTTCTTCGGCTTTTTAAAGGCGGCAGTTTAATTTGAGAAAGTCTAATTGTATATGATGGCAGATTAACAAAACTTGGATAAGAACGTCTTAAGCAGAAAAGGAGAAATTGCTTCTGGGCCGATTCAATTTTGGCACTGCGAATATTAGATAGTAGATCCCAAATAACAGACCCGAATTCTAAAATTGGTCTTACTAGGGAGATGTATAGTTGTTTGGTAACTGTAGGGTCATTGGATTCCTTTGCCCATCTTTTAATGAAGGCCAGTACACCACGTGCTTTAATAATTATCATCGAAATGTGTTGAACAAACTCTAATTTGGCATCTAAAAGAACACCCAGATCCAGGATTTTATTTACTTACCCCAACTGGTAATCTCCAAATTTGTAACAACCAAATGCACCTAATTTTCTAGTAAAGTGCATGTGTTTGCATTTTTTTAAATTTAATTCCATTAAATTTATGTGGCACCATCCATAAAAATTATTTAGATCATGTTGTAGGTGAATTTGTTCACAATAATTCTTATAGCTTAAGAAAATCTTGACGTCATCAGCATACATAAGAACATTTGAGGCTTTTATTAAACTTGGTACGTCATTTATAAAAAGAGTAAATAAAATTGGTCCAAGATGACTTCCTTGAGGCACACCAGATTTAACTATAATATTCTTTGAAGTAGTATTATTAAAATAAACACGTTGATTTCTATTGATCAAGTAAGATTTTATCCAGCTTATGCTGATTGCTGTAAATCCCATCAAATATAATTTTTTGAGTAAAAGATCATGCTTTACTTTATCGAAAGCTTTACTGAAGTCAGTATAAATAACGTCGGTATGTAGCCCATTGACGAAACCCTGATTTACCAAAGTTGTAAGTTGTAAAATATTAGTTGAAATAGAGCACCCCTTACGAAAACCATGTTGTGAGTGTGATATTATAGAAGAAACCTGATGACAGAGATTATCCGTTAAACATTTTTCAAATAGTTTGGGAATAGCACAAAGCTTAGCTATTCCTCTATAGTTAGCTACATTCGATTTGTTTCCAGATTTAAATAAAGGAATAATATATGAATCTTTCCATAATGTAGGAAAATGCCCATGTTTAATGGATGAATTAAATAAAATGCATAATGGAACAGCCAAAGTTTGGGCGCAGTTGATTAAAATGCAGCTAGGAATACCGTCAGGTCCTCCGTTAGTTGAATTCTTGAATTTTTTAAAGTTATTTTTGATATCCGAAGTCTTTATAAAAGGAAATGAAATTGATTGAAGTTCCATAACTGGAAATGGATATATGTTTGAAATGTCATATCGAACATCAGAGTAAGTTGTGCTAAAAAAATCAGCAAACATATCGCTAATAACTACATCATCACGGGATTCACGATTAAGATACTTCATTTCAGTTGGATATCCAGTAGATTTCCTTTTAGATTTTACAAATTTATAAAATGATTTTGGATCTCTCTTCAAATTTATTTTCATAGTTTCCATGTAATTCTTATAAAGTTTTGTATTTAGAATATTATACTCTGCACGTGTAACTGAATATTTCGTATAATCAGATAAAAGACCAGACACTTTATACTTTTTGTGTCGTTTATTTTTTAAGTTTTTAAGACTCGACAATTGTTTTGTGCTCCAAGGAGGGCCAGAGTGGTTGAAAACAGTAAACTTCGGTATACATTCATTCATATAAAATAGAACAGTTTCGTAGAATAACTTGATCGTTGTATCGATTGATGTGGGAGAACCAGATGTAATAGATAATAATTGGAGCCAATCAGTATTGCTGAAGTAATAATTTAAATCGTTGTAATTGGCTCTTTTAAAACAAAAAACGTTTAAGTTATTTTATTTACACTTTGAAACAAATGGCAAATTCAAGTTTAATGCAATGGTAGGATGTAACGATCTTCTGGTAAAGTAACAGGATCTGCGCGAGATAAAGAGTAGTTTATTGGCTCATTAACATAAATTAAGTCTAAAATCCTTTCATGATCATTATGAACACCATTAATTTGAAAAAGACACAAGTCCGATAAATTATTTATGAAATTATCGTTATCTTCATTTGACACCTTAGGAGTGTAGTAAAAAGAATCAATTAAAAATGTCCATGATATTAAAAGGAAGATTAAAGTCTCCTTATTGTGCGGTTTTGTTTAAAAATGTTAATCGTATTTTTTACATATTCCCATATTAAAAAATACTAGCAGATTCCAGCCCTCGAAATTCGAGCGCAAATTCTAGGAAATTTTTTTTTTTCATTAAATAAAGACCCTAAAAATATGCTAATCAATTATAGCCAATTCACAAATCAACACAAAAAACAAACTCATTTTTATTACAAACACATTTACAAATTTAATAAACACACACATCCCAGTATGCATTGAAATATTATTTCTCCAATGTTTGAGAAAAGTTAAGTTCTCAAATTGATGTCCAATGTAATTCTCAACTTGAGTTGAACAACTTTTCTCCTTTTTTGCTTTCAACTTGACATCAAGTTGAGACTTAAAATTTTTTCCAATCTTTGAGAAATATTTTAACTCTCAATTGGATATCCAACACTTTTCTCCCTTGAGACCAAATATTTTTTCAACTTGAATACGATTTGTGTTAAGTTTGAGATATTATTTAAATATGTCATAAATAATAAATTAAATTAAAAATGAACAAAAATTTTGTCGAATTTTTAATTTAAATTCTTATTTATCACATATTTAATATTAATATTCATAAAATTTACAAATAATTAATTCATTTATTTTTAATTCTAAATTTTTAAAAATATTAACATGTACATAATAATGTTAAATATGTAATGAAATTAAATTGAAACATTAAAAAAAGTACATTGTTTTCATTTCTAAAATTAGTATAATTTTTTTAATATGGCAATTCCGTACCTTCATTTGATACTGATTGGAGAAATTTCTTTGCTATCAAGTTGAGAATCACAAATTTCTCAATTTGACAACTAAGAAAATCATCATAAAAAAAGTTGAGAAGACTATAATCGGACTATTGAGGTGCATTTGAGAATTAACATTGGGGATTTGAGAAATGTATTTGATCTCAAATGCATCTCAAAATCTGTAAATCTGCAAATCGGCTAAAAAGAAATACCATTCATATAATATACGTCTGGTCAAAATCGGGATAAAATGATAGAACAAAACATCAGTCACAAGAAATCGCCTAGCTCATTAAGATTATAGATTTATTTAATCCGAAAAAACTCTATGAATAGTTTAATTTTAGTCAATACGTTTACATTTATCTTATGTTTAAGTAGTTGTACGCTTCATATGTGGTTTGGGTATAATGACTTTGTGTTGCTGTTTGTAACTACCAAAAATATTTGACATAGACCCATCTTTTATTATACCGATCGAATCAGAATCACTAGCTGATTCGATTTAACGATGTCCGTCCGTCCGTCTGTGTGTCCATGTAAAGTTTCTAATCAAACTGCAGGTCGCAAATATGAATATATTTAGATGAAATTTTATGATGAACGCTAAGAATCGGTCCATGTTTAGACCTAGCCCCCATACAAATGACCCCTATGAAATCGACATAAATTGCCATAAGATCCAAATTATCATATAGGTCTTCCTCAAATTGGGTTCGTATGTGTTTATTACATCCATTAATGAGTAGTCCAAATATGATACCTACGGGACAACTCTTAGTCATAGGCCCCAGATAGAACTGCTTCCCGATCTTCACTTAAATCTATCAAAAAACAAAAATATTGCACTGATTCTTCTCAAATTTTGTTTGTATATATTTTTGCAAAATACAAGAGACTTTACTAAACATAGTCAGGATCGGTCCATTTTTGGGCCTAGTCCCCATATAGGTATAGCATCCGATATGAACTTTTTCATATCTACAGCCAAAAAATTAATAAAAATCCCACTCAAATTTGGTTTATGCTTATTTTCTATGTCCAGTTAGTTGGGCCTATGAGATAGGGTCTCTAAAGGCATGGTATAGTCGGTCTAGATCGACTATAATTTTCTTACTTGTTTCTTTTTGTATTTCTTGTTGCGACATTTATGCTTAAATTTGAATTTAAAAAATTTGATTTTTTACATCTGTCATTAGAAAATACAATTATTATATAAAATACATTTAAAAAATTATATATGTATATATGTATGTACGTAAAAAGAATATTATGTATAGAATTCTAGAAAAATAATCATTTGTTGTTTCCTTCATTTATTGTAATAGAATATTAATGGTTTTTATTCGTAGTCATCAAATTTATATCATTGTAAGCAATTGACATATATTTATTAAAGAAATGTACGCAGATGATACTGCTATAATTGTTGCTGATAAAAATATATGTAATGCTACAGATACAATGCAAAATCAAATGGACATCGCAGCAAAATGGTGTCATGACAACGGCCTAATTATTAACCCCACAAAATCCAAAATAATGCATATTAAGCCACCTCACTTTAACTTCATGCCTATAAAAAAAAGTTCCACTATAAGGAATGCCTACACAACAAAAATAACACCAATGACAATTGTACCACACATATTGAATTAGTAAACTCATACAAATAGCTAGGTGTATATGTAGATACTCATTTCAAATGGAATACACAAGTAGAAACTCTACAGAAGACGCTTAGAAAATTAGCATATGCTCTTTTCCATCCAAATAACTGTGCGACTTACAGTGTATTGAGACAGTCCTATTTTTCTTTATTGGAATTATATATCAGATATGGAATAGCAGCTTGGGGAAGTGCAACATACTGCAGAAAAATACTCTGGAAAAATCAATGATATTCCACCAATACATGCAGAAACATTTACATCGAAGATCAACACATCTCAAACAATCTAAACGTCAACACTATCATAAACAACTCTATTACCGACATCAACCAACTAATCAGCTGTAGTTTAAATA
The DNA here is from genome assembly GCA_963682025.1 of Cordilura impudica. Lineage (NCBI taxonomy): Eukaryota > Metazoa > Arthropoda > Insecta > Diptera > Scathophagidae > Cordilura > Cordilura impudica. The sequence goes on along the minus strand of OY821520.1, from coordinate 182,533,901 downwards.
CAATCTTATATATCAGTGCCATGGCGGAAAACACCCATCATCAACAGCACAATCATCTAAACCAACACAACACCTCAACGTTAACAAACAATTGTCCACAACAACAGCATTATCATCACAACAACAACTACCTATACACATCGAAAGCGCCAGTAACAACACTATAGACAACAACAGCAGCATCAGAATCTTCTATAACACATACAAGAACAACATCGCCAAGAATCTAAACATACATAGGGCCATTATTACAACTTGCCAATAGCTAAAGTTAGGATGTTATCAGGCAGATTATTAGATTTTCGTTATTACAACTATACTTTAAGCTAAAAGTGACCGATAAGCTAAAGGGAAGATATTGTTGCCTTTAACTTTTAACGTGAGGTTTATGTATTTAATGTTGCCACATTTTCTGATCTATGAAGAATAAATTCACACCAATTTAGTTTGGAAATAAATTTATTAGCATATCCTTAAATATATGCTTGTATATGTTTTAAAAAGTTTTATTACACATTTACAACAATTATGCAACTTATAATAAGGTTTTTAGTTTTTATTCTATTGTTTGCTTGCGAACAAAAAAAGGGTCGTTGCCACTACGTATTTTATAAAGCAATTCATTTGGTCAAAAGTAATCCTTGTTTCCTTTGGTGTTGCCACAATATCAAAAATATTAATTTTATTTTACTGGGAAGTTGTAATAACGAAAAGAAGTTAAAGGTAACTTTATTGCTCACTTTAGCTAAAGTTACCTTTAACTAACATTTGCTTTAAAGGGAAGTTGTAATAATGGCCCTTAATGTGTATATACATATACTACACTACATACATTAATTAATGAATTTTACAACGACGCAAGATTTCTTCACAAGACGCCGCGCAGTGGCTGAACATTGTTTTTCATTGGCCAAAATTCTGTAACTTTTGAACCGATTAAATTATTTTAGTAATTCTTTTTCTAGTGGGTAGACATTTAGTTGAAGTTGAGTCTATTTTAATTTCATTAAAATTGATTGAGTACTTTTTTGAAATTCTAGGTCAAAGCTGAACTTTTAATTTTTTAAATTTTAGCGTGAAATATGAGTTTTTCATTATTTTTATTTATTAAAAAATGTCATATTTGGATTTTAATAATAATTACAAGCATTTTTTTTTTGTAATAATGGTACTTATGTGTGTCTGTCTGCCTGTCTGTCTGAGTGTATAAAGAATGACAACAGAGTTTTTTAATTGTTCTTAGGTTTAGTTTTAATTTTTTCAAAGTAGTAATATTTAAAAACGATAATTCCGAGAACCAATAAGTGGGATAAATAGTATCCGTAATATTCATTTGTGAAACGAGCACTTGAACTGGGTCATGGAACATCATATCGAAACAGATAAAGCGACCAAATGTTACGCCAAAATCTGTGATAAATGTGGCAAGTTCTGGTTCTGCCTTCACATTTGTTTTGTACCATTCGAACCGATATAAATGAGTTTTACGACAGCGTGATTCAACTTAATCCCAACGTCTTTGTGCAATCCATTTCGTCGGTGGAGAAATCTAGATTGACTTCTTGATCATCATTGGGAATGTTGCGGAGCAATTGGGTGTGATTTGCGCACCACTTCCTTAAATGGAACCCATACTTAGCCATGACATATTGTAGTTGGCGTTGAGTGTCTAGAGCTGTGCTCAAACTGTCGACTCCACCTAATCCGTCGTCGACATAAAAATTCCTTTCGAGAAAGCTAGCTGCTAAAGATAATTGCATCTTATTGTCATGACTTATTTCTTTCAAACATTTGATTGCCAGGTATGGTGCTGACCTAGTGCCATATGTGACTGTGTTTAACTGAAAGTAACTGATAGATTCAGAAGCATTAGTTCGCCACAGGATTATCTGGTACTGTCGGTCCTTCGGGTGGATAACTATTTGGCGGCACATTTTTTCTATGTCTGTAGTGAAAACGAAACGCGGCAGCCGAAATCGCAGAAGAACCGTGAACAGATCATTTTGTAGTGGTGGCCCTGTGTGCAAAATGTCATTCAATGATATTGCTGATGCTGTTTTCGCTGAAGCATCGAAGACCACCCTAAGTTTAGTGGTGCTGCTTTCAGGTCGTAAAACGAAGTGGTGAGGGATAAAGTATTTATGCCCCTTTACATCGTCTATTTAAATTTTTGACATGGGCCCCGATGTTTCATACTCCTTCATAAATTGCCCGCATTGATCCTTTAGTGAAGGGTCTTTCGATAATCGCCGTTCTAATGAAAGGAATCGGTTGAAGGCAATGCTATGTGAAGCTCCTAGTGAAGACGGTTCAGTACAAAATGGAAGTCGTACTACGAATCGACCTTCTCTGTTACGAGTTGTATGCTGATTAAAATGTGTCTCACATTGTGCGTCATAAGGAGATAATTATTGCTGATTGTTTTCGACTTCCTCGAGCTTCCAAAATCGTTCAATCGCCGCATGCTGCTGAGGATAGGTGTTTACCAGCTACCTTCCCTGATGGTATCCAACCAAGAGTTATATTTTGGAACGTTGGGAGGTCATCAGACAGTTTGATTTGTCCGATCGCAAGTAGTTGGTGGTAATATTCCGCCCCTAACAAAATTACGATTTTGTCTGGTCAGCCAATGCTATATTGTTGGGAATCGACTACTTATCTATGGTGAGCAGTTGAGCGGGTTGTGGAGCAATTATTTTATTGTAGTACAAATGCCTCAAGCCGGGTTGAAAACTTGTTGAGTCGAGATTGAAGCGTAACGTTGACTCGTTGTTGAACCCTGGTGCGGTTTTTCCAATACCGCTTATTGAAATTGATGTAGCCCTTGCTGGGAGTCCAAACCGGGTGGCTAATCGCTCCGTAATAAGGTTACTTGTGATCCTGAGTCAAGAATTGCCTTGCATTCAGTTTCCAAACCATTCGACTTGATCTTTACCTATGCTGTTCCTAGTAACACATAGAGTCTTCTTGTTGCATAACTTTCAGCTTCGTTAACTGAGGCGTTGACGAGTGAAGTCGCACTTTCTGTTGCAGGGTTATTAAGTGTAACTGCTCCTTTGGTTGACTCAGTTTACCTTTTAGACGGATTGCACTTATTTCAAATTAAATTTACCTGTGATATTGGTTCCAAATATACCAGGGTGTGGTGCCCTTTTCCACATTTCTTGCAGCGGCCTGAGGTGTTGCAATGTTTGGTCAAATGGGTACTATTGAAGCAGTTGACACATAATGTATGCTTCTGTACCAAGTTAAGTCTATTGGTTGGGCTTAGCTGGTTGAAGTCGTTGCATCGATATAATGGGTGATAATCTTGTTTGCAGCCTATGTATCGTCGGTTTTCGTGATGTTGGGATTAAGCCGTAAGTGTGCAGTTTTTGATAGGGGACTCGAGTTTCTCCTTGTATCCCATTGCCTCAAGAGTATGGAAGTGGAAGGCAAGAAATTGGCTAATTGGTTGTAACTCCTTTGGGTTGGAAATCGACTACTCATATTGAGTGTGGACAGTTTTGTCCACCTTTTTAACCAGTAAGTGTATTAAGAGCGGATCCCACGATGAAATTTGGAGTACCACCAAGTTATCCTTCATCCCCGAAAGTTAAGCAAGACGAACGAGTCTTGGCATTAACATATTGGCGACCGTGACAGGACCTGCAATTTTCACATAGTCCACCAGCGTTCTACCCAAAGCTACAAGCGCCCATCCGCAAGCTATAAAGCTACTAGCGCCCAGCCGCAAGCTATAACTCTACAAGCACCCAGCCGCAACCTCTACGCAAGCGATAAAGCTACAAGCACCCAGCCGCAAGCTACAAGCTACAGCGTTCACCGCAAGCTACACGCGCCCAGCCGCAAAGCATCAACCGTAAGCAGACGCAGCAGTTCTCACCGTTCGCCTGGCAAAGACCGTGAAAAACGAATGTTTGCAATTTCTGTTTTTGATTCCATAGAGATTTGCTTCTAATTGTCATATAAACAAAACAAAAAAAAAAAAAAAAAACAAATCAAAAGCACTATACTGCGGTTCTTCAGAAGAGCAGGCGCACTTTTCCACAGCGTTGATAACGACATAGATTCGTCGACTGCGAGCCGCACAAGATAATTCAGTCAAAAACCAATCATAGTCTGGCACCTCACAAGGTGTAATATTATCCTTTGGATCTGGTACATAGGTTAGCATGTCCATACTATTGAGGGTATATTCCGGAAATACTAAAATGTCTAAATTATTGATCTCATTCGAATCAAATATGGTTTGCATATGTGCTAAGTTATCATTGACTAAGACGTTTCCATCACCGTTCTTAGCCGGTATAAATTTAACCACGGCAGCATTGTATGCCGGATCACTGGCCAGGGATATCTTTTATATAATAATTTATAGAAAAAGTTTAGTCTTTAATGTTTAGAAAAACGAATATAAACCATTCAATTTACCTGCTATGATTGGTGTAGTAAAACACCTATGAATAATAGGTCCTGTTAAGACTAAATTTCACTTTCATGTTTCCATTAGTTACAAATCTTATTTCTCTACACGGATACACACACACACACACACACATATACATATACATATATTAATCTACATTTCTCACCAAGTTATTAATTATTATCCATTATAAACGATCTTTAAGTTGGCACAATAAAAATTGGCAACAATTTTGAGTGGATATAAAAATTTATTTTAATGTTATTTCTTTGTATTAGCATCCAAATTAGGAATTATTATCATTATAATTCTGTTATAAACAAGTTTTGGAATGGCACAAAGCAGACAAATTTGAATAAACTTCGCATTCTCACCTGCAAAGAAAACAAGGTGAGTAATGATAAACTTTTTTATATTCGTACTCGTAGCATATCAAACAAACAAATCTAATAACAATTTGACATATGCACAAACAACTACACTTTCCTGCCAAGTAAAGAAAGTATCTACGACTTAGAAACAATATTAAAGTAGACAAACCTTCAAGTTTTCGAATACCAAATTATAGAAACGTGCTGTTCTATTCAAACCGGAAAGCAGCAACAGTTTTGTATTATTTCCGCTTACATGATTGCTTGCATTCCGGCTATTTTCTCCACATCTACATCTACACACTCGTAAAAATTTAATCTTGGCTGTGTGCGTGTAAACACATGGATTGTTTTTCTTAGATGAAGTGCTTGCAGTGATGTTAGTAAATGTGTGTTTTTATCTTTTATTTCTAATCCATGTTATAGTCACGTATAAACAATTTTCACACATATTCACATGACAACAATCCTAAATCCGGAATTTGTTATTATACGAACAGTTAACGGAAATTTTACGTTATTTTTCATATAAAATGTATAAATTCACGTAATTGGAGTTTTTAATTGAACGGTTTGTTTATATACGAAATAAAATTCGAAACGATGAGGAAAGTTTTAACAGGGTTAGCTATACGAGTTTATGAATTAAGTTCGAAAATGGTCGTATACAAGGTCGGATCAATTAGATAGTCGCGAACCTTCCTTCATTTTTAACATCCCTCAATGTTAATTAAAAATCAGCACAACTCCCTTCAACTACTATCTGTTAATAGAATACTGTCAAAGAATACAACCTCGAGTTTCAAAAGACGGCTGGGCATTGGGGTGGCCCTTCATTATACGGAGAGAAAAAAAGGGTTCAAACTCTCGATCCCACCCCCTAGAAATATGCGAGCAGCAAAAAAACTGAGAAATCTAAAGTTTTGGGCCAATTAAAAAACATTTAGATGGTGCTCAACGCGATTGAAAATTTCAAGTGTGTTTATATGGGGAAAATATGACTTTTTCAGATTTTACGAAAATTTCGTTCTATATTTAAATTTTTCCGACAAATTGTTATATAATTCGGGATCAGTATTAAATTATCTTTTCAATAAGATATAAAACTTCAAAATCGAATAAAAACTCGCCTAGAAATAGCAAATGCCCCAGATCACTTTTGTGCCAAAAAAAACTAGGTCATGAAATTTGATGCCATTTTTTTCAACTTTGAGAAATTGATTACAGTCATAAATTTTTTTTGGTCTCTATACCTATAAGTAAAGTCATAATTTTTTTTGGTCTCTATACCTATAAGTACTCAGATATGAAGTATTGTTTTATTACCACGTCGTTAACCTATTGCGCATTGAGACCGAAAATGGAAATTTTCTTTATAAAATTTTGAAAACTATTTTTTCAAGTTTTAAAAAATTTCTTAAACAAAATTTAAAAAAACTGATTTAGCACTTTAAGGTTTTGTTAAATACATGTTACAGAGTAACTGTGTGAATTTTTATTCTATTCCAGAATTTTTTTGACAAGGATTTTTTTTTGCGGATTTCGTTAAAAATAGGATTTTTGTAAAATATTCTGTAAATGTACTCTTTCTAAATACTTTGTATCAAAACTTCATCACTTTTTTACTTTTAAATGTTATATTTTATCTTAATAGCCTAGGGTTTCGGAAAAAAATAATATGACACCATTAACCCTTTTGCAATTGGGGTCACATATGACCCCAAGTTAATAAAAGACAATTTATTAAAAAAATTGAAATATTTTGTAAGTGCTTTTGAATTTTTAGATGCGACGCTTAAAATATAATAACCAAATGTATAGGACTTCCGTTCCTAAGATTTGGGATAAATCCGAGAACGTTAACCCATTATTTGCCAAGGACAGCTTTGGATTTTAAGATAGTTTTAAATAAAAAAAATTAGCGATAACGAGTTTTTCTATTAAACTCAATGAAACCACTATTTAGAATTTAAGAAAAATAATTCGGTTAATTTTTATTTATTTAACCCTTCAGTGCTCCTGGGATCAAAATAATCCATTGTGATATATCTTTGGTGCAATTATCTGCTTATTGCCCGCGTATATAAATTAAAACAACTTTTAACCAATTTTGTTATAAAATTATTTTTATACCCTCCACTCCAGTGTGCAGAGGGTATATATAAGTTTGTCATTCCGTTTGTAATAATTAGAAAAAAAATTTTGGACCCCATAAAATATATATATTTGTGATCCTTATAACAACCGGAGTTGATATAGCGATGTCCGTCTGTCCGTCTGTGGAAATCACGATGACGGCATCAATCGGGCAGCTAGGCTGCTCGTTGACATAAAAAATGATTCACTAACATCCTGAAAGGTTTTCTGTTTAAAATCGTCCAAATCGGTAGACCAGGGCCCCAGATTTGAATGAAGAACTAAAAAAAGTCTTGAAAAAATATAATTTTCTATGTTGTTCTTATCACGATCACGCCCTGAATAGTGCAGCTACAGTGATTATTTTTAGTGAGAATGATTCACCAAATTCATGGGAAGATTTCTATATCAAAAATCGTTAAAATCAGTGGAACAGGTCCAGGGAAATCTCTGAAAAAGTAAAAAAAAAATGAAAAATATGATGTTTCTATATTGTTCTTGTTGTTATTCTAAATGTTGTGTTGTTTTCATAGATGGACTTGTTGTTATTGTGGTCGTTGTGGTAATAATATAATAAAAACTAACCCTTTGTAAATTTTTTTTATTAACTCTGGTAGAAAAATTTAAAAGTTTCCATTGTTTTGGCATCACTCTAAAAATTTGTTAGATCATTTCTGTTATTACCACGAGCCCGCCTACAAAATTTCAGATCGAATGGCTCACGGGAAATTGGTTAAAATCGATCCAAAATTTTTTCGACAAGCAGACACTACTAGTTAATATAAAGGGAGTAAAAATTCACCAACATCTAAAGCAAATAATGCTAAAATACCTAGTTGTTAATAAAAAAAAAAACAATGTAAATATAGCAAAAAAATTTTATGTGTAAATTTATTTATAAACTTATATAAACATATTAAATAATACAAATAATATAGAGAACATATATTATATATGTATATCCATGTTATTATATTATGTATATGCATGTTAGAAATAAGTCGTATATTATTTTATTTACATAAAATTCTGCAATATTTTGTTGTGGGGAAAATACATTTCTTTTGCATTAACAGAGTGTCACTTCATTTTGCTCAGCGTGACTATGCCACAGTAGATGGCGCCACAATTTTTGTTTGTTCTAATTAGCTTTGCAATAGTTATTTCTATTTTAACATAAATGTTAATATTTTCAACTGGATATCATACAGAACAATGTTAAGAGTATATACGGGCTGGTCCTTTATTTCATACGTATTTTCATTATTCTTTTACAAATATGAACATAAGTTTGGCATATTAACTTCTTGTTGTCTTTACAAAATGGAGTTACCGAGTTATCAACGAGTTTTTTGCTTTCAAAACAGTTCTACATAGTTATATAGAATTATTATTCTGCTTTACCTACAAAGTATCTGATTGCGATTACATCTAATTTTTAAAAATTGTTTATAATTACTAAAGCATTATTATTCACATAAATACAAAATTGCACTTTTTAAATTTTCCATTCAAATTTAAGAAAATATGAATTCTAAAAACTGGAATTAAAAATTTCCAATTTTAAATTACAATTAATTGAATTTCAGAAAATCATATCAAAACGAAGACATCAATTGCATCTTTAATATATAAATTTTATTCGTTAAACACAAATTGAAATTCCAAAAAAAAAACACCAAATACCTATGTTTACATTTAAAAAATTTTTACATTTAAAAAAAAATCTTGACATTCAGGAGAAATTAATAGCTTTTCAGTACCGCGATTCAGTAACTTCTTTTAACGATAGTCGAATCGTTAAAAAAAGAAAATTGCAAAATTATCAGTAAAATTTTTAAACGACAACCATTTTTGTGTTGTTTATTCAATCGATAAAAACTTAAATTTTTAGGTTGAAATGTCGTCATACATAAATAAAAATCATAAAATAGTGAAAATATTTTGCTTTAATTAAAAAACTTTTTTATATAAATAAAAAAATTAAATAGCATATTCAATTCATTATTTCATTTTCAAATAAATACACAGAAATATTAGTAAAAAAATAAAGATATTAAAAATAAACATAAAATCATCCTGTCAAACACGAAGTAATTTGTTTTTCTATTCTTCTTTGTGTTTTTTGCTTATTTTGACGGAGGTGCCACTCGTTTACAATTTAAATAAATAGAAAAATAGATTTGTCGACTGTCGTTAAGATGTATGTACTTAGTGAATCACTTACTCCTTAGTGCAAACAACAATAGCTGTCGATATATTTTGCGATTGTCGGATCGTTGAAATTTACAGAATCACATTACAGAAAACATTAATTTAAATTCAATGAATTTTAGAAAACGTCAAATGATATTTAAGAATTGCGAACATAAAAACTGTTACATAAATAAACGCAATTTGATGAGAATGTTATTTTTTATATATAAATTTTCACAAATTTTTTTGGATGAAAATTTGAAGTTTTTCAGAAAATAAAGATAACAAATTATTTTATTTAAAATGTTTGGGACATTTGGTTTTTTGCGTTTGGCATCCCTAATATGAATATTTATTATTATAAATTTATTCTCTATGTTTTCCAAATATGGCAATATTTTAATAAAAAAATTGAGAGAGTTTTTTTTTGGTTATTATTTTGTTACTCCATCCGACCTATATGGCCGCAATGAAGAAATATTTGGCCAGTTAAAAGAAACTATACAGCCATCTCCAATTAGCACGATTTAACGCATATAGCCACCCTACACAACCTTTGCAATGGAGGTTAGGGCGAGCTATTTAATTAGCAAAAACTAAATTAAACGAGAAGTTATGTCATATAACCGGAAACGCATGCATATAGGTATATAACCTAAATGCAGGCCGATCAGCAACCCGATGACCAAAAAGCAAACACCGAAATAAATCCGAAATAATAGAAAAGACGAAAACCAACCCAAAGAATTTGCTGAAATAATTTGGTATTAAGTTTAACAAATTGTTTACTTTTTCATTTACATTTATTATCAAGACTCAAACCGAGGTGGAGGGTATCAAAGATTCGGCATAGCCGACTTTAACACTCTTGTTTTTGTGTAAAAACTGTCTATATGTTTCCAAATAAAATAAAAAATAACAAGTAAGAAAATTATAGTCGGTCTAGACCGACTATACGATACCCTATACCATGCGTTTCGAAACCCTATCTCTTAGGCCCAACTAACTGGACATAGAAAATAAGCAAAAACCAAATTTGAGTGGGATTTTTATTAATTTTTTTGGCTGCAGATCTGAAAAAGTTCATACCAGATGCTATATCTATATGGGGACTAGGTCCAAAAATGGACCGATCATGATCATGTTTGGTAAAGTCTCTTGTATTTTGCAAAAATATATACAACAAAATTTGAGAAGAATCAGTGAAATATTTTTGTTTTTTAATAGATTTAAGTGAAGATCGGGAAGTAGCTCTATATGGGGCCAAAGGGATCATTTTTGGACTACTCATTAATGGATGTAATGAACGCATACAAACTCAATTTGAGTAAGATCTATATGACAATTTGGATCTTATTGCAATTTTTTGTCGATTTCATAGGGGTAATTTGTATGTATCCCATGGCCGATAGAAGCTTATGTACCAAATTTCATTAAAATATATTCATATTTGCGACCTGCAGTTTGATTACAAGGTTTACATGGACACACAGACGGACGGACGGACGGACGGACGGACATTGTTAAATCAACTCAAAAAGTGATTCTGATTCGATCGGTATAATTAAAGATGGGTCTAGGTCAAATATTTTTGGTTGTTACAAACAGCAGCACAAAGTCATTATACCCAAACCACATAGTGGTATAGGGTATAAAAAGAACGCGGTGTTAAAGAACAAGTAATGTACACAGGATTGTGATCAGAACCTCTCAAATTTTGTGTATAAAAATTCTTTGTACTTATATTATAACTTTCTACAGCGAAAATATCAATATATCTTCTTGAACTAATTCGGATTTAAAAATTTCAGGAAATTTGTTTGTCAACATTTCCAAAATTGTTTGTTTTCTTTTATTATCAACGCTAGACGTGTTAAGAACTTCATAGTCAGACAGTTTTTCATAATTTATTTATGTTCTATTCAAAAATTTATTTTCAACATTTGTGTTCACAATTCTTACGTATAGAAAATTTTTTGATACTATGCAACCAGCTACAAATAATCCATCCTCCATTGTTTGGCTTGGAACTACCAAATCAGAAATTTTGTTGTCAATTTTAATACCTCTAAAAACTTCGGCACGAGCTGGTAGTGTTATTATATCATCACCTATACTTTCAAGTAGTGGAATATTTATGGGGTAATTTATATTGTAAGGTCTTAACGATAGCAAATTCGAGTGCCTCTTGTCCATACTGAATAATAGCATTGTATGTCTTTAAAAAGTCTAATCCCAATATACATACCTTGAAATGGTATTGGGAACGTATCTGAAATTACATGAAATTTTTGAGGGATCAGAAAGTTTTCTATCTTCAGATAAATTTTAATAATCACTAAAGATTTAGTAATTCCCTCTCCGATTCCAGATATTTGTATAGTGTTCCCGTGTTGAATTAGGATAAGTTAAGAGCACCTATCTTAATTGGAGAGACGTCTGCTCCGGTGTCCACTAGGAACGTACTTAAATTATTATGTGTTGAAATTTGAATTTCGATAAAACTACTTAAGTTGAGATTAAAGAGCTGTACGCAGCTTGTTAAGGAATCTTAACAGAAAATTTTCATATATTTCTTAAAGAAAAAAAAGCACAAAAGTACCTTTCAGTGCAACGCTAGAAATCAGCTGTTTTCTGTCAATTATTAAGAATTGTGAAATTGAAAACAAATCAATTCTTCGATTCTGCTTTATTTGGCTAAACGCTTTTTAAGCTCAGTATCAAAATTACCCATCCGCTTCTTGTTTTTTTTTTTGCCGAATTTTGTTCGTTTTTTCCCAGGTTTGCAACTGAAAAATAACTTTTATTTTTTTTTGCATATTACATTTTGTTTATGCTTACCTCTGCTGTCAAAATTCCTTTCAGAAAGAACGAAAAATTTGATATTCCTGCTCAAAGCCTGGGTTGCCTAACTTCATTTACGTCAAAAAAAAAGTAGTAAAAACAATACTACTTTTTTAAAAAGCTGCGGACTATCAACAGAAATTTTTTGACAGAAAAATTCCTTAAGCATTTCTGAAGCGTTTTTTTATATGAAGTTTTTGATTCCTTAGCAAGCTGCGTACAGGCCTTTAGATGGAACATTCTCCCCATTGACCTAACATTTGTTTTATGCGTATCTTATTTTGGTGATAACCCCCGCATTTTGGGGGGAAGTCTCGTTTTCGGAGACCTGTGTTAATCTTACCCGACCTCTATTACGTTGTCGGTTTGCCTGATTCCTATAATTGCCGTTGTGACCCCCGCGTTGTACATTGTAATGGTTTCTATTATTGTAATTCCCAGAATTGTTATTCCGATGCCAATCCTGGTCACGTCCACGATTATTTAATCTACCAGTGGATGCCTCAGTGCTAGCTTCTATGAATTTTGAAACTACCTCATTCAGTGACATGAAGTTTCCAGTCGAGAAATGGCCTTGGTCGCATGTTGCCTTATCAATCTTTCAGCAATATCCTGCGGATAGCCTTCCCGTATATACGCTCCACTTCTGCATATGTTGTAGTCGATTTTGATTGTTGCTTTATGTTCATTAGTTTTGAACACAGTAGTTCCGACGATTCTCCTCGTACTGATGATTGTAGTTTAGTCTTAATATCCGGTATGGTATTTTCAGTTGTGATTAAATTTCTTGCATGTCCCCTTAATTTAGTTTTGATAACGTCTATTGCAACCACTTCATGTGTTTCCTTTATTCTATCTATCAATGTTAAAGTGTCAAGGAAACTCTGTAGTTCATTCACATTACCATCAAATACCGGTACGATTTTCGTGGTTTTATCTATGACATCATCCTCTGTTGTGGCATGATGATTGTTTTTAATTCCTCGTCCGTCTCTGTCTGTAAATCTTCCCTATCACTTTCGTCCGTCTTCGTGATCTCACTATCTATTTCACAAGTTAATGGTAGGGGTACTTTAACATTAATATTATGTTTGAGAAAGATCCTTATCAATTTATTCCTTAATGTGTGAAAGATTCTATTGGCCTCTTTCTTGTGAAGTGTAGAGTACCAGTCGTATTGCCTGTTTCATGTTGCCCTAATATCATTGAAGGTTTCTATTAAAATTTGAACATGTTTTTCTAATGTTTCGGCCTTTATTGATCTATTTTGGTTTACACATTTATATGATTGATTGAATTTGGATTGTAATGGTTTTATCCTATTCATAATATTATCCCATTGCATAATTATAAAACTTAATTTCTAGGTTTACACATTTTTTTTTGTAATTGTAAAAACAATTTCTCAAAATAAAAGATAATGTTCAAAATTTCGTGTTGGTCTAAGACCCAGTTTTTGAGACATCAGTTAAACCTAGTTTTGTTAAACCCAGAATTTATTCATCAATTCCTTTATGAATTTGGACATGTCTGACAATATTAATTCTCGGTTTAACTAAACTAGGTTTAACTGACATCTCAAAAATTGGGCCTAAGTGGTTTATTGGACAAGATTTATTTTAAATTTTTGATTTTAATCATATTATAATCTATAATATTAATAGGCTAGGCGATTTCTTGTGACTAATGTGTTGTTCTACCGCTTTATCCCAATTTTGATCAAACATATATTATCTGAAAGGTATTCCTTTTTAGCCGATTTGCTGATTTACAGATTTTTAAATTTTTTCCTTTATTTGAGTAAATTGCATTTAAAGTTGATACTAACACATACATAGAATTATACAATGCTATGTGTGTGTTTAGTAAATTTTTTAATATGGTTGTAATAAAATGAGTTTGATTTTTGTTTGATTTGTGAATTGGCTATAATTGATTTTCATACTTTTAGGGTCTTTATTTAATGAAAAAATAAGATTTCCTAGAATTTGCGTTCGAATTTCGAGGGCTGGAATCTGCTAGTATTAATAAAAGGACTTAACTTTTTGTTTGTTGCAGCTACTTTACGATGACCTCGCTGCTATTGATGAAGATGCAGATTTGCTGTCTATCGTTGAATGAAACTCTTGACCCATGTTGTTTAATGTTGGTGATGGTGGTGATTATGGTGATTTCAAAGTTTTTGGGAGTTGTTTTGTAGAATAAACCATTTTTATCTGTTTTATGTTGTTGTTTATTTGTTGTATTTTATTGTAGTACCAGTGTAGCTTATATTCAATTTAAAAAAAAATTATTTTTTTTTCCAATGGTGCGTGGTAGAGAAGAAGAAGTAAGAATATATTTCAAAAATTCATAACTACACTGTATTCCTAATCGGATCGATTTCTGACATTTCAGCGTCTATTGAACATTGTGATAATTGTTATGTTATAATTGAATAGATTGTTTCTATATGAAATTTTTCTACCTAGGGCGGCCGTGAGGTTCGAACCATGAACCTTCACGGACACTCATACTTGCACTTGCCAGAAACCGGTCCAATTATGAATACGGTGTAGTTATGAATTTTTGAAATATATGTTGGAAATTTGAAGTTAATTTTTTTAAAAAACGTTTCATAACTTTTTAAAATTTCATGAAAGTGTAAGAAACTAATGATGCAGATGGTACAATCTAAGTAATTTAAACAAAATTATTGATTTTACTCTTGGCGTTTTAAAGTTATGGCCTTCAAACATTTGTAAGATTCGTTGGTTGGTGAATCGGGTAATTCGTTACTTTGTGTATCGATTGCCATTACGCTGCATGCCCTTTTGAACAATTGGGAGAAAACGTTCAATGTGTAATCAGCTGATTGTGGTATAAAATAAAAAAACGTGTTCTTTGCAAGCACAAGATTTCGTTACTTGAAAATTTTTCTCAAATTTTAATAAGAATTTTGTTTTAATATTAAAATATCTTTTTAAATTTTGTAGGCATCAATCGGTAAGTTTAAATTTTTATGGAAGAGTTCAAAAAAATTATTTGTGAAACTCATTCAACAACAGATATGCCTTCTTTAAAAATAATAAGAAAACTATAGTCGGTCTAGACCGACTATACGATAACCTATACTATGCGTTTAGAGCCCCTTTCTCTTAGGTCCAACTAATTGGATATAAAAAATAAACATAAGACAAATTTGAGTGGCATTGTTTTTTCTGTGCCTTTGAATGTGAAAAAGTTCATATCGGATGCTATATTTATATGGGGACTAGGTCGACAAATGGACCGATCCTGACCATATGTGGTATGTTCACTTATTTTTTGCAAAAATATATAAATACCAAGTTTGAGAAAAATTTGTGCAATATTTTTGTTTTTTTGATAGATTTAGGTGAAGATCGAGAACATCTTTACATCGCGGCTATAGGGTTTATTTTTGGACTACTGATTAATGGGAAGTAAGTAACGTACACAAACACAATTTTACTATGATCTATGTGATAATTTGGATTTTATGACAATTTAAGTCGATTTCAAACGGGTCATTTGTATGGGGACTAGGTCTGTACATGCACCGATTTTCACTAATTTCAATAGCTTTCATGCCTTGGCCGATAGAAGATTGCATACCAAATTTCATAAAAATATATTTATATTTGCGACCTGTAGTTTGATTACAAGGTTTACATGCTAAATCGACTCAGAAAATGATTCTGAAAACAATTCTGAGTCGATCGGTATAATAAAAGATGGGTCTAGGTCAAATATTTTTGGTAGTTACAAACATCAGCACAAAGTCATTATACCCTGACCACATAGTGGTATAGGGTATAATATCTAACCCATAAAAACAAAGTTTTTATTAAAAGTCCTTATGTATATGAGTTTTGAATCTCTCCGTGACTATGCGTGACTATGTCAAAGTTAATCCTTTTTCATAGCAAGTCTATCGACCAATGTTCAGATCGATCGGATAAGGGGAAATGGGTTTAAAATCACATCATGACTGTACGTGACTATGCGTGTCTGTGCTACCTCAAAATTAATCAGTAGTCACAACAAGACTATGGCCCAAGTTTCCGATCAATTGGATAAGGGGGAATGGGGTTGTCCGCTGGCAGACAGACATACAGACAGAGATTATAAGTTAAAAGAAAGAGTTTAAAAAGTGAATAGATTGTGTGCGAACTGATTTATGGATTTAGCACAGCTAAGTTGCCGACGAAAATGCATGTTCTTCAAAGATTGTTCAAATTTGAACGACAAACTTACAATTGCGCTCAAATAACTGTAGATGATTTCAAACGTATCTGCAAAAAAGTCAAGAGACCCGCAATATTGCACGCAACATAGTAAAATTGCACGCAAACTGGAAAAAGTTGCTGAAGGAGAACTATAGATAAACCAAGATGGCGGTAGAAAAGCGAAAGTCCTACTTGGCAGACTGGAACAGCTTCTCAAAAATTAAAACAGTTAATAAAAAACCAAAAGGGGAATTCCGAAAACGAAGGAAACTGCAGCATTGCGAACAATTATGAAAATTGTATATTCATTAAAAGTATGCACTTTTCAATACCAGCTGCAGCCATTCATAAGCAACTCGGAGACTGATACCTTGCTCGAGGTTAGTGCATTGATTCTGAGGGTTCGATACGATCTTCTGAATGACCTGCATTTAATTAAACGGTTGGCTTCCAACAAGCGATTGAATGAACTAGTTGCAAACGCCATGCTGAAAACTTCGTTGAGGCATCAGTAGGACCTCTCCGGAAAACATGCTGACTTAGCCTTTTTCGATGAACGCATCGAAATCAAAACTTTGCGTTTGATGCTAAAAAAATATTAATGCGCCAATTCACGAAAAAAAATTATCACGAGCCGATCTAACCCAAAATATAAGTGTGCAAAGTTAGCCCCCAATTTTTGGAAAATTTTTTTTTTGAAGATTGTTCTGAATTGTTCTAGGATTGTTCTACAATGTTCCAAAACGATGAGTTTCTAAAATGTAATTTGTACCGGTAAATCGAAAAAACGAATTTTAAGCTTTGCCCCCCACTTTTAGAAAACAAAAAATTTGGCGGTTGTGCTAGGTTGTTCTAGTTGTTCTAAACATTGTTCCAAAATAGATATGTCGCAAACTGTAACATACGCAAATGAGAACGAAAACCATTTTTCCGCGATATCAACGTTATTAAAAGATATCAATGTTTTTATGCAACACAAAAGTTAACGTACAGATTCCAAAATTTCTTTCATACAAGGTATCCTGAATGGCACCTGAATGTAAAATATATATAGTTATTACAAAAAGACACAAAAACAAAAAAAAAAAAAATAAAATATACCAAAATCACAAAAAAAAAACAAAAAAAAAAAAATACAAAAATCACAAAAAACAAAAAATTCAAAAATCACAAAAAAAAAACAAACAAAAAAAAAAATACAAAATACATTACAACTAGAACAACCGCCAATTTTTTTTTCCAAAAGTGGGGGGCAAAGTTAAAAAATTAGTTTTTTCGATTTACCGGTACAAATTACATTTTAGAAACTCATCGTTTTGAAATATTGTAGAACAATTCAGATCAATCTTCAAAAAATTGTATTTCCAAAAATGGGGGGCTAACTTTGCACACTTCCAAAATATGCTACAAAATAAACAAACTCAGGATTTTATATGATTTTGTCTGAAAGACGGCAAGTCATTAAAGAAGCAAAAAACAGATTTGAAATGATGCCAGCAGTAAATGATCTTGCAGAGCACGGCGTAGCTTTGGCAAGTAGTTACAATAATGTCACTACTTTTGAAACAGACCTTCAAAATTTATTTCAGGGCGCAGAGCCCAATGATCAAATAAATATCTTTTTTTTTTTCAAAAGTAAAGATTTTTATTTCTTCTGTTTGATTTTACTTTTTGGGTATGAGTCTTTTTAAGGCCATAACTTTTTTCAAATTACTTAGAATTAAAACTTAGAATTAAAATACCCAAAATAACAATTACCAAAATTTATGTTTTATATACATCAAATTAAAGCTCAAAGATTTTTCTTTTGAAAAGCCTTCGAAAAACCCCATTGTTCGAGAAAATCCGAATTGTGTCACTTCTAAACCTCTTCCAAAAAATCGGAAAAAATTCTCAAAATTACTTTACCCCATAAGTTATTCAAAATAGGTTGAGGCCCATTCCATAGTGACGTGTGTGACATTTGGAGGCACTTTACAATGTTTTACAAGAAAAATCACTCTCCTCAAATTTATGGGAAAAGCTTGTTAATATGGTTTTGTTATGCATGAGTGACAGGACATTTTAGTGTAAAAAGCATTTAGTTTTAGTTTTTGCTTTAAATAGAAAACGACTTTAAAGTCATGTAACGTGTGTGATCTGCAAATTAAATTTTTTCTGTGATTTATATTGATATATAATATTAATTTCAATTTATATGGGTAAAAGATACTTCAAATAATTTCTATCAATCACTGTTTTATTATTTCAAGTCATGCATATTTAATTAAAAATTAAAAATGTTTGTGACGTGTGTGACTACCATTGTGACGTGTGTGATACGTGCAAATAGTTATAAAATTATTTATTATGAAACTTGGGCAATAGAAAAAACTTACAAATTAATTGAGTAAAATAGGTAAAATAAGGTTTAACAGCATATTTTTAAATAAGAATATTGTAATTTATAGTTTCTCAAAGTAAAATTGTCCATGTGAAGTAGCAGGAATCGGAGGATCAAGTTTTCCAATTACATTACCAAATGGATAGTTGGCAATGTCAGGGTTTCTTGGCCATCTCCAGTACTTTCTAGATATACCCATACAATAGACTTCAATTTCTTCTGTTTTTACAGTATCACTTCACCAGGATCCTTTTCTGCGTCATAAGTCACAAGCACCCAATTTCCTTGACTGTAGGTTTCACATTCATTAATTAAATTACCACAGTTATTACTTCGTGCTGACTTAAGAACTTTAATATTTCCTTCAAAGGAACATTCAATTACATGAACCTGTTTGTTGCCTGTTACCTGAGATACTTCTTCATTCCATAGTGACATTGAAATTGACTTTTCAGTAATTTCTGCTTGCGATATATAAAATACCTGAGTCTTTAGCATTAGTTCCGCAGCTACGTCGGCAAAATCTTGTGCACTCTGAACTACAATTGCTTTATTACAGCAACTCATAACCCGCTGCCAAACTAGAGAATTAGCAGAGCCACCAATTCCATCCACTATTCCTTTTCCATGTGAAGTGGCAAAATACTTCCAATGGAAAGGTCTAGAGTATTTAGCAGAGAGCACTTTTAGTAATTTTAGCATAAAGCGATTCTTAAATTCGCTTGATGGCCCATCACTCTATATAATATCCACTTCCGGTTGAATTGAATCTTTTATTTTCTCTAACTTTTCATACAAGTGGAACAAGAAGCATGATATGTTATCTTTGTCCTTATTAGGTGCATCTGAACATATTAGGTATGTTTGACATTTACTATCATAGATGACTGCTGCTGTGAACAGTGTAACACTTGCTCTGCTCCACAATGCGGATTGTACTTCATGCTGATATTCTGCTGAATATGACATGGCAAAATCTATCTGCAAAACTCGCTTGCTCTTATCTTTTTGGTCAGCTTGAAATTCTTTTGCTTGAATTCTCTTAATATTTGTATGGTCTCGCATTTTGCCAAAATCTTCCAATACTAAATCAATTAGCTGTTCTACACAGCCCTCTTACAGTACTTTCTTTAGAACTCTTCTCTATTCACATAACTGTGTTTTCCAATTATACCACTGTACAGGTTTTTCCCTGTCAAATAGAACTTGTTCTGGAAACTTTCTGCCATCTTTGCACTCATTGCACTGGCCTTGCCAACAAAGTGAATTTTGTTCTGTATCACTTTGTTCTGATACTTTGCCACCATTCATTGCTGTAGTTGATTTTCAAAGCCTTTAACTTAACAAAAAAGTTTTCATGAATCTTGCACTTACATTGATCTGCAGGTGTTTCATGCAAAAGCAAAACGTTTGGCGGTCTTAGGAAGAGAACTTCGAAAATCCGACTTCCAGGTTATCATTCTCCATTTTAAATAAGCTATAGGCTTCTTTCAGATACATCGTTAAGTAATACTTCCTCAGCTTAACTTTCCTACCACTATCATATACAGTAATCTCATCATTCATTCCAGGCATACTATACACAACATCACTACGAAAGTAACAATTTATAATTTGATTTAGAGTTTCTTCTGCTAATCTGTTGCCATGAAGATGTGTTTCAAATTTATTGATTAATTTTAGTCCAACATATTTAGCAAGTCCATGTACAACTGCTTTACGCTTTCTGGGAGAAGAAGGAAGTGCTCTCACAGTTTTTTTTACTAACTTTGCCAAGTGCTTGAGGTTTTCTATAATGAGATTTAGATATGCTAATTTCCGTAGAATCATCATTCCTTACAACATCATCTTCATTCTTTTTAGCTCTACCTTTCCTCTTACGCATTGCTGCATTAAGCTTATATGCTTTTTTTCTGTTTGCATTCATACCCTGTATCCTAGATTAAAAGACAAAACTTTAAATAATGCGAATGCAATAACTTTAAAGTAATTGCGAACTAGCTACTAGAAGTTGAGTGAGGGTGTTGCCATTTTTAAAAATAATGGGCAAATGATGTAGGTTTATTAAATTTTAAAACTATTTTTCAGTATTCTCTGTTTTATATAAAATAATGTATTCTTCTAAGCTTTTTAATTTGAAAGTCACATACATCACAATTGTCACACACGTCACAATGTGACGTGTGCGACATTTTAGAAATTAATTTTAAAGTGTAAAATATGTAACAAAATTAAAAGTCCTGATAGATTTAGCCATCTTGATGCACACTAATTTATAAACTAAGTTTTTGAGTTAATACTCACACACATTAATGTTTTATATTAACATTTTAAAGTGAATGTGACGTGTGTGACTATCAAAAAGTGTTTTTTTCTTTTCCCACTAGTAAATATATTTAAAAAACTTTTTTTAATTATAGACCATGTGTTTTACCTTTGAGACATTTCATAATATTATTTTTTAACTCCAGTTTTAATTATTTTAATATATTCATCATCCTAAAGTAAAAAAAATGGTGACTGTTCAAATCATATTGGAAATCGTAAAACAGATAGTGTAATAAAATAGTAAATTTTAGAGTATTAATATTTTTGATCCAAATCATTAGAAAATTTGAAAAATTCAACTTTTTTTACATTAGAATGAGCCACTATTTTTATCAATTTGTTAGTTTGAAATTTTACCCCCTTGGTTAGATATACCCCCTTGGTTAGATATATCATGGAATGGGCCTTGAATAAAAAAATCTTTTGGACACCCTAATAGAAACGGTCTAACTTTAGCTGTTTTATCTTTCAAGTAGAAATTTTTGATGAGTACACGAAATTTTTTTTTTCATTTTTCAAAAACACAAAAGTTGTTTCAACCAATCGAATGATGGATATGCCCAAAAATTTTTCAGTCGTCTGTTGCAACTCGAGGTTGTATTTATACCCTATACTACTATGGGGTTAGAGCATAATGACTTTGTGATGATGTTTGCACCTACCAAAAATATTTGACCTAGACCCATCTTTTATTATACCGATCGACCCGGAATTACTTTCTGTGTCGATTTAGCGATGTCCATCCGTCCGTACATCCGTGAATTTTTTAATCAAACTACAGGTCGCAAATTTGAATATATTTTGATGAAATTTAGTATATAAGCTTCTATCGGCCATAGGATGATCGCTATTGAAATTGGTGAAAATCGGTTCATGTTCAGACCTAGTCCCCATACAAATGGCCCCTATGAGATCGACTTAAATTGCCATAGTATCCAAATTGCTTGTGTATGTTTATTACATCCATTTATCAGTAGTCCAAAAACAAAATCTGTAGAACAGTTCCTAGTTATAGCCCCCGTATGAAGCTGATCTTCACTTAAATCTTTCAAAAAACAAAAATATTGCACAGATTTTTCTCAAATTTTGTTTGTATATGTTTTGCAAAAATTAAGTGACCTTACCAAATCTGATTGGGATCGGTCCATTAACCGACCTAGTCCCCACATAAATATAGCATCCGATATGAACTTTTTCATATTCGAATGCAACAAAATTAATAACAATGTCACTCAAATTTCGTTTATGCTTATTTTCCATATCTAATTAGTTGGACCTAAGAGATAGGATCTCTAAACGCATGGTATAGGGTATCGTATAGTCGGTCCAGACCGACTATAAGTTTCTTACTTGTTTTTGAATAGCTTGTTAAAATCTGACAGTATTCTATTAACAGATGGTAGTTGATGAAAGCTGTGTTGTTATATTATACCACTATGTGGTTTGGGTATAATGACTTTGTGCTGCTGTTTGTAACTACCAAAAATATTTGAACTAGACCCATCTTTTATTATACCGATCGAATCAGAATCACTAACTGTCCGTCCGTCCGTCTGTGTGTCCATGTAAACCTTGTAATCAAACTGCAGGTCGCAAATATGAATATATTTTGATGAAATTAGGTAGATAAGGTTTCATCGGCCTTATCATGAACGCTATTGAAATTGGTGAGAATCGGTCCATGTTCAGACATAGCCCACATACAAATGACCCCTATGAAATCGACATAAATTGGCATAAGATCCAAATTGTCATATAGATCTTACTCAAATTGGGTTTGTATGCGTTTATTGCATCCATTAACGAGTAGTCCAAAAATTATCCCTATGGGACAACTCTTAGTCATAGGCCTCATATAGAGCTGCTTCCCGATCTTCACTTAAATTTATCAAAAAATATTGCACTGATTCTTCTCAAATTTTGTTTGTATATATTTTTGCAAAATACAAGAGACTTTACCAAACATAGTCAGGATCGGTCCATTTTTGGGCCTAGTCCCCATATATATATAGCATCCGATATGAACTTTTTCATATCCGCAGCCAAAAAAATTAATAAAAATCCCACTCAAATTTGGTTTATGCTTAATTTTTATGTCCAGTTAGTTGGGCCTATGAGATAGGGTCTCTAAACGCATGGTATAGGGTATCATATAGTCGGTCCAGATCGACTATAATTTTCTTACTTGTTTTTTAATTAACTTCGAGAGATGTTAAAGAAGTATGGAAGGTCACGGACTAAATGATCCGCGCTCGAGTAAGACCATTATCGAACTAAATTCCTAAACTTGTAAAGCTAAACGGATTAGAATGACTTTCCCAATTGTTTCGTTTTTTTCGTCTAACAGCAAAACATTTCAGTTAAAAATTTCAATCGTGTGCTAATTTTTAAAGTTTTTATATCAAAAAAATATCTTAAAATTTCCGTAAACTGTTCGTATAATAACAAATTCCGGTCATATTTTTTAGCACTTGATGTCATGTGAATATGTGTGAAAATGGTTTATACGTGACTATAACATGAATTAGAAATAAAAGATAAAAACAAACATTTACGAACATCACTGCAAGCACTTCATCTAAGAAAAACAATCCATGTGTTTACACGCACACAGTCAAGATTAAATTTTTACGATTGTGCAGATGTAGATGTGGAGAAAATAGCCGGAATGCAAGCAATCATGTAAGCGGAAATAATATAAAACTGTTGCTGCTTTCCGGTTTGAATAGAACAGCCAGTTTCTATAATTTGGTATTCGAAAACCTGAAGGTTCCTCTACTATAATAATGTTTCCAAGTCGTATATATTTTCTTTACATGGCAGGAAAGTGTATTTGTTGGTTTATGTGTAAAATAATTATTAGATTTGTTTGTTTGATATGCTACGATTAAAACTATAAAAGAGTTTAAAAGATATTGTCGTTTATCATTACACACCTTGTTTTCTTTGCTTTGTGGCATTCCAGCACTCGCTTATAATAGATTTATAATGATAATAATTCCTAATTTGGATGCTAATACAAAGATTACGCTTTTATAATACTTTTAAGAGCTGAAATGACATTAAAATAAAATAAAATATCTAATCAAAATTGTTGAATTTGTTTTGTGTGTACGTAACGCTCGTTTATAATGTATAATAATTCCTAAGTTAGTGAGACATATAGATTAATAGTATGTATGTGTCGGGAAATAAGCCTATAAATAAGATTTGTAATTAGTGGAGACATGAAAGTGAAATTTAGTCTTGACGAGACCTGGGAACAGAATGGCTGTTGCAGCAAGTCAAATTTTTATTATATTAATCATTGGTGTTCAACTACACCAATCTCAGCAGGTAAATTTAATGGTTTATATTCGTTTGTCAAAACATATAAGGCTAACGTTGTTTTAATAAATTATTATATAAAAGATATCCCTGCCCAGTGATCCGACATACAATGCTGCCGTGGTTGAATTTATACCGGCTAAGAACGGTAATGGAAACGCCTTAGTCAAGGATAACTTAGCACGCATGCAAACCATATTTGACTTGGATGAAATCAATGATTTAGACATTTTAGTATTTCCGGAATATACCCTCAATAATATGGACATGCTAACCTATGTACCAGATCCAAAGGATAATATTACACCTTGTGAGGTGCCAGACTATGATTGGTTTTTGACTGAATTATCTTGTGCGGCTCGCAGTCGACGAATCTATGTCGTTATCAACGTTGTGGAAAAGTACGCCTGCTCTTCAGACGAACCGCAGTGTACTGCTGCTGGCTACTACAAGTACAACACCAATGTGGTATTTGATCGCAATGGTCAAGTTATATCACGCTATCGTAAAACTCATTTATATCGGTACGAATGGTACAAAACAAA
Source organism: Cordilura impudica (assembly GCA_963682025.1). NCBI lineage: Eukaryota > Metazoa > Arthropoda > Insecta > Diptera > Scathophagidae > Cordilura > Cordilura impudica. The sequence continues at coordinate 182,509,113 of OY821520.1, read as the reverse complement.
TGTGAAGGCTGAACCAGAACTTGCTACATTTACCACAGATTTTGGGGTAACATTTGGTCACTTTATTTGTTTCGATATGATGTTTCATGAGCCAGCTCAAGTGCTCGTTAAACAAATGAATATTACGGATATTATTTATCCCACTTATTGGTTCTCGGAATTACCATTTTTAACAGGTAAAAAATAATTCTATGCCAAGAGACTGAGCTGATAAAGTACTCTTTCGTCCTTTACAATTTAGCTGTTCAACTTCAAGAAGGATGGGCATTTGCCAATAATGTTAATCTCTTAGCAGCTGACTCTAGTTACCCTGCAGGGCAAAATACTGGCTCTGGAATTTACGCGGGTAGGTTAGGTCGCTTAGCAGCAGTGATTCATGAGGAACCCACTACTAAAATTCTGTTTGCCAAAGTACCTAAGCACAATATGTTAGATACATATGAACCGCCACCAGCAATAAAGCCAATATTTAGTCCTCAACTGGAATCAAAACGCTTTACAAAGCTCACTCTACGCCGAGATTACAATATAGATATATTTAGTACTAAACTGCTTGAAGAGAATTTCATAAACGTAAATGAAACTGTTTGTCATGGGAATTTCTGCTGTAATTTCGAAGTGAAAAGAGTTAAGATTGCTGAGTCTGTTAGGCACAGTGCTTATCGTTATCGTTTGGCTGCTTACAGTGGCTCAAAAACAACATTTCAACGCATAGACAGCAGTAATCAAAGTGTTTGTGCTCTATTTGCCTGCACAGGTCCACAACTATATCAGTGTGGTAAAATTTTTCCTGAAAGTCTGCACGTTGCCAATAAGTACTATTTCAGTGCCATTAATGTGAAGGGTAGTTTTGCAAAATCCGAAAGGAGTTTGATTATGCCCAGCACCGTCAATGCAGTAATGATGCCTCTTACAGTTGATAGTTTTGAATGGTTGGAGGAGTCAAGGTTAGTATTTAAATGCTACATATGTTTTTATTATTTTTCTATCTAAATATTAATATGATTCTTTTTTTAATTACAGCAATACCAAAATTCATACGGAAATTAGTATGAATTTAACAACACCCCAACAGGACTTATTAACGTTTGGCATATGGGCTAACTATTACAGTCGGGTGGTAAATACTCATAATTTAAATCAAATTGTGCCACATAATTCGAATCCTTCAAAGAGTTCGGCTTGTTCTATGTTAGGTAGTGCCAGCATGTTCTTAAATATCTTATTGTGCGGTTTTATAATGTGTTTGTTTAAAAATATTAGTCGTATTTTTTAATTACATTCATTTACATTTTCCCATACAAAAAGATGATATATTAAATCCAAAAAAGGACTTTTTGAAAAGTTGAGTTTTAGTCAGTGGGATCACCTTTTTATTTACTCTTTCAATGTTTAATTTTATGCTCCATATGTTTCACATATTTATTTTTTTTTGTTAAAATTTTTGTTGCGCCATTTGGATTTATTAAATCTAAGTCATTAAAAATACAAGTATTATATAAAAATAGAAGCTATTTGTGGCCGGTGTTGTACGGGTACATGGAAATAATTGTACAAAATCCCAGAAAATAATTATTTGTTATATCCTTCATATATTGTGATACAGTATAAATGTTTTTCATTTACAATAATCATTAGTATAAGCTATTGATATATATTTATTGAATACATATATGCACACTTAAATGAGTTGGTAATTAATTTCTAAGATGATTCATAGTATGACCTTTGATAAATTTAAAACTAAAACTAAGAATAATTAAAAAATTCTATTTTCCCATTTCCTTTATAAAAATGAGGAATGAAAATATCACATGTCAAGGTTTACATTAGAATGGCAAAATTGCTAGTACTAAGGGTATGTGCCAGATAGTAAAAAATCTTCGTCTCTTGATGGTCCTCTTAATATAGTTACTCCAATAAGATTACCCTCAAAGTTTGTTATTCTGTATCGCCATTCTGTTCGCAGGTCTTGTGCAGACTAAATTTTTCTTCCAAATTTCCATTAATTACAAATCTTATTTATAGGCTTATTTTTCCACACACAGACACACCCACACTCACATATGAGTATATATAAATATTAATTTGTATTTCTTACCAAATTAAAAATTATTAACGATTATAAACAATTGTTGCGTTGGTGCAATTAAAAATTGTCAACAATTTTAAGTAAATATTAAAGTTTATTTTAATGTTATTTCAGCTTTTATTAATATTATAAAAGCGTATTCTTCGAATTACCATCCAAGTTAAAAATTATTACCATTATAAATCTGTCTTGCAATGGCATAAAGTAAAAACATTTTATATGCCCATAAACAATTTTTCTTTATGAACTTGCATTCATTCCCGCAAAGTAAACAAGTAGAGCAACGATAAACAGACGACAATATCTTTTAAATTATTTTATAATTGTACATACTTATCTAACAAAAATATTTAGTAACTATTATAATGTAATAAAAGTTGAAGAATCTCCGCAGATCGAGCAAAAAAGGTGACTTCAAAAACAGTTCCTTCTTTTTTTGCTTTCGTGGCATGCAATGGAATCCTGTCAACCTTCCATTATATCCTATGCGACTTGCATTAATTAAATTGCCCACGCTTAAAAGCCGCCGAACTATGTTGGACGTATATTTTGTTTTAAATGTTATCCATGGAACAGTTTGTTCTGAACTCCTTATAAATAATATTGCTTTAAATGTTCCTCAAAAAAAAAAAAAGAATCAACCTAAAACATATGTTTTGATATGTTACTGACTAATTGACTCCACACCATAGTTTAGTTTTTTAGTCTTAAGATTTAATCAGAACCAAAGGTTTCAAATAAAGTTTATAATAAAAAACATTCATTATTAAAGGGTATTTTGTATTATTATAAAATAATAAAAAATTTAAGTGATTAAACAAAACAAATTTTAATAAATACTAGCAGATTCCAGCCCTCGAAATTGGAGCGCAAATTCTAGGAAATTTTATTTTTTAATTAAAGAAAGACCCTAAAAGTATGCTTATCAATTATAGCCAATTCACAAATCAACGTTAAAAAACAAACTCATTTTTATTAAAAACACATTAACAAATTTATTAAACACAAACATAGCATTTTATAATATTATGTATGTGTTAGTAGCAACTTTAAATGCAATTTACTCAAAATAAAGGAAATAATTTAAAAATCTGTAAATCTGCAAAACGGCTAAAAAAATAAATACGTTTGGTCAAAATCGGGATAAAACGGTAGAACAAAACATCAGTCACAAGAAATCGCTTAGCATATTAATATTATAGATATATCTATACATGTATATAAAAGCGAAAGTATGTATGTTTCTTTGTCTGTAGCTTATAGGATGCCAAACTGGTTTTCCTGAAATTTTTACAGACTCTTACTGTCCATGTGGAAGGAACTAGAGGCTATAATTTTATTTTTATTTTTAGTGGGCGTCGCATCTCCCATACAAAGTGAATTTTTAATATCATAAATATTTCGTATTATAACAGGGAAAGCTTAGCAAATTTGTATGAGGTCACCTATTGTTAATGTAAGTAGTCATGCCAAATGGGCGGGATTGGATAAGTCGACGTGACACCTCGCATACAAATTAAATATTCCATATCATATATCTCGAGTACTATGACAGAGACAGCTTTGAAAATTTATCTGGGGTCATCTATTGTTAATGTGAATAGTCAGACAAAAAAAGGGCACATTCGGAATAATGGGCATGGCAACCCCCATACAAGGTAAATATTAAATGTCATGATTTGAAGTACTGTAATAGTGACAGCCTTGTGACTTTGCATGAGTCCATTAGATAGTAATATGATAAATCAGATATAAATGGACGGATAGGATTAGTGAGCGTGGAACCTCCTAAAACCAAAATATGTAAGCCTCAGTCTTGAAACTTTTGACAAGCACATTAATAACCAATGTGGGTGCAATCGCTATATTCAAAAGTCGCAAAAAAAAAAATCTTCAAAATCAAAAATCGCTAAAATAAATAATTTCCATACGATATTCTAAATTCAAGGTAAATCGTTAAGTGTTGCCGAAGTATATGTATTGGAATAGTTCAGGATAATTGAACAAGTGGAAAAAACCATAACCGAAGGTTCTTTATAAGATCGGTGGAATTATTATGGGCTATGAACAGTTTCAAATGAAGATGCGGGTTGAATGCTGAGAGATCTCATTAAGGGAGCATTTATAACTGAAACTTCTTATCAGTCTTCAGCCAAAGAAAACGTATACGGAAATCGTAAATTTTCGATGACAGATAAAAATTGTCAATCTTAATAAAACTAAACTTTCATTTGATACATCTTGATGAAACATACGAATAATATAAACAAAATACAGGAATTACAAGTCCACATGAAAATTCCAAAATGCATTGGAACATGCCTATACATTTATTTGAAAAAAATGAACGGGCCTTTTGTTTGATATATAATTTTACTATATCTTCCTTAAAAGTTTGTAATTTAAAACGCCATGACGAATCAGCACATACTGACTCTTCAAAACATATCCTTTAAATACAAAAAATCGTACCGAAAAAATAAACCATCTAAAGTTATCAACTGAACAACAATTTTCTCAAATGATAAAATTCACCAAACAAAGTAAAGCTTAGTTAGAAGCCAGTTTCAAAATATCTTGGAACATTGCTAAAGCCAAGCGGCCTTATAAAGAAGGCGATTTTAATTAAAAAAAAAAATATATAAATAATACGATATCATTGCTAGCTCCATATAATGATAAATTGTTAAAATTTATTTCTAATATTCCAACATCCCTATATTTTGATATAAAAGATTGTGTTCAGTTGAGGATTTGATGAATTCACTGACAATACAGATAGTCCCCAATTAGCAATATTTATTTGGTTTTTAAAAGAAGAAGCTGTAGCAGAAGAAGAGTTGCTAGATTTAATTGCTTTGAAAGATACAAAAAGAGGTATTGATATTAAGTCAGCATATGATTCTGTTATTCCCCTACTGACAATGCAAAAACTAGTTAGTGTTTCCATTGATGGAGCTCCATCAATGTTTGGTAAAAACAACGGGTTTTTAGGACTCCTTAAGAAGGATGCAAACATTCCTGAGTTCATTGCTGTACATTGCATTCTACACCGCAAACATCTTCTTGCTATATATTTTAATATTGCAAATGTGTTTACTCCAGTGGTAAAAATCGTAAATTTTATAAAAACAATTCTAAAAACCACAGACAATTTAGTAACTTTGTGTATAAACTTAATTTGGACGAACAACCAACAGACTTATCATTTTACTGCCAGATTGCTTTCAACCAGTAAAGTATTAAGATTGTCAATTTTTTAGATATTATTAAAAAAATTTTACAGTTAAAAGAACAGTAATATCCCCAGGTAGAGGATTCTAAATGTCTTCAAGATTTAATGTTTTCCACTGATATGATGGATCACTTAAGTATTTTAAATACATTGCTTCAAGGAAACGGCAACCATATCGGCCATTGCCAAGACCGTGAAGTTCTCCCTGAATCAATTGATTCATAACCTTCAAAATTAAATCATTTGATCAATGATTTAGAAGATAGATGTTTTGATTTAAGAGGTATGAATGATTCAATTAAATTCTTACTAAACCCCTTTGAAGTAGATTTGGTTAAAAAGGGCTTAAATATTGATAAAGGCCCATTTACATGATAATTTTTAATTTTTAATATATACCCCCAGTGTGCAGAGGGTATATATAATAGGGTGTCCGTTATTTGTATGGGCAATTTTTTCTTATGAAAATTTTCAAGTCTTACCCCTTAAAAAGTTGAGGCTTGATGCAAAAATGACTCCAAAAATTTCACACCCCTTGGACCACGCCTTCCCGTGCCGACTTGCGTTTGAAATTTTCAAGTGTGTTCATATGGGAAAAATATTACTTTTTTCAGATTTTACGAAAATTTCGTTCTACGGTTCAATTTTTTCGACAAGTTGTTACATGAATCGATTTCAGTATTAAATTATCTTTTCAAAAAGCTATATAACTACAAAATAAAACTCGACAAGAAATAGCAAATGGCCCAGACCACTTTTGTGCCAAAAAAAACTAGGTCATGAAATTTGATGGCATTTTTTTCAAAATTTAAGAAATTGATTAAAGCCATAATTTTTTTTGGTCTCAATACTTATAAGTACTCAGATATGAAGTATTGTTTTATTAGCACGTTGTTAACCTATTGCGCGTTGAGACCGAAAATGGGAAATTTTTTTGACAAAATTTTGAAAACTCCTTTTTCAAATTTAAAAAAATTTTCTTAAGCCTCAAGTTTTGGAGGGGTAAGACAATAAATATTTCCACTTTAAGAAATAACGGACACAATAATCTTTATGCATCAATAGTTTTTGGCATAATTTTAATTTGAACGAAAATTCATTGGCTTCTGTTACACTTAAAAATGATTCAATCATTGCTGATATGTTCTTTACATTTGGTATAAAAATAGTTGGCGGCTTTGATACCAAAATGTTTTCTTGATCATTTTTTTCTTCTTCGGTAACTTCGATATTGATATCGCCGTCTTCATTCTCATCACTCAAAGTAGCAACTCTATTAGTATTGTTGACATTAGTTGAATTTTTATTCTTTGTCTCTCTTCCTATATTGGAAGCATTTCCAATAGGAGAAAGAGTTGAGTTGTTTCGTTTGTTTGGTCGCGATCGAATTTCTTGCCAGCTCACTCTCTCTTCGCTGCTAAAATTACTTAAGTCAGTCATGATGTCCGTTATATTTTCGGATTGTTATTATACCCTATACCACTATGTGGTTTGGGTATAATGACTTTGTGCTGCTGTTTGTAACTAGCAAAAATATTTGACCTAGACCCATCTTTTATTATACCGATCGAATCAGAATCACTATCTGATTCGATTTAATGATGTCCGTCCGCCCGTCCGTCCGTCTGTGTGTCCATGTAAAGCTTGTAATCAAACTGCAGGTCGCAAATATGAATATATTTTGATGAAATTTGGTATATAAGTTTTTATCGGCTATAGGGTGAACCCTATTGAAATTGGTGAGAATCCGTTCTTCTTCAGACCTAGCCCCCATACAAATGACCCCTATGAAATCAACATAAATTGCCATAAGATCCAAATTATCATAAAAATCTTAGTCAAATTGGGTTTTTATGTGTTTATTACATCCATTAATCAGTAGTCCAAAAATGATCCCTATGGGACAACTCTTAGTCATAGGCCCCATATAGAGCTGCTCCCCGATCTTCACTTAAATCTATCAAAAAACAAAAATATTGCACTGATTCTTCTCAAATTTTGTATGTATATATTTTTGCAAAATACAAGAGACTTTACAAAACATGGTCAGGATCGGTCCACTTTTGGGCCTAGTTCCCATATAGATATAGCATCCGATATGAACTTTTTCATATCTGTAGCCGAAAAAAATAATAAAAATCCCAGTTAGTTGGGCCTGAGAGATAGGGTCTCTAAACGCATGGTATAGGGTATCGTATAGTCGGTCTAGACCGACTATAATTTTCTTACTTGTTTTTATGATGAAAATAACAAAAAACATAAGTTTTAGTTTTTGGTAAATTCTTGATTTGAGAATCATGGTTGTTATTTATTTATTTTTGCACTATCGTGTATACTTCACGGCACACTGTGGTCAATATTTTGAGATAGCGGCCAAAACTCCTTTTGGTTTTTGTTCTCCGATTTTAAAGTTATTAGACTCATATGAAAGTAGACAGTAGTAAACCTCGGAAGCCAAAAAATTAGTACTCAATTTCAACTATTTCACTGAGAACAGGGTGGTCGAAAATGGGCTTTTTCAGAATTTAGTAAATTTATGATATTTTTAGTTAATTTTTAAAGTTTAAATGATCATAACTTTTTTGTTTTTCAAGATTTTTGGACGAAATAAATGTTGTTTTATAATTTAACTTATTTCCTATTACTGGTAAAAAAAATTGAAGCTCTACTGTTTTCAGAACAATTTAAATTTTTTTTTAAAAAAGGTCAAATTTCTCGGAAATTTCCTACTTCATAGAGCACAACTCCTGTGAGTCAAGCTGAGTCAAAACACTATTTTGTAGTCCTAACTCTCCCCTACATTCCTATATATACATGTTCATACATCGGGACTGCACTTTTTGAGCTACAGCAATTTTTCTGACCCAAGGTAAGATATTCGGTACAAATGCACGTCATATTTTTTGAGAAGTTATTTGTATGTGAAAGTGGCTATTATGCATATATTTTGATGAAATTTTGTACAAGAGTTCTTATTGACCCAAAAAATAATTCTGTTGAAATTAGGAGAAGTTGGCCCATATTTGGACCTAGTCCACATAGAAGGGTGTATCAAAATTTTGACAAAAATGACAATAGAACTCTCAAATTATGTGGTATCTGGTAATTCATTTGGAAAAGGTAAAAAATATTTTATTGCCATCTAATATTACACAACTTAAATACGTGAAAATTGCAAATAAATTTAAAACCAATGGAAATAACTGGTAAAACCAAGTACCTTTTATATTATTGCCAGTACCTGTTAACTCTCAAATTATGTGGTATCTAGCAATTCCACGAGGAACAAATAATTCAGCACAATATGCTTCCAATTGGAGATCTCTCAGAAGAAGCCCAAGAAAAAAGGAACAAAGACTACAGATTCTTTCGCGAGCACAATACAAGAAAAATTTCCAGATATTGTACTAATGAAGATTTTATTAATATTTTGTTGTGCACATCAGACCCATATATGTCCACTATTAGACAAAAATGGAAATCAACCTCATTAGAGTTAGATGAAGAAGCTAAACAACTACTGCAAAATGAAAATCAAAGCTATTTGGAAGAAATTTTTACTAATATTGTTTAATTAATACTAGTTTAAAGATTATAATTTGTTTCTAATTTTAGTATAAATTTTTATTAATACATTTAAATAAAATATATGTGCACTTTAAATCAATAATAAAAGTTTACTTAAAATTTTATCGATGTTGTGTTCTGTATATAATTTATCCAAATGGTATTGATGTTGTTGGGAATTTCAGTGTTATTTTTCAGTTTAATCCTCACAAGAATTAGCTTTCTTCCAAAAAAAACCAACCTTTGGCCCCTGTGAATATTGAGACTAAATAAATGTCAGGGGCCAAATGTTGGCATTTTCTGACCAAAATTAAGTTTAGGAATAATAAATAAGTATTGGTTGTAAAATACGATTGAAGAAAATAAGAAATTATAAAAAAAAATACCTATTTAAAATGTCAAAATATTCAACTTTTACATGGAAACTCAACAAAAAATTAAAATGCATTTTTAACTCCAAATTACTTACGTTCCTATTAGTCGATTTTTACGTTTGAACACGCAAATTGAAGCTTAAAGTCCCTCCTATTGAACAAAACAAATTGCGTAAAAAAATACCAATCCGGTCAAAAGTTATAGAGTTTTGATCGCTATCTCGCGAAATTGACCACTGTGCGGCAGTTCAATACAAACTGATTAATAAATTAAGAATACAGTGCAGTTATAAATTTTTGAAATATATGCTTTCTTCTTCTCTACCACGCACCATTTAAATTTAATTTATTTATTAATTTTTTATTTTTTATCTTCGTAATATTATATTGTTTTTTTTTTTCTTTAATATTTTTCTGTATTTTGTATTTAACTATGTATGTACTATGTATAACGAGCAACTGACATGCCTGTAATTAAAAGATTAATACTGTAATTAAAAGATTTATTCTTGATGTACAGGAAAGGAAATAATTAAATAAGTAAATAAATTAAAAAGTGTGTTTCCTTAATTAACAATTTAGCAATCAGAAAATGTTTTAAAAATCATACAATTATTTAATATTCAACCTAAAAAATTATTAGCTAAAAAAAATCAACAATATTCATACAAATCGAACCAAAATAATAAGAATTTTGATTGGTAAAATATTAACAACCGTTATTTTTGTATTAATGCATTTCTGAGATGTTCTGCGAATAGTTTCCGGTCGTTTCTCCATTTGAAAATATATAATATCATGATAGATATTTTAAGATATTTTGAATCACGCCATCATAAGTAGGCTGTTGGTGTGGTATTCAAGGAAATAACTTAGTAATGTGAATTGCTGTATCTACAGAAATTGGAAATTGTTTTAGGACATTAAAATGTAGAAGCTTAGTTCATATTAGGACACTAGTTCTAAGCATGAACCGGGTTTTAGTAACATCAATATAGTTTTCCTTTCTTTTCAAAGATTACATTGACACACACACACATGTCTAGATATAATTGTATCGAATTATACATTTATAAGTAAATAGTTATAATAAAAGTTCTTGAATGTAGTTTAAACGTTTTAATAATTAACATAGAATTTAGTAAATATTTAATGATCATCCTTGTACTCTGGCAGATTGGTCAATGTAAAATGATTAATATTGTTTCTCACGTTGGAAGTTATATCAATGATAACCTTAAAATACACAATAGACAAACAAATACATACAAAAACAAAACAAAACAAAAAATATGTTGTATGTTAATTTATTAAGGATAATAAGTTGTTTTTGTACTGTATCATTTATAATTAAAATGCCTCTTATATGATACTACACACACATACAATGACACTGAAGATGAGATTTATAAACCCATACATCCAAATACTTACTTATATATCTATGTAGTAGATGGGATGAAGTAAACTACTCTTTATTGATGTTTATTTTTCCAAATATAGAGTATCACACTGTTGCTTCTGTTTGTTAGTCCAATTATGTGTCGCTATTCCAAAGCATGCGCCTGTGTGAAACGGTAGAGAAAAAGAGCGGGAGAAAATTTAGCTTTTTATAAGTATTAGTTTGGTCTCCAATTTTGATTATGATTTTAACCAAACAAACAACAAAAAAAAAAACTGTATAAATTCAAATTTCCAACAGGTACCATACTACTCGTACGTATGTTGCTCCTGAAGGATGCTGTTTAAACGTTTTTATTTATGAGCGTGTCCGTCCGTCTGTCTGTTCTTCAAATATTCTGCAATTTATGTATTTTTTGTTGTTGTTAGAGTTGCTTACCCTAAACTAAATACTACTTTCGTGTACAATGTGAGGCAGACATGAAGGAAATACTTTAAATACAAACTAGGTCGCAGAGCTTGGGTTGGTGATAAGTATTTGTGTATGTACGACTTTGAGTACCTTAGTATCACAGTTTAAATGCTCTAAAATACAAGGCCTATAAAGGCAGAGTTTTTTCTGCATTGTTGATGAGACAGAAGAGAAGCGTGTTTATTGAAGCATCATATGTTGTAGGACTTCTTTTTTATTCAGTTTTTATTATTTTTTTTTTTGTTAAATTTTTGTTCGAGTTTAATGCTGGTGCCTGGATAACTTTAAAACATTTAGTACTTTACAACTGGTAGGGGCAAAAAAAAAACGAATTTTTCAAACGTTGAAACATTGTTAAGTTGTAGTTGTTGTTGTGCTTGATGCAAAAAGTGTCGTCAAGCGGCTGGTTTAATCTTGTTTCCAATAGGATTAAAAAAAATATTTTTCGTACTTTATTAATGTTCAAACATAATTCAAATATCAGATTGGGATTTATGTAGAAGTATTATTAAGAAATCAATGCTCGTAAATAAGATAAATTTTTTATGAATTGATAAACCGATACAAATTGTGAATGTGAGGAAAATTGAATGCTGTTTCTGTTAACTGAAAATCAAATTATATGAATTATTATATCAAATTATCAAATGGTTTCATTAGTAATTTGGAAAAATACTTTTTAGACAATTTTTTGAAATATTATAAAAATAAAATAAAACAAGAGTATAAATTCGGCTGTGCCGAATCTTTGCTACCCTCCACCTGCGTCTCAAACTTAATATTATAACCAATGATTGGAGCGGTTACAATTTTTTGCAGGCACTTAATCTTGATTTTCTAATACCATTTTAATTTAAAATTAATTGCTTTTTTTTTGATTGGTTTTTATTATAGTTTTTAATTTATTTTTTTTTATAAATGATGATTTTTTTATAGAAAGAATTAACTTCATATAGATTTGAACAACTGTCATATTAATGTGGTTTGACCAAGTTTGATTATTATTAAAAGTTATACTAAGATATTTTGTTTTTGGTACAGTCAACTCTCTCGCCGTTAATAACAATTTAATTCCAAAACTGTGGATTGGTTTTCAATTGAGTATTATCTGACATTTTGACTAGCTACTGACACCCATCCGTACAATTGGCCAAAATCATAGTTAATTTTTATACCCTATACCACTATGTGGTTTGGGTGTAATGACTTTGTGCTGCTGTTTGTAACTACCAAAAATATTTGACCTAGACCCATGTCTTATTATACCTATCGAATCAGAATCACTAGCTGATTCGATTTAACGATGTCCGTCCATCCGTCCGTCCGTCTGTGTGTCCATGTAAACCTTGTAATCAAACTGCAGGTCGCAAATATATTTTGATGAAATTTATTATGTAAACTTTCATCGGCCATAGGAAATTGGTGAGAATCGGTCCATGTTCAGACCTGTAAATTGCCATAAGTTCCAAATTGTTATATAGATCTTACTCAAATTGGGTTTGTATGCGTTTATTACATTCATTAATGAGTAGTTCAAAAATGATTCCTATGGGACAACTCTTAGTCATAGGCCCCATATAGAGCTGCTTCCCGATCTTCACTTAAATCTATCAAAAACAAAAATATTGCACTGATTCTTCTCAAATTTTGTTTGTATATATTTTTGCAAAATACAAGAGACTTTACCAAACATAGTCATGATCGGTCCATTTTTGGGCCTAGTTCCCATATAGATATAGCATCCGATTTGAACTTTTTCATATCTGCAGCCGAAAAAATTAATAAAAATCCCACTCAAATTTGGTTTATGCTTATTTTCTATGTCCAGTTAGTTGGGCCTATGAGATAGTGTCTCTAAAAGCATGGTATAGGGTATCATATAGACGGTATAGACCTACTATAATTTTCTTACTTGTTGTCTATATTTTCATCGATCGATTGAATTTGAATGCTCAAAAAGAGTTGTACATCGTGTCAGTGTACATGTGTATCTTCGGGTAAGTCATTGATATAAATTGAGAACAAATGTGGCCATAATATTGAACCTTGCCGTATACCTTTGCTAAAGTTTAAAGGCTCATAAGGCTTGCTAAGGTAAGATGAAATTAGGAGAATTGATGTTGAGGAAAAATTAAAGATATGTCATCAGAGAGTTTGATGATCAACTGTGTCAAACGCCTTCCTTAGAAGTACAAGAAAGGTTATTTTGCTATCGTCTATATCATGTCTTATGTTTTCGAAAACGTCAGTAAAGGCTGTAACGCAGCTGTGATTTTCTCGAAAGCCGGATTGTTTATGGGACATTAAGTTGTGTTTAGTTATATATTCATTCATTTGAGAAAATATATATTCAAAAAATAACAGACCGTTGTTCAGAATTTGGGATGGGTATTATATTAGTAGAAGAAAATAGTTTTATAAGACAGTAAAAGTGGAAGAAGTATTTTAATATACTAGTATAGCCCAGCACTCGAAATTCGAGTGCAAATTCTAGGAAATATTATTTTTAATCTACATATATAAAAAATATATGAATATTTAAATCAGCCTAAAGGTATGTTAATCAATTTTAGCAATTCACAATTCAATACAGAAAGTCTGGTATATAATTAAAATCATTCGCATTAACAGGGCGTAACGAATTATTATAAATATTTTATTTTATTTAATTTAATATATTTCTAAGACATATTAAACATAAATTTTATCATTCTTAGCTTCTCCATATGAATTATAACTACGTCAATTTTCACACTCCTCCGTGCCCGCATTTTGCTTAAAAATGGAACTAAAAATTTACCTTCACGTATTAATATATAGATTACAGATTTACCAGATTTTCCCATAGAGTTTGAATTGTTTAACGCATTTAAATTCAAAGAAATTTTCCTTGACAAAATTTGGAGTATATCATGAATTATTGTAAAATTTATGATCCACTTCAACCGAAAGCAGATTCGTAAATTTAAAGTTGAATTCGTCTGCGTCTATCGACAACTATTAGTATTGCATCTTCCAATGCCAATATCTCTAATTGTCTTGCAGTGATAGAAAAAAGTTGAATGAACGCGAGCGCTGACTTATTTTGAGTACACCAAACAAAGCTGTACACAACTTACTGGATGCGTTTTCAACAAAGTGTGTAAAATGACCTTTTGGAATGTTCTTAACTCTTTCAAACATATTCAAAGACAAACAATGAATGTACGGTCCGAATTTTTCAAAAATAATATGAGTATATATTGGTCAAATGTAAGTTGCTTAATGGAGTGTTGGAGAATAACTACTTATTTGATTTCTTTTAAAAGATAATTTCGTTACATGAAAAAATTTAAGTTTGTTGGTCCTGACGAGAATTTTAGTTACTGGCGTGACCTACGAAAAGAACCGCATTGTTTTTCTCAACGAAACTTTTGTGGCGGTACTGTTGTGATTTGGGGCGTGTTTACTGAAGAGTGTTGTGTGGAGTTCAAAATCGTGTCAACCAAAAATGAACAGTGATAAATATTGTGAATTACTTCCTTGAATTTTTTTTTGTCATTATACCCTATACCACTATGTGGTTTGGGTATAATGACTTTGTGCTGCTGTTTGTAACAACCAAAAATATTTGACCTAGACCCATCTTTAATTATACCGATCGAATCAGAATCACTTTCTGAGTTGATTTAACAATGTCCGTCCGTCCGTCCGTCCGTCCGTCTGTGTGTCCATGTAAAGCTTGTAATCAAACTGCAGGTCGCAAATATGAATATATTTTGATGAAATTTGGTATGTAAGCTTTTATCGTCCATGGGATGAACGCTGTTAAAATTGGTGAGAATCGGTCCAGAAAACACACATAGGTAATTCATTTGTATAGTGGGTTTTTATTATATAATATTTTAGGTAATAATGCACTAATGTCATTTTCTTACCTTTTTATTTTACTAGAAACATAGTATGATGGCTTATGAAAAGGCTTATAAGAAACTGACATTTGAATACAAACTCAATTGCTATAATATATTTCAGCAATAACAGTCGCAAATAAAAATATTCAGAAAAATATGGAGAGCTTCAGTTACAAAGAACTGGCCGAAGAGTATTTTAGGAACAAAAACCAGGAAGATGTTCTTAGTTACGTTAAAATACAATTAAACTTAAATTCGTGTAGCATCGAAATACAAGAGCAATTATCTAATTTGGTCAAAGCACTAAAAAAACGCTACAAAGAAGTTAGCTACAATAAACAAAACTTTTATATAAAATGCGCAAACTGGTTAGAAGGCCAACTTACTGTCGCTTCAGAAACAACAAAGCAATATAATGCTGGAAGACCACGCAAATCATTGGAGAACTGCAGCGATAGATCTAAGAGGCGGAAACTTAAAGATGTTAACGATGAAATTGGATGTATAAATATTAAAGAATCTTTCCTACATCAGTTACGATCATGGAAAACGTTGTGAGAACAAAACGGATTCTTAAAAGTATACCAACCCCGAGCGATGCAAGACAGTTCACAAATGAGGAGGCATTAGCATTATTTCTGGATTTGAAATTAACGAAACAGCAACATATTCAGCTCAGGTTGCGTTCGATTGAAAAAGGCTCAAATATGTATCCAGCATATCATCACATAACCGCTGCTAAAATGGACTGTTTGCCATCAAAGGACACTGTCACAATCATATCAATTTCAACAGATGTACATTGTACAACTACAATCTCTACTTGATCCCACAGCCGAACGCTTGCTACAATCAATAAAAGGAAATGTGTTAAAGAAATATGGAAACACAAAGTTAATTCTTTTTTGTAAATGGAGATGTGATGGTTCTTCGGGACAAACAATACATATATTTCGGACACAGATATGTTCATTGTATCATTTGTACCATTGCTATTGAAAAAGATTTTGGAAGATTCAGAGCCTTCGATTAGTACAACGCAAACAAAAGATATTTGGAAAAATGAGACACCATCTTCTACGAAATACTGCAATACAAACAATACAAATATTTCGGACTCAGATATGTTCATTGTATCATTTGTACCATTGCGATTGAAAGAGATTTTGGGAGATTCAGAGCCTTCGATTAGTACAACGCAAACAAAAGATATTTGGAAAAATGAGACACCATCTTCTACGAAATACTGCAGGCCAATCAAATTTGAATTAAAAAAAGAAACTCATGATGCCATTAAGAAACACTACAACCATTACAAATACAGTTAGATGGGCAGCAAATTAAAGTAAGCTACCAATTAATACTGACAGTGATATATAAAAAAGTAGGCCAGGCTTTGACTAACACGAAGGCTGCATCCAGCTGCATTATATGCCAAGCAACATCAAAACAATTAAACCAAGTCCTGACAAAATCATTAGATAATACAGATGCATATGAATCTGGATTATTACCACTACATGCAAGAATACGACTTATGGAACACATACTTAAAATCAATAAGAAACAACGAAACCAGCAAAAAGTTAGAAGTTCAAAAAGAGACATGTTCAACATGAATATCGCAAATTTGGATTGATTACAGATCAGCCAAAATAAGGGTCAGACAATACAAATGATGGCAATACCGCAAGAAGAGTCTTGTCAGATCCAGAAACAGCATCTGAAATAACAGGAGTGGATTTAAACCTTATTTTCGGATTTAAAATAATCCTAGAAGTACTTGCGTGTAATGAAGAAATTGACTCCAAAAAAATTTGAGATTATGCTAAGGAAACTGCAAAAATTTATACAACCAAGTACCATGGAGAAATATGTCTACAACAGTTCACAAAATTCATTATCATGCAGAAGATGTCATTAAATATCATTTGGTGCCACTTGGAGATCTATCAGAGGAGGCTCAGGAAGAAAGGAATAAGGATTACAGATTTTATAGAGAGCACAATATTAGAAAAATTTCACGAAATTCCACAAATTAAGATCTATTTAATATATTATTGGCAGCGTCAGATCCGTTCATCTTCAGTATTCGAAATCAATGGAAAGTGGAACATCGGGATTTAGATGAAGAAGTCAAAAAACTACTAAAGAACAGAAATAACACAGAACAAAATATGGAATATTTGCAATCAATATTTGAATCAAATTATAAGTACGATAAACGTAGTATTAGTAAAGAAAAGTAAGAGTGTTAAATTCGGCTGTGCCGAATCTTTGATAACCTCCATCCCGGTTTGAGTATTGATAATAAATATAAACAAAATATTTGAAAAAGTAAACAATTTGTTAAACTTAATATCAAATTCTTTCACCAAATTCTTTGGGTTGATCCGCTTAACAGATAATTATTGTTTATTTAAAGAGTTGGTCTATAAAGCTCTCTCACATTAGTAATTCGCTCTCCAACGAGGAAATATCGTTTTCGTCTTTTCTATTATTTCGGATAAAAGAAAACACGTTTCGGTGTTTGCTTATTGGTCATCGTGGTATATAACCCAAATGCATGCGTTTCCGGTTATATGACATAACCTCTCGTTTAATTTAGTTTAAGTTTTTGCAAATTAAAAGGTAATGGTTGTGTAGGGTGGCTATACGCATTAAATCGTGCAAATCTTCATCTGATGGAGTAACAAAATATATATGTATATATATATAAGGGAGTTTTAACTATTAGATTTTGTGGTAACACAAAATAACACAATTCAATACAAAATCTAACCCAGTGATGTCAACTTTTGATTTTGAATTAAATTATGTTAATAAAATATATTTTTATTTATTGACTCCAAATACTACTACCTGCGAATTATTATCGAACTTAAATTTTTTGGGTTTTACTTTGCCTACCATGAAGTCAAATTTTGAAGTCGTCATAAACACTGGTTCAAATTAGGAATGCCAAACGCAAAAAACCAAATGTCCCAAAAATTTTATATAAAATAATTTGTTATCTATATTTTCTGAGAAACTTCAAACTTTCATCCAAAAAAATTGTGAAAAATAATATATAAATAACATTCTCATCAAAGTGCGCTTTATTTATGTAACAGTTTTTATTTTCGCAATTCTTAAATATCATTTGATGTTTTCTAAACTTCATTCAATTTAAATTGATGTTCTTTTATCCTGGAATGCTATTAATGTCTCCTGAATCACAATATTTTTTTTTAATTTCAGTTGATTTTTTAAATGTAAACATATTTGGTGTTTTTTAAACTTCAATTTGTGTTTAAAGAATAAAATTTATATTTTAAAAATTCAATTGATGTCTTCTAAATTTCAAGTGATTATTTCCGGCGTTTCAATATGATTTTCTGAAATTCAATTGATATTTTCTAATTTATAATTGGAAGTCTGAATTCCAATTTTTAATTATTGTATTTATGTCAATAGTAATGCTTTAGTAATTATAAAAATTAATTATTATTAATTAATTATTATTAATTATTATAATTATAAATTATATGTAATCGGAAAGCAGAATAATAATTTTATATAACTATGTAGAACTGTTTTGAAAGCAAAAAACTCAATGATGAACTCGGTAACTGTATTTTGTAAACACAACAAAAAGTTAATATGTCAAACTTATGGTCATATTTGTAAAAAAATGATGGAAAAACGTATGAAATAAAAGACCAGCCCTGTGAATACATTGTTGTGTTTGATATCTAGTTAAAAATGTTGACATTCTTGTTTAAATAGAAATAACTATTGCAGAACTAATTAAGTAGAACAAAAATTGTGGCGCCATCTACTGTGGCATAGCAACACTGAGCAAAATTAAGTGACACTGTTTGTTAATACAAAAGAAATGTATTTTCCCTAAAACAAAACACATATTGGAGAATTTTATATAAATAAAATAATATACTGATTTATTTCTAACATGCGGTTATTATGAGTATACATATATAGAATATATGTATATTATTTTATTAATTAATACATGTTTGTATATATAAATATTACACAAAAACATAAAACATCAAAAGTTATTGTTGTGTTTTTTTTAAAATAAATTAATACATAAAATTTTTGTTTCTATTTCACAATACAATCACAAAAACAGCGTAACATGTGAGCTCATCGGTGACATCGTAAGACAAATCGGTGTGACTTATGATTATTGTATTGGTGAAAAAATTATGATAAAAAATGGTTTCAGCTAATTCAACAACCCTTTACTGTAAAACAACAAAAATTTCAAAATCTAACATGTACATAATTCAACAACCTCACAAGTATAACCAGTGTACCTGCAGTTGTTTGCTATAAGTGATACATAGATGTCGCTTTCTGTTCGATTTTAAATAAGTGACATACAAAAATCTTTAATTACTAGATGTTTACACATCTCCCCTGTGATCGGACTTACATGATTTTTTTTTAACAACTAGGTAGTTTAGCATTATTTGCTTTAGATGTTGGTGAATTTTTACTCCCTTTATATTAACTCGTACACGCAGAAAACAGATTCATTGTAGCTACCGAATTTATTGCCAACCAAATTGCGATAATGTTATTAACCGAATTTCAGGTTCACTATGAAATATTTTATTGTAATAGAAAATTTGCAGGTGCTATTAAATTTCTGTTGGTACAATCGAAAATACAGTTGTTCCACTTTAGAACAATTCGGTTGGCGAATATTTTTTCTGTTTTGGATCGATTTTTAACCCCTTTTCCGTGACCCAATCGATCTGAAACTTTACAGGCAGGCTCGTGGTGATGACAGAAATGATCTAACAATTTTTTTTAGTGATGCCAAAACAAAGAAAACTTAAAAATTTTTCTACCAAAATTGATAAAAAAAATGTACAAAGGGTTAGTTTTTATTATATTATTACCACAATGACCAGAAAACAAGAAGTCCAGCTATGACAACAATACAACATTTAGAATAACAACAAGAACAATACAGAAACATATATTTTTAAATTTTGTTTACTTCTTCAGTGATTTCTCGGGACCTGTTAAACCGATTGTCATGATTTTTCAAACAGAAATCTTCTCATGATGTTAGTCAATCACTCTCACTAAAAACGAGCGCCCTAGTTATCCTATTGAGGGCGAGATCGTAAAAAGAACAACATAGACAAATCATATTTTTTCAAGACTTTTTTTACTTCTTCATTCAATTCTCGGGACCTAATCAACCAATTTGGACGATTTTAAACAGCAAACTTCTCAGGATGTTAGTGAATCAGTTTTTATGCCAACAAGCACCCTAGATGCTCGATTGAAGTCGTCATCGTGATATCCACAGACGGACAGACGGACATCGCTATTACAAACGGAATGAAAAACTTATATATACCCTCTGCCCACTGGCGTGGAGGGTATAACAATAATAAACAGAATGCTATTAAAATCTATTGCAGTTTTGTTCAAAGGTTTTTTTTACCCGACCATATGTATGAAATGTTTTAATAAATAAGAAAGATTCAAAAAATAAAAACCCCTAAATTCATATCAAAATCAGAATCATTTCGCTAATGTTCAGCAGATTTATGTTGCTAAAATTCACAAATTTGACAGCAAAAAATGATACATTTTTCTGTAGTATTAGCAAGACTTTTAGATAATATTACTAATTTTTTTTATGTGTAAATATTCTTTGAGTGTAAACAAATTTGCAAGTTTGCCAGCAAAAAGTTTTTAATTTTTCAGTAGCAATTTCCAGTTGAATTTACTTTTTTTTTGAGTCTAAAATTTTTTTTGAGTGTAAACATTAAAAAAATCCCTTTATTACAGAATGCTTATAATTATTATTAAAATCCATATATGACACATTTTAAAAAACAAAAAAAAAAAAATATTCACATATTCCCATATTTCACGCTAAAGTTAAAAAAAATTGAAAAGATTAACTTTGACATAGAATTCCTTAATTCCTTAATTACTTTACTTTACTCAATCAATTTTAATTAAATTAAAACAGACTCAAGTTCAACTAAATATCTATCTATTAGAAAAAATATTTTGATCGGTTCAAACGCTACAAAATGAAAAACGATTTTCAGCCACTGTGCGTCGAATAGCCTGACAAGTGACACTGTGGAGTCTGATATATGATTTTTCATCTGTGGGCGAAGAGGCGTGACTATTTGCTTAAACTGTCGAAGGAGTTCGTGCTTTACTTTTGTCCGACACTTTAGATGCAATATAGAAATAGAAAAACAACAATATTTTTTTTTTCAAGCTTCATTTTCATTACTATTAGATCGTACTCGAAAATCCATAGACAATATCGAATAAATAAAATTTAAAATTTTTATTATGTCAAAACACTTTCTTGACAGACTGTAAAAGCAATAATAATGAAAATAAAATTTGAAAATATAATAACTTTAAAGGAAGATGAAAAATACGTTGACATTCATTATGAAACTACAAAAGATCGGCACCATAATTTCTTGATTGCCTCTTCTTTTTTTGCCAATTCAAGAATTAGCATCTCAAAATAATAGATTAAGAAAGTATCTTTTTTAAATTTAAACATATATTTTTTTCATAATAACCTTTATTTACAATCTATCCAATCAAGAATAATAAGCAAATCTGATAAAATACAAAATAACATTAATTGATGCACTCTAGAGAGAACATCAATATATTACAACTAATAAATTTTATAATTTTAACAAAGGGAAAATTGTAACAATATTTTTTTTTCTTTTACATATTTTTCACAATAGTTTAATTTTAATAAATTCATCTTTTTTAAATGATTTTCGAAACGGTAGATCGAGAACGTGATTCCGCTTTAAAATTAAATGGCCATCGATTCTACGACTATTAGCAGCTTCAAATCTTTATTTTTGTTCTCTAACGATATTTCCCATTATGGAAGGGCTCTCAAAAAAAAAAAAAAAAGAACAACAATGATTCCATTCTAATACGAAGAATATGGTAATAGCAACCACCCCTCATCAAAAAAGCGCATGCTATAGGTTTCTTAAAGTGTAAAGATATGTTAGTATACATCACTAAACCATGTACCATAATTAGTAGAAATTCCTCAACACATTACGTCAATTTTTATGGGACCGAAAATAACTTAGATTCCCAAAAAGTCACATATCACTCGTGACTTCTACGTATCATATTTAATCAAAAATTATATATTTATTGATGATATTTTGCAACGGCGTTATGTACATCATTTGATATCTGTACTCAAAAAGGAACAACGGAGACCTTAATTATGTCCAACTGTGCAGCCAAGAGTTATCCGGCAAGAATTTATTTCAGATTTTTTTATACTCTTTACACGGTAGTGTGATTGCCATTCTGTTTGTGATAATTAGAAAATAGTCTGGACCCCCATTAAATGTATATATATATATATATATTGTTGATCCTTATAACAATCAGTGTTGATATAGAAATGTCCGTCTTTCCATCTGTGGAAATCACTGTCGCGCCCTCAATAGGTCGGCTGAGTTCCCCGTTAGTAGTGCACAAAATTCACTGATATCCTCAAAATCCAATACACCGAGTCCCGCGAGTTCAATGAACATAAAAAACTCTAAAAAAATAATGATTTTTCTATGTTGTTCTCTTATTGTTGTTATCATAAATTTTATAATTGGTGTGCCATAGCTGTTGTTGTTGTGGTCGATGTGTTTGTAGCTTTTGCTTAAGCTGCGTTCACACTACGTATTTTGCTTATGTTTTTCTTAGTTTTTTAACACGTGTAATTTGTACACATGGTGTGAACCCTTTCAAACATTGTTTATGTACAACACATTTTGCAAAACATATGTAAATTTTTCAATTAGGACAGGTTCTATTTTGGCAAGACAGATATATGAAAATACAACACTGCTTGTGGCGAAAGAAAAACAGAGTAAATTATAAAGATTAATATTGAAAGAAAAATAAATTGTTTAATATTAATTAACAATTAAAAAATATATAAAATATATAACTTTATTTTTAACAATAAATTTTTGTAAATTCACAAATTAAATCAGCTGTTGTTTACATTTAGAGATGTCATACGGAAATACATATGTACGTTTGAACGCAAAAATTATGAGTCGTATATAAAACACCAATTTTGACACACACACGGAATTACGTATGGATCGTAAAAATGAATTTACATATGGAAAATACACATAGTGTAAACACACCTTTATGGAGTGTTTACAATTATCGTTAAGGTGCTATTACACGACGTGTTTTTACAGTACATATGTATACTGTCACTTTTTTTAATCCATATGTAATTCCGTATGTCTTTCAAAATTTTCGTTTTACATACGATTCATAATTTTTGCTATCACACTTTCATATGTATTTTCGTATGACATAACCTCCAAATGTGAACAACAGCTGATTTTTAATTTGTGCATTTACTGAATGAACTGCAGTGCTTTCATCTTTAAATAATACGTCCTTGACGTCCTTTAACTAATGAAGAGGTGTTACCGAAACAACTAAAAGTAATACCGCCAAAAAAATCTATTTTTATTTCGCGTCTTTCTTCGGATACCTCCACTGATGACATTAACTTTCATATAAACTCTAAACTAAATTATAAAGCTGATGTTATCTATATAGATATAACAGAAACGATCGTAATGGTGGTGGTGTTTTAATTGCTTCAATCTGAATCTTCTCCAAATATTGAGTTTGTCAGTGTAATGATAAAGCTTAATTATAAAATCATTTTCATAACCTGTTCGTATATACTCCTAATTCTCACGAAGAAATATACCTGGAACACGATCAGGTCATCAAATCAGTTGCTCATCGTGCTAAACCTGAGGATTTAATTTTATAATATGGAAAAATTCGCCTGATGCTCCGGATTTTATTCCAATTAAATCTAATAACTGTGAAGATTTAATATTGAATGAGATAGTTGATCTTAGTCTTTACCAGATGAATGGCGTATTTAATGAATACGGTAAACTGCTAGATCTGGTATTTACAAATAATCCAGAAGATTGTATAATAACTCGCTCTGATCCTATCACCTTGCCAGAAGATCGCTTTCATCCAACTATTGAAATTAGCTGTGTTTTGCCTACTTTTGGTGGATCCAATATTCGTATTAATAAAGATAAAGTCTTTTGTTTTAAACAAACCAACTATAGCAAATTGCTTGATCTAATTTCTAACACTAACTGGAGTGATTTGTTGTGCCATACTTCTATTGATTTAATGGGGGAGGTCTTTTATAGAACTATGTATTCTTTTATGGATGAATGCATCCCAAAGCGTTGGAACTCAAAACAACTATCAAGATTAAAAAATTTGAAGAAGAAGTATTATAAAAAGTATACAATTTTTGTGAAAAATATCCCATTCATCGTGCCGAATATAATATTCTTAACAATTATTTATACAAAAACTATCTATACAAAATGAAGGAAGATTTCAATCGTGATCCTAAAGCATTTTACAACTTTGTTAATTCAAAAAGAAAAACTACTTGTTATCCATCTGTAATGAAATTTAACGATATCGAATCTAGTGATGATACTATAAAATGTAACATGTTTGCAGATTTTTTTGGTAGTACATATTCTGTTGCTCAATATTGTTCCAACAGCTATTCATATCCATTAAACACAAATCAAGCTATATCTTTTCCCCTAATTGATAAGGCAGACCTTGTTAATAGCTTGAAGAAACTTAAAATTTCATTTACTCATGGACCTGATGGAGTAACTAGCTCTATACTCAATTATTGTGCTACTTCCTTGGCAACACCACTGACTATTTTGTTTAATGCGTCAATAAAAAACGGTTATTTTCCAAAATTTTGGAGAGCTTCTTACATCATTCCATTATTTAAATCTGGAAATAGATCGGATGTTTCTAATTACCGTGGTATTGCTAAACTTAGTGCAATCCCTAAGCTTTTCGGAAATTTATTACAGATTTTTTGTGCTATCACTCATCGTCAATTTTGTCACCATTTCAACACGGATTTCGGAAAGGATGCTCTACCGTTACAAATGTGCTTCACTTTACGACAATAATAACGATTTTAGTAAGGCTTTCGATAAAGTAAACCTTCTACTGATCAAATTGGATTTATTAGGTTTAACACCATTAAGCCTTAAATGGATAAAATCATATCTTTCTGAGAGAACACAACGTGTAATGTATAATAATATGTCATCTAAAGATATTACTGTGACTTCTGGTGTTCCTCAAGACAGCCATCTTGGACCAATTCTTTTCTCCCTTTTCATCAATGATCTTCCAAAAGTGATAAATTTTTGCAATGATGTTAAAATTTTTTTAAGTTACTGTCAGCATAATGATCATATTTATCTTCAATCAGATCTCAACAATTTCTTTTCGTGGTGTAACCGTAACCTAATGGAACTAAATTTGAAAAATGTAAATGTATGCGTTTTTCTAGAAATAATGTTTTTCTGCTAACTACTTTTTGGCCGGATATCAGCTTGAACTTGTTGATACTTTTCTGGATTAAGGAATTCTACTTGATCCTAAATTAAACTTTGTATCTCACGTCACCATGACAGATAATAAAGCTAGAGGTACACTCGCATTTATTAAAAGATGGGCAAAAGAATTTATTGATCCTTACATAACCAAACAACTTTTTACATCTCTTGTAAAACGTTATTTAGAATATGGGTCAATAATATGGGATCCCTTCTATAACATTCATATTCAACGAATCGAGTCTGTACAGAAACAATTTCTACTCTTTTGCTTACGTGGCTTACCTTGGAGTTCTGCAATTAATCTACCTTCATATGCTGATCGACTTAAATTAATAAAATTACCTACTTTGGAAAACCGCAGGACTATGCTGAAAGTAACATTTATGATCAACCTAATTAATGGTGAAATCTGTTCTGTTTTTCTTGCCAACAATATAACTTTTAATGTTCCTCAACGAGTATCGTGCCAATTCCAACCACTCTTTGTTAGATCTTTTAAAACCAACTATGCTCTAGCTGATCCTTTTAGAAGAATTTGTTGTGATTATAATAATCTTTATCAATTAATTGATTTTTCGTTGAACACTGACGTAATTAAGCATAATATCATTATTTTCTTAAATTCCTATTTGTTTTTATTTGTAAATCTATTTAATTGTTTCAATATATGTACATACGTAATTATATCATTTATAAAGGTCTGTAATCATTTATTCCATTGACCTAATAAATAAATAAATAAATAAATAAATATATTTTTAATTTTTAATTAATATTAAACAATTTAGTTTTCTTTTAATATTAATCTTTTTAATTTACTCTGGTTTTCTGTCGCCACAAGCAGTGTTGTATTTTCATATGTTTTGTCATTTCAAAATAGAATCTGTTCTAATTGAAACATATGAAGAATCTTTAAAAATTTTCAATTAAAAATTTGAGTAAATAAGTCCGTGACAGCGAATATCCGTTACCGGATCATGTGAAACAAAAAAATCGAAATGCATTTAAAAGCTGATATGTTTCCCGAGGTAATCACAAAGAGTTTTTTTTTAAATCTTCGGTGAATTTTTTGTAAAAAATGGGGAAAAAATGGAAAATAAAACAAGAAAGAAAATTATAGTCGGTCTAGACCGACTATACGATACCCTATACCATGCGTTTAGAAACCCTATCTCTTAGGCCCAACTAACTGGACATTGAAAATAAGCAAAAAACCATATTTGAGTGGGATTTTTATTAATTTTTTTGGCTGCAGATATGAAAAAGTTCATATCGGATGGTATATCTATAAAGGGACTAGGTCCAAAAATGGACCGATCCTGATCATGTTTGGTAAAGTCTCTTGTATTTTGCAAAAATATATACAAACAAAATTTGAGAAGAATCAGTGCAATATTTTTGTTTTTTAATAGATTTAAGTGAAGATCGGGAAGCAGCTCTATATGGGGTCAAAGGGATCATTTTTGGACTACTCATTAGTGGATGTAATGAACGCATACAAACCCAATTTGAGTAAGATCTATATGACAATTTGGATCTTATGGCAATTTATGGCGATTTCATATGGGTAATTTGTATGGGGGCTAGGTCTGAACATGGACCGATTCTGACCAATTTCAATAGCGTTCATCCCATGGCCGATAAAAGCTTATATACCAAATGTCGTCAAAATATGTTCATATTTGCGACCTGCAGTTTGATTACAAGCTTTACATGGACACACAGACGGACGGACGGACGGACGGACGGACGGACATTGTTAAATCAACTCAGAAAGTGATTCTGATTCGATCGGTATAATTAAAGATGGGTCTAGGTCAAATATTTTTGGTTGTTACAAACAGCAGCACAAAGTCATTATACCCAAACCACATAGTGGTATAGGGTATAAAAAGAAACTCTACGCGGTTACCTGGTGATTTTTAGAAATAGTGTGTAAAAATAGCGTGTAAATTTTCAAAAGAATCGGTCAGGTAGATTTTGAGTTATTGGGTTTCAAATATGTTACTTGCGAGAAAATCGCAAACAGATCTATATACGATAAACGTACGAGGCTGGTCGCTGGAAACGCTGTATCTTCTTTCGATTTACTTGAAATTTTGACACATCACTCCCGACATGTTGTACATTCAGAAAAGGAAATGCAAAAAAAAGGTTTTAAAACCTCACCCACCCCTTAAGAACTCTATATTTTAACTTATAGATAAATATCCATATGCAGTTATGCATTGGGCACCCCCCAAGAAATTGTTGTAACCATCAACAAATAATATCTAAATTCTATTGTATGAACTAAATTTAACAATTCATTGAGTCAAATAACTTAAAACCATCAGTTGCCCAAAACTTCATACGGCTATTTCGAAAATATAATTTAGGAATTATAACAGAATAATGTAATAGTACAATTTAATTGTACAAATTTGTTGCCAAAAATTCGGGTGCCACGTTACACGTTTTCTGTATGTAAGCTTTAATTTATTAGTTGATTTTTAAACCCATTTGGTGCTATGGTATTCAATTATGAGCAATCGCCTCAGCTTCGAACACAGAAAGAATACAAAGATGCTAAAACATAATTACAAAAATGACTGGAAGCATGCCCATGGTACGTGAGAAACTAACACTTGCAGCAAGATATAAATTTTCCTATAGTAGAATGCAAAATTATAAAAACCTAGAGTCTCCACTGAATCTTATAGCACGTACCCTACTCAAAAACCATTTTCGCCAATTGTTAAAAATCTCATAAAAATAACTGCAAAAATTTTGCATAATAAAGAAATTCATGGCAAATTAACATTTATATGAAAAAAGTATTCAACTTGGTTTTCTTTTATATATGTTGGGTACTATATTTACATAAAATTCGTAAAATTTGTGTAAAATTAGGAAATAATCGATAAGGATTCTTTGCATTTCCTTACAAATAAGATATTCAAGAAAACATGTTTATTTTGGTGAGAAAAAACAAACAGCTCGCAAAAAATATTTATTACAAAGGCAACAAGTAAAGAAGGCATTTTTTGTATTTCGTTTTTTTGCTTCACCTTTGTAAAGAAAAGAAAAATTAATTTCCGTTTTTTCAATTTGATTCTTTATGTTTTCCTTTGCAGATGTTTTTCTTGTTTTATTTCCATAAGTTCAACCAGCATTTTTTTTTGCCTTGATTTGGATACCCCCTTGTAAAAAAGGGAACTATTTATCTTGGCATATTACATCTGATGCGAACTCTGTTGCGATAAATATAATAATTCAGCATTTGCTATCCATTCCAAGTGAATAAATTTAATGAGGGAACCAGAAACACGAAACAAAGAATGCTGTCTTGTTCTATAAAGTAGCAATATTAGAAGAAAAACTCAGTCCCCTTTATATAGTTATTCGGAAAAATATTTGTTTTGCTGCATACCTATACTACGAGTCGGTTAAACACATTTATGACTACAAATATATCTAGAAAAGAAAAAGAAAATCTAAGGTTCAATTGGCAAAATTGTGTACGTTTGCTACGTGACCCCTTTACTTGTAAAGTACAATTTTTTTTACAAAAATCATTGTGTATAGAAGTCAAAAGGAGTATTTTTCCAGATTTGTTTTTAATTATTGTAGTATTTCAGAAGATAATAATTTAAAATTTTGGCCACTACGATCAGAAGCGTTGCTACATTGATCATTATCATAAGCCATAAAAAAGAAAAATATTATTGAACCCTAAAAGTATGTTTTATTTTTATACTATTGAACATCAAAAGTTAACTTAATAGACCTTAAGAGAAAGCGGTTAAGTTTAAAGTATATCTCACAATCGGAGACGAACAAGATTCATTGGAATACCCTATATATCCCAGGATCATCAATATCTTGGAAGAATGGTTATGTCTGTGCTAGATCCAGCCTGAAAGATTTAGATAAAGGACGAAATCACATAGTTCTATATCCGATGTACCAGATGGTGCTTTACAAACACAGAAGAGATAATATGCTATTTCTTCGTCTACAGTTGCGCCTCAGCTGCGGCAGTGATCATTGTGCTGAATCTCGAGGGTTCCTGCGTGTCTGAGCACCAGCTAATGCGAGAACAACGCGTTCATAAGCCTCTATTTGTCCATTCCACTTATACTAAGGACAGATTTAGGCCGCCTTAAATTATCGTCAACACAAATCTGCCTGGCAGTCCCACAAATATCGAAATTCTGTCGTCTATTCCCCGCTGCTCGTAGAAACTGCGCAGTTTCTCCTTGCACTCTTTAATGAGAACGGAAGATGTAGTGGGAGATATAAGGGAGAGAAAGGAAGTCTAAGTATCAACAATAACTCCCATTTTTACCTGAATCCCATATACGTATAAAGTCTTGATGACAAGAATTTCTCCTTGAAAAATATCGTCCGGTAATCTGTAAGAAAGCTGAATATCGTAACTGCGGGACAAGATGCCTGCACCGTAACTCGTCGCGAAGAGAAGAGGTGAACTTCACCTGCAACGACCTGCCGAGGTCAAGTTAGGTGTAAAATAGTAACATTAGAGCATTGGCTCTAGAAATCTCCAAAATATTCAATTCTCGTTCTTGGAGCGCTGCATATTCAATAAGCAGGTGTATAACTGTTTCTTATTCCTTCTTGTTGTTACAACTCCTGCAGTAGTCTCTAATTTGGACACCAAGCGTATTATGCAGTGTCTGCTAGAATCTCTGTAGTGATGTATAACTTTTCCTTATTCAAACGGAGCAAGTTTCCCCTCCTTTTCTGATCCACTGAAGGTGTCATAGCATTTAATCCTAAAGCCAGCTATTCAATACCAACAAGTTCTGACCAATATGTTACCGTAAGAATCTATATATCGATATAATTCTGTTAATGTTATTTTAATATCTTGAATAACTTGCTCATTATTAATTTCCAAGGCTAATATCGCACATGCGACTGCTAGCTCTTGGGCATCTCGAACTCAGCTGATCTTAACGTTATATTCCGTTAGTTGGTTTAGTGATCTTTTTCATTCAGCTACTCATTTCCATTTTGTATATCCTGAATCAGGAAGAACGATGGTCCTCGTTCTTCTGACACTGTGTAGCTCCCATTCTACTCTGGATGTTATGGATGTTGTGTATATTTTCTTCAAAAAAGTTTTCGGCATGTAGTACCTTTACCATTTTGGTATATTAATCTGATTCAGAAAGGAAGTATGATTTTAGATTCTTTTAGGATTATATTTAACACTTTATTCCTGCGCAGAAAAATCTTTGAAACTATTTAAGCAAGTTAAGGAAAGTTTCGGATTTAACTGCTTTCCACCACACAATTATTCCGTAGCTGAGAATCAGGCGCTGTATATAACCAGTATAAGTAGAATATTTGGTTCTTGCCCAATTCTTTACAAAGGTTTTCCTACCTGTGTAAAATGTAAGAAGTACTTTTCTGGATCGTATTTTTAAATTTCTAGACCGACTATATGATACCCTATACTCTTAGCTCCAACTAATTAGATATAGATAATAAGCACAAACCAAATTTGAGTGGCATTGTTATTATTGTGTTTGCCTTTGAATATTAAAAAGTTCATATCGGATGTTATATTTATATGGGGATTAGGTTGAAAAATGAACCGATTCTGTTCATATTTGGTAAGGTCACTTATTTTTTGCAAAAACATATACAAACCAAGTTTGAGAAAAATCTGTAAAATATTTTTGTGTTTTGATAGATTTAAATGAAGATCGGGAATTGTCCTATAGGGTTCATTTTTGGTCTTGTAATAAATGGATGTTATGAACATACACAAACCCAATTTGACCAAGTTCTATATAGAAATTTTGATATTATGGCTATTTAAGCCGATCTCTTAGGTCCCATTTGGAGACTAGGTCTGAACATGAACCGATTTTCACCAATTTCAACAGGGTTCATCCTATGACTGATAAAAGCTTATATACTAAATTTCATCATAATATGTTAATATTTACGACTTGTAGTTTGATTACAAGGTTTACTTGGACACACAGACGGACGGACGGACGGACAGACATCGCTAAATCGACTCAGAAATTGATTCTGAGTCGATCGGTATGGTAAAAGATGAGTCTAGGTCAAATATATTTGATAGTTACAAACATTAGCACAAAGTCATCATACTATGACCACATAGTGGTATAGGGTATACACATACCATAATAATATTTGAAAAAAATGGAGTAGGCTTAGAAATATGATGTGATATACATTTTGTAATTTATTAGTAGTGTAGTTGTATACATTAGAGGTGTTCCTATTAGTATGGCCAAATTTTGAAGTGTTTTGATTCCAGTTCCCCGGCCAGATTTTTGTTCCTTTATATTTAAAAACAAGTAATAAAATTATAGTCGGTCTAGACCGACCATACGATACCCTATACCATGCGTTTAGAGACCCTATCTCTCAGGCCCAACTAATTGGATATAGAAAATAAGCATAAACCAAATTTGAGTGGGATTTTTATTAATTTTTTCGGCTGCAGATATGAAAAAGTTCATATCGGATGCTATATCTCTATGGGGATTAGGCCCAAAAATGGACCGATCCTGACCATGTTTGGTAAAGTCTCTTGTATTTTGCAAAAATATATACAAACAAAATTTGAGAAGAATCAGTGCAATAATTTTGTTTTTTGATAGATTTAAGTGAAGATCGGGAAGCATCTCTATATGGGTCCTAGACTAAGAGTTGTCCAATAGGGATCCTTTTTGGACTACTGATTAATGGATGTAACATATACATAAAAACCCAATTTGACTAAGATTTGTATGATAATTTGGATCTTATGGCAATATATGTTGATTTCATAGGGGTCATTTGTATGGGGGCTAGGTCTGAACATGGACCGATTCTCACCAATTTCTATAGCGTTCATCCCATGGCCGGTAAAAGATTAAATACCAAATTTCATCAAAATACATTCATATTTGCGACCTGCAGTTTGATTACAAGCTTTACATGGATACACAGACGGACGAATGGACGGACAGACGGACGGACATCGTTAAATCGAATCAGATAGTGATTCAGATAGTGATTCTGATTCGATCGGTATAATTAAAGATCGGTGTAAGTCAAATAGTTTTGGTTGTTACAAATAGCAGCACAAAGTCATTATACCCAAACCACATAGTGGTATAGGGTATAATTAAATAAGTAAAATTTGGAGCTAGTCCGAAAACTTTTAGTGGACCCGGAAACGACTTCAACATACGTCTATACGAAAAAATGTTCAATAATTTTTTCGAAAATTTTTTATATTTATTATGTTTATTCAAATAAATAAAAAAATAAAAAATAAAATTGGATTACAGAATTGGTTTCTGTATCCATATTTCTTAAAATTATGGATAAATTACACGGTGCGACAGTCCAAAAAACCTGGGACCGGATATTATTTTTCTTGTAGGGCTTGTCGAGTAAAACAAGATTCCGATAGTAAAATATGCCGTAAACCTCCAAAATCCGGGTTTACGGTTAAAAAACCGGTTTTTGTATCTTTGCGCACTTATAAGCCTCCAACTTTGTTGGTAATGATCCGATTTTCAACTTCTTACTTGATTTGGGAGGAAGAAGCTGAGGTCTTTCGAACGATATATAATTTATCTCAGAAAACTTGAGAAATTTGGGTGCTATTGTCCAGCAAACACAAATTTTGTAGATTTTTCAAAAATTTTTCAACTTTGGTGACGTTTTTATACATTTTTTTATTAAGAAACTATAATACTATTGAATTTATTCAAAAAGTACGTTTATATACGATTACAACGCATACTTGGGTTTAAAAATAGATAAGTAATTGACTGAGTTATTTAACTTTTCATGAAAATAAACTTTTAAACATTTTATACAAATTTTATTTTTGGTTATTTAACTCAAAAGTTTTTGCTTGACCGTTTTTTTTTTAAATCAGCATCATCAGTTTCTCGTCTAAGTGACCAGCAATATTCTGAAATCATTTTTATCTTACTTTTTCCTTCAAAGCGTTTTTCAATAGTTGCCATTTCCTGGTGAAAATGTTCGCCTTGTTCATCACTGAACTGGCCCAGGTTATCTGGGAAAAAGTCCAAATGCGAATGCAGAAAATGAATTTTTATGGACATGTTGCAGCCCATTTCACCATACGCACTTAAAAACTCATTGACAACTGTGACATAGTCGTCGCTTCTGTGATTTCCAACAAAACTCTTCCATGCACGTCTTTCAACGAAACTTAGCTTGTTAATGAAATCTGCATCTCTCATAATTTTTCGAATTTGAGGTCCAATAAAAATACCTAAAAGTTATCAAAACAGATAAAAACGATGAAAAACGTACTAGATATGTGAACAAATTAATTAATACCTCCTTTTATTTTGGCTTCACTTAGTTTTGGGAACACCGCTTTGAGATGACAAAAAGCGCCGCCGTTTACATCTAATTTTTTTACAAATTGTTTCATGTATCCCAGTTTAAGATGCAGTGGTGGCAGAATAACGTCCTCAGCTTTAACTAATTGGTCATTTAAAATGTTTTTCCTACCTATTCTATGTGACTCGCGAGATGGCCATACTTTGCGATCATAACGATTCGGTGCACGACTATCCCATTCACAAAGATAGCACGGATACTTTGTGTAACCACATTACATACCAAATAAAATTGTCAAAACCTTTAAGTCAGCGACGACTTTCCATTTATGTGTGGTATAGCTAACAAACATTAGTATATTTTTCATCACTTCGTAAGTTTCTTTTGTATTAGTCGCATATGCGATTGGGACTGAAGGTAATTGATTTTGGTTATGCAATAAAATAGCTTTTGAGCCTAGATATTACATTACAAATCTTAAATTAATAAAAATAAAGTCATACATTTTTATAAGAAAACTTACTTTTACATGAACCATCAATGAAAAGTCGCCATTCATCTGCATTATAATTGTGATTTAATGCCGAAAATAGTTTTGGAACATCAACGCAATACACGAGATCACTATTGGAAATAGTCTTAAACCTTTCTTCAAGCAACCAAGTCCGGTCACTTTTTCTACCAGATGTTATAACGAAATCTTTTTCCACCAAATTCCACTGCTTTAATCGCGACCCACGGACTTTAGATTGCCGCTTTGACAAGTGTAAATCGCGAACAAGATCATCGAAATCAGCTTTTGACAAAAAATGCCGCTCCGTTGTTGTAGATCTGGATGGAAGGAACTCTTCTTGTTCAAAATCTTTTTCTGTCATATCGACAGATTTGCTCGTTTTCGGTAGACCATTACTTACAGGTATCGGTTTTGCAACACTTACAACATTTGCGTAATTAATGTTTTTGCGCGTTTTAAAACAGTGACCTAAAACATCGGTTTGACAAAAATAGCAATCATTTGCTTTATGATATGGCTGATGATGCCAAATCATAGGCGTAGAAAAGGGCAAAACAAACGAAGCTTGAATTTTCTTTTTTTTTTAATGTATTACAGCAATATTGACAAACAAATTCTGGCTTGTACCAGCGACTAGTATCAAAAGAACGATTAAATTTTATTGTACACTTCTACCACTCCAATATTGTTTTTAAAATCACGCCGGTACTGATATCAGTAAATAAGCCTCATATATAGCAAAATTTGTTACGATTGTCACACATTTTTTATTTAATTTTAATTTAATGAAATATATGAATATATGAAAAAGTGCATATAGGATGCTATATCTATATGGGGACTAGGCCCAAAAATGGACCGATCCTGACTATGTATGGTAAAGTCTCTTGTATTTTGCAAAAATATACACAAACAAAATTTGAGAAGAATCAGTGCAATATTTTTGTTTTTTGATAGATTTGAGTGAAGATCGGGGCCTATGACTAAGAGTTGTCCCATAGGGATCATTTTTGGACTACTCATTAATGGATGTAGTAAACGCATACAAACCCAATTTGAGTAAGATCTATATGACAATTTGGATCTTATGGCAAATTTATGTCGATTTCATAGGCGTCATTTGTATGGGGGCTAGGTCTGAACATCGACCGATTCTCATTCTATGGCCGAAAAAAGCTTATATACCAAATTTCATCAAAATCCATTCATATTTGCGACCTACAGTTTGATTACAAGGTTTACATGGACACACAGACGGACGCACGGTAGTTACAAACAGCAGCACACAGAATTAACATTGTTTCTTTTATTTAAAAATAAGCTAATACGGCCTAAGATTATTTAATGTAAATAAACCTGCTTTTAAGTTACATTTCTTTCCGACGTTTCGTCAATACTTTGTTGACTCTTTCAAGGAAATTCTATTTAGTTATAAAAAACATCACGTTAAAACAATTTTAAATGACACTATATATATATAACAATAACTTACATTAACATGGGTATAATTTTTAAAAATTAATTTAATTTACATACAACATAAAAACAAAAATTACATTGAGCATAAATTGATAAGAGCCACTCAGCTTCAAATAATGTCACAGCAAAGTTATTGTATTACAACCCTGTAAATCTTTTAAACCCATCTTTGTGTTTCCATTGAAATTCTTGCTGACAAATACATAAAATGGGTGGTGTATTTTATAAGCAGATATCATTACTGGTAATAGAAAGAATAATGACATTTATAATAAGCTATCAAATAGCCAAGCACAAATTTAACACACCATTGTATACTTATAGGGCTGTTTAGGTTACCGTAATATGAAATTTTGTTGAGTAATTTCATCAAAATGATAAAATTGTTCTACTGGCTGGTCATGGCGGCTGCAAAAGTATATATGTGGTTAAAGAGGACACTTTCGCCTTTCTCAGGGTGGTATACCTTCGTTGTCCCCTTTTGTTCCCTAGAAGTTCTATTCCACTAAATCTAAACAGTGATTTGTAACTTAATAGAAGGTGTATAAAAACAACACCAAAAACATTGTGGAAGCATTTTGGTAAAAATTTTGTTTTCATGAAAAGTTAAATAACTCAGTCAATTACTTATCTATTTTTAAACCCATTGCATTGTAATCGCAAATAAACGTACTTTTTGAATAAATTCAATAGTATTATAGTTTCTTAATAAAATAATGTATAAAAACGTCACCAAAGTTGAAACAATTTTTGAAAAATCTACAAAATTTGTGTTTGCTGGACAATAACACCCAAGTTTTCATAGATAAATTATATATCGTTTGAAAGATCTCAGTTTCTTATTTCCAAATCAGGTAAGAAATTGAAACAAAGTTACAGGCTTTTTTTTTCAATTCAATTATATATTCTTCCTTTATTTACATATTTTAACAAATTTGATATTTACATATGAAATCTTATCTTTACATATAGATATTACAACAAATAATACATAGGATCTAAAGATATTAAATAGTTTTTATTTTATTTTTTAATGATTTTTAAAGGAAAATGGGAGGAAAAAACCTTTATATGACAAAGTTACAGGCTTATAAGTGCGCAAAGGTACAAAAAATGGTTTTTTAACCGTAAACCCGGATTTTGGAGGTGTCCGGCATATTTCACTATTGGAATCTTCTTTAACTCGACAAGACCTACAAGAAAAATAATATCATTCCCCAGGTTTTTCTATTTCATTCAATTTTGTACCACTGTGTTATTAGATCAGATTTTTTATACAATGGATATTTTTGTCGATAAGCCCCAATAACCTGAAGCAACAATTGTTTTTCCTCTTCATCACTGGTTAATATTCTCTTAAAATCTTGAATGAACTTAACGCCTCTCTCAGCAGTATTCTTTACAACAAATAAGTCCTTGCAGACTGTCCAACCTTCCTCAAATTCAAATGATGAAGGGTCAAACTCTAGAAATTCCAGGGATAACCTAAACCGACTGAAGAAATACTTTGTTTTCTCTGATATATAATCACATAAGGAGTATTTTTGAAAGTCCATATAATTCGTATCAGATCGACCATTTTTTAATTTTACAACTGGTTCTCTTAATTTATAGTTTTCAACCATTTTACGTCTTTCTTCAAAACTTATTTTTGAAACGAAAAAGGCTAGAACTACAGCTTCCTCAGAAATATACCATAGGTTAGGTTAGGTTAGGTTAGGTTGATAAGAGGAGCTATGTATACACATAGCTCATATCCGTTATGTCTGGATATACACCTAAGCCAGTAGGTCGGCTTGTTGTGCGCTCTACATCTCTACTTTCCGGTTATCTACCCCTCTTATTAACTTAGAAATTCGGTCTCATCAGCAAATTTCCTGAGTATTTTCCAGCTTATCCCCCATAGACCCGTCAGGCCTGGTAAGATGTCGCTGGATAGATATCTGACCCTTGTTCTCGCAAATTCAGGACAGTAACAGAGGTAGTGTTCTAGGGTTTCGTCGTCCTCTCCGCAAGCTCTACAAACGGCTGATTCCGCCCGTCTTATACGGTATAGGTGAGCCCTCAGCTCAGAGTGTCCAGTGAGGATGCCAATTACCCTACTAAGTTCTACCCTATTCAGATTCAGGATCTCCCTTGTTCTTGTTGCGTTGGGAGAACCCCATAATATTTTTGTAACCTTACCCACGTCATTCTCTTCCAAATTGAAACATGTGAACTGGTCGCCCAGTCTGCCAGTTCCAATTTGAGAGACTTGAAAGGTATTGGGTTTTCCAAGTTTACTCTTTCCAGGAAAGATCCCTTCCTGGCCAGTTTGTCAGCAATCTCATTTCCCATTATACTACTGTGTCCTGGGATCCAAACGATTTCAAGTCTGCCTCTTCTGGAGAAGTTTGAAATCTCCTCCTTACACTCGAGGATAGTCCTTGATCTAGTTTTGTCTGCGGATATCGCTCTGATAGCCGCTAGACTGTCCGTAAATATTTTCACGTCTCCGGTAATTGGGGAATCCCGTGCATTAATATCCCTAATACATTCCTTTACCGCCACCAATTCAGCCTGAAAGACGGAGTTGTGGTCCGGAACACGGAGGTATACCCCTGTGGAACGGTCCTCATCGTAGAAACCTATCCCAGTCTTACCATGCAGACTAGAAGCGTCCGTATAGTAATGTGACCCTGGAAGGTTCTGTAGAATATTCCCGTTCATCCAACTTTCCCTGTCTGGTATTCGTATACTGCAGGGTATATCTGTTGACACTTCCGCGATTCTATCACAGCTAATGTTCACTGTGTTGAGTCCTGGAATTTGGTCTAAAATAGTCTGGTGTCTGGTCATGTGGTCGGTGATATATTCCCCTGTTACCCTTAGTCGTAACATGGCCAGAGCTGCCTCATATTTAATTCTAATCTCGATTGGGTGTATAGATAGAATATTCTCTAAAGCCCTCGTAGATGTAGTCCTTATTGCACCACTGATTCCTATGCAACAGAGACGCTGTATCTTTTGAAGTGGTTTAATGTAACATTTCCTGTTCATTGATGTCCATATGACTATGGATGCGTAGGTTAGAATAGGTCTAACGACGCTTGTGTACAGCCAATATGTCATCTTCGGGTTTAAACCCCATTTTGAGCTTATAGCCCTTCTGCAGATGGCCCATACACGACGAGCCTTCGCGACCCTGCTCTCGATGTGGTTTTTCCAAGTAAGTTTTTTATCGAGAATCACCCCAAGGTATTTTACCGTCTGTGTGATTCTAATCGTTTTGCCCTGGAAGCGAGGTTCATCAAAGTCGATTATTTTCGTCTTCCTTGTAAAGAGGCATATTTCAGTTTTCTCTGGGTTCACATTCAAACCCCTCGATGCCCTCCTACATAAATCTCTAGGATCTTTCCCCCTTAACAGTATCGCTACGTCGTCTGCGTAGCAGACAGGTTGGAAACCCTTAGTGGCTAGAATCCTTAGGAGACTGTTTATAGTGGTCACCCAGAGAATAAAATCCCCCCTTGAGGTATCCCACAACAAACCTTGTTTCTTATTTTAATGCCACCAACCTCGCAACTTATCCATCTATTCCCTAGCATGTGACTGATCCAGGCCTTAATATCCCGTTCAATGTCGAATCTTTCTAGGGATTGGAGTAGCGTATTGGTTGATACA
The DNA here is from genome assembly GCA_963682025.1 of Cordilura impudica. NCBI lineage: Eukaryota > Metazoa > Arthropoda > Insecta > Diptera > Scathophagidae > Cordilura > Cordilura impudica. Next base: position 182,469,557 of record OY821520.1, on the reverse strand, counting down.
TTGTTAAAAGCTCCTTCTATATCAATGAATATAGCTAGGGTGAAGATTTTTAGATCAAAAGATCTTTCGATGTGGTGAACTACTTCATGAAGCGCAGTTTCCACTGAGCGTCCCTTTAAATAAGCGTGCTGTTTGAATTTCAACAACTCATTTGGGATTTGACATTTAACCATGTTATCGACTATTCGCTCCAAGGTTATCAATAAGAAGAATGTAAGACTTATCGGTCGATAGGCCTTTGGGTTCGCGTAGCTTTCCTTTCCCGGTTTTGGTATGAAGACCACTTTGGCCTCCTGCCATGCCCTGGGAGTGTACGCTAATTTTAGGCAAGCAGAGAATATGACAGCCAGACTACTACCAATTAAGTCCCCGCTTTTTTGTAGTAGAGCAGGAAAGACTTCATCTGGGCCTGCTGCCTTAAAAGGTGCAAAGCTTTGTATTGCCTTAATTACCATATTTTCGGTTATTTTATCATTTCTTTCCTCTCGATTTTGTTCCTCATTAGGCCCTTCATGTTGTTCCCCATCGTGTCCCGTCTGCTGCTCCACGTTGGTTCCAGTTTGTCGGGACACATTGGTACCAATTTCTGGGTTCCTATTTGGCCCAAGCTCTTCGGTAAGAAAGTGTGTTTCCATCAATATTCTTAAGGATTGTTCCATTGATTCCGCCCGAATCCCGTCCTTATCGACTAGAGTTTCAGGCTGTGAATGGGTTTTCGATAAGAATTTCTTGATTTTCGAGACGTCATTAACGCTATCAACCTGCTCACAGAAAAGTTTCCAGGTGTTGCGTTTGGCTACTCGAATCCTTTTGTTGTATTCCCTGAGTTTGTAATGATAGTCATCCCAGTATACTATATGTTTTTTACGACGAGCCCTATTAAATAATCTTCGGACGTCCTTCCCAAGATTTATCAACTCCCCTGTCAGCCAGGGTTTCTCTCGGGGAGATCTCCTTTCCCGGAGTGGACAACATTCCTTGAAAGACTCAATTAGGCTCTTCGTTCTAATCTTCGTTAAATATACCATAAATGGTTGCTAATTTTCCTAAGAATTACTGCTGAGATTTCTGGGTTAATTTCCGTATACTTTATAGCATATTGAATAAAAGTCAAATCTTGAAGCGGTGCCTCTATTGCGTTAGCACATCTGAACCAGGCTTTAGTATAAAGTTTCACTAGAAAAATGCAAATATCGCGTAATCCATTTGATTAATTTTTTGTAAGTGTGAATTGGTCACGGAACATGGCTAGTTGAACCAGGCGTTCGAAAGTTGCATCGCTCTGCACCAAGAAAGATTAAGACCAACTGGAGTAATTCTTTATAGTCTTCTCGATTTTGAGATTTATTCAGTTGAACATAACAAAACTTTATACAATTTGCATGTTCATCATGACTTATTTGTAAACAAACTGTTGCATCTTCGTTACCACTTCTAAATAATTCATTGTTAAAATTTGGCCACAATTTGGCAAATTTTTCAAATATTGAAACTTCTGGATCTGGAGGTTAAATATAACTTTGTTTCGAACACGCTGCGCAATATTACTTCAAACACATGATGGCGGCATGGTAGATTAATTAGACTACGTCCAATTTTTGTTTCTAAGAGGATGTTGTATCATATGACAAGCCGTTTACTTGGTCAACAATATTCCATTTAACTTATCTTTCATAAACTGCATCCGCTATATTTTTGCCAGTTGAAGATTCTACTTTCGGTGCACCAAGAAACTTCGATGTACCGTTGTAGCTTAGCGAAATTGCAATCCGATCAACTTTTGTGGATCCGATCTTTCATAAACTTTCCATCAAAATGAATTAATTTTACTAACCGATAAATGATAGATTGTCACAAATTTAATACTACCTTTTGTTGAAGAATTAAAAAAATTAACTTACATTATCCGGAAGACCAGCTGAAATTTCTTTAGATTGTTTTATACGGCTTTATTGGCACAAGCGATGAATAGTTGATCGATTAATAAGTTCCCCTACGTGATGTCCTAATGCTTCAGCTGCTGCTATGAGAATGTGAACTGTCATTCCATCAGAGACTTTGTCATTGTCCAGCGCTGCTGCTAACCGATCTGTAGTAAAACTTTTGAACTTTTAAAACTTTTAAAGAGTTTGAGCTTAAGCTTTCTTTCTCGATAGTCGTGTTGTTAATTGGTAAGTTGGTGACACTCTCCTCATCACTCCACTCCATAAGTTGAGAAACATCTGTAGAAAATGGAGGACTGAACTCTAAAAACTTAAATTTATTAATATACAAAACTTACTTGTTTTGCTCGATTTTTTCTCTTCGTGCTTCCTTTTACGTGCAGCTTCTTTATCTCTTCGTTCCTGCGGTTTTTTCTCGTTCTCATAAAGGCATATCGACACCAGCCATACAACCCGGATGTCCTTTCTGTCTTTGCATTATTAGAAACAGTCTATCTTCTATAATTCGAATTTTGTCCAGCGCATCGACGGTTGCAATATCCAATAACTCATCCAGAAGTTCAATAAAAGTTCCAACAGCTTGTTTTTGGGCATGGGGTAATTCTCCGGGGGCTCATTTTTGAATATATTTCCATTTTTAATAATTTGTCAACACATTTATCCCCTTTTCGAATCGTGCTTGATTCCAAAATATTTGGATTGCATCGACTGTCAATTTCGCACTTAGCTTTGCTGAAAGATTTACAAAGCGCATATTGTAAAATTGAATTTGCAAGACCTGACGATTTGACGGAAGTTTTGCGCCAGTAATTTGGTGAGAAACGTTCCCAACTAAATCGATTTTCCTTAAATTTTCAATGGCTTTGCGTGTTCTAACGATTGAAGTGCTTGGTGCTTCTTCCGCAGTTGATTTCAATGATATTTGGGACATCTTAATTGCTATATATTTTTATTGCCTTTTTTAACTTTAGAACACCACTTGTTATACAAATTAATTAATTTTACTCTTAAAAAATCACTTCACTCTGATCATTACTTACATAACAATTGAAAAATCAACTAAATCACAGTTTTAGGCGTTTTAGCGACAATGTTTGCAAAAAATATCCCGTTATAAGCAGCGACTGTTGCTGAGGAAGACACAGTTTAAAAAAATGTCCCGTTATCAACAGCGACTAAGGTAAACACAATTTCTTGAAATAATCTACACAAACAGTAAAGTGTTCTAAAATAATACATTTTATTAATCGGATATACATACTTTTAAAAATTTACCGTTATTACGGTTGCTAAAAAATGCACAGAAAATATCATGCAGCCCATATAGTAGGGTAGAATGGGGTAGAAGGGGAAAAATTAAATAAATTTTTTCATTCAGCATGTTTTGAGAAAAGTAATGCAAAACTCCGATTAAAAAGTGACGAATGTATAAAAATAGACGTTTTACCCATATATACCCGTGGAATATTTGAGGTCGTTTCCGGGTCCACTTAAAATTATCGGATTTACTCCAAATTTGATTTATTTATTTTTTTAATATAAAGGAACCAGAATTTGCCCGGGGGTATATAAAAATCCAATATTTCAAAATAAGAACACCTCTAGTATACATATAACATACTGATTAAGATTTTACATACAGTATACGAAATTTGAAAATTTTCTACCGCCTACTATACTTTTTGCTATACCTCTATTATTCTCTATGAATCTGAAATAATTTCGCACCATTAATATTTAATGTTTTTAACTATTTCAATTAAAAAAACTTTAACAAATATTATCAAAAGGTATTTCTCCTGTAGAGTTTTTTGGTTTCAGTTTCGTTTGGTTATTACATGAAACTCGTTTGTAATTCAAATGAATTCAATGTCCTTTATTCACATAACAGATATATGTAGTTAACATTCAATTTATAGTTGTCTGGCAAACTACGTTTGTCATTGGTTATCCGGCGCATACGTCATACAGTTGTCTGTGCACGAAATGCGGAAACTACAAGTTAATTATGCAAATTTTCAACGTCTAGCCTTGTGATTCGTTGGAGGTCACCGTGAAGACCAGATGACCGGGGAATTGCTGCCGTTTAAGAGCGGATGGCATGTCCGTTGGAATTCATAATTATAGCCTCGATAACGTTGTTATAAGCTTCTTCAAACCCAGTCTCATTCCATCGCATAGTTGAGGTTGATTGATGCTAAGCAACATGACGATGACTGAGCCTACATTTAATCCGAAATTATAAGGTGGTAGTCCAGGCAATTCCAGACAATTCAAAACTTCAGGATGAGTTATCCTGGTTGGTTATCAGTGGACATTGTGACGAATCCAATCGAGACGCCAAATGCGATTTTCACATTACTAATATTCAACAATTGCTTCAAAAACACATCTGCATATCGATCACATTGCAAAGATACTCACATGCTAGTCGTCAATCCGAATGTCTTTACATAGCGCCACAAATTTAATAAATAGAAGAATCTGATAAAAATTACCAGACAACAGAATCATGGCTCACTTCTCCACCATGAAAATTTAGTAGATTCACCACTGAATGTGAATGCTTATAATGTGGACAAATGTGTAGCATTTCTCTAACCCCCGACTGATATGACCGTATCGTAATCGAACTCCGGATCGTAATGGAAAAAAGTTTGGTGCAAACAGGATAGGTGACCTTGGGGGCCAGCGGAAAGTGGAGTTTCTGCATATTAATTTGTTTGGGAACTATCGTTGGAGCCCCGCCATAACTGGTCCGGCTATGTGTACAGTTGCTCCATGCTGGAACCAACAGATACGCCTTAGGCGCAGTTTTGCTTAAAAAAAAATGCTTTAACATGTTTAAATAACGGTCCCCATTGGCAGTCACTGTTATACCGTTTTTTTTTTCAAAGAAGTATGGCCCCACCATACACCTTGATGGAACTGTACACCACACAGTGATTCGTTCTGGATGCAGTTCCATCTCATGGAGTATTTGTGGATTAGATCACTCCATATATGGCAATATTGCTTGTTTACATTGCCGTTCAGATCAAAGTGGGCTTTGTTTGACATAAACAAGCAATTTATCAATCATTTTTTGCGAAAATTCCAGACGAATAGGAAAATCCAGGGTGTTTAACTTGCTTGTAATTTTAACTTTGTATAGAAACAAGTTTAGGTTATTATAAATTATCCTTGAATTATGCTTACAGTTTCGGCAAATGGTCCTCATAATGGTCCATCTACTCGGGTAAGTGCCACCAAACTCCGGCTTAAATTCCCTCTGGATGGAAATGCTGCACTGCAGTGCAGTGGTACCGCTCCACTATCCAAATCCTTTTTACGGTACCCCAAACATTCATTTTATTTAACCGTAAAATAAAAAAAATAAGCCGATTACTCACAGAGAAAAAAAGTTTTTAAGTTTTGTTTTTGCACCTGTATTATACTATTTCCACTATTTTTTTTACATTTCCATACATTTATTTGCAATGTATTTTACAATAATAAGCAAATTAATTAAAAGTAGGTGAATCGATTTTTCATCATTCACGCAAATGTTCCATTTTTTTTGGCCATATTGAAATACTATTAAGGTGGTTTTCAACCAAACGTTAAGCCATTAAAGCTGTGTCATCCGCATATTTAGCAACAGTGACATCAACAGCTACAGGCATATCTGAAATAAAAATAGTGTAGAGCACAGGACCCAGTACACTACCCTGAGGTATGCCAGCATTTATTTCGTAGATATCAGAGAATTCGTCATTAATTTTTACATAAAAATAATGATCTTGTAGGTAGGATCTAAGTACCAAGAAGAATGGTGCGGGAAACAGTTGTTTTAGTTAAAACAGGAGACCAAATGCCACACTCAGTCAAATGGCTTTTTTACGTCTAAAAAGACTGCGGAGCAAAATTGTTTCTTTTCCAAAGAATTTCTTGCAACATTTACAATACGATGGCATTGTTCAGGAGTTCCGTGTATGTTTCCGTGTGTCTGAAACCCAGTTGATGTTTAGGTATAATATTTTGGTTACCCAAAACAGGCTACAATCTTCTTAATAATATTATTTACAAGCTGTTTGAGAACGTTGACAAAAGGCTTATTGGCCTAGATGACTTAATGTCATTTTCAGGCTTGTTAGGTTTTGGCACCATTATTAATTCAGCACATTTCCATTGTCCTGAAAAGTGATCAAGTCTTAAAATAGAGTTTAAGATTAATGTTAAAAATACAACCGCTTTTTGGCAATGCTTTAATATCTTTTATAATTATTACATCATAACCAGGTGATTTTTTATTATTTAATATTGATATTTCTTTTTCTACTTCGTTAGGGGAAATATGTTTCATAGGTAAATCCATTTGGCATGGGTTGGTGGCAATGTTATTAACCACGTCAGCATTATTAAAAGAAAATGGTGGGAAAGTGGTTTACAAGTTTTGAGAAAATGAAACAGCTTTTCTACAGTCCGGTTTGCACCAAGTACAATTTAGATCTTTTACAGGTATATTTTTTTCGGTGGTCTTTTAAATATTTTGTGGCGTTCCACAAGTTGTGTTTTCGTTTAATTCATTATATGCGGTATTTAGACTTTTTATATTTATTAGAAAATTTTTTTATCGACTTAATTTTTTATGTTTTCTAATGCATTTTGCATGCGCAATATCTTTCTGATAAATCGCAAAATTTTTTGGGCACTTCTTCTTATTGCAATGTAATCTAAATGACTAAATAACTCACATTACACAAAATTGTAAATTCCTAAAATGTGAATACAATAATTCAGGCAAAAAAAAAACCAATTAATTGCAAGGAACCTTAGCCAACATACGGACTATCATGCTGTACAAAGAATATGAAGATTATAAGAGAAGAATGATATATTCTTCATATTTGCTAAATACGGGCAAGTTTAGCAGCTGTTTTAATATATAACTTTATTATGGGTTGGCCAATTTTTATGATTGTAGGCAATAAATGGTATTCCGGTTCCAACAAAATAAAAAATAAATGTACAACAAAGTATAAAACGCTTATCTATATATATAAAATTCATTTTCTGTTTGTTTGTTTGTTTGACCGCTATACAAATTTTCATTTTTCAACGCATTTCTCTGAAATTTGGTACACACGATTTCTGTACTCCAGGAAAGGTCGCCATATGCTTCGTACTGGCCGCGCCCATTTTTACACCCACTTTTTGTATACAATTCGCTTTCCTTTTTTTTTTATATATTTGTTCGCTATACAAATTTTTATCAACGGATTTCTCTGAAATTTGGTACGAACGATCTCTCTACTCCAGGGAAGGTCTCCATATCCTTCGTACCGGTCACGCCTACTGTTACGCCCACTTTTTGTATACAATTCATATTCTGTTTTTTGGTACATTTGTTCGCTATACCATTTTTTTATAACGGATTTCTCTGAAATTCGCTACGCACGATCTCTTTATTCCAGGGAGGTCGTCATATGATTATTGCCGGCCACGCGTACTTTTACGCCCACTTTTTATACAAAATTCATTTTCTGTTTTTTGTCCGATTTTTCTACAGTCCGATTTGCACCAAGTACCATTTAGATCTTTTACATGTATATTTTTTTCGGTGGTCTTTTTAAATATTTTGTGGCGTTCCACAAGTTGTGTTTTCGTTTAATTTATTATATGCGGTATTTAGACTTTTTATATAATAGCTGAACTCTTCTTTTTTTATTTTTGCTAAACGTTTTTTAATTCATTCGTTGCTCGATTTAAATTTGTTTTGTTCGCTGGGTTTCTAGTTTGTCTCCATATTTTGCGCAATCTTCTTTTGTTTCTTATGAGATCTCTGACTTCCGAAGGTACTAGCACAATATTCGTATTGCTTGTTTGTATTAAAGGAAAGGTAGACAAAAAGGCAGCTTCATGGATCGAATTTCTAAAACCTTCAACAACGTCATACAGTTCTTAACTATCTTTTATACATGTGTTAAGATTGATATTCGATTCCAGCCAGTATTTAAATGAATGCAAATCAGTTCTGGGCGAGATTACTTTATACGTTTTATCTATTGTTGAAGAACATGTGTTAAAATTAACGATAAGAGGCGAGTGATCAGAACTCAGTTCCAGGGTCCAAGTTTTGCAAAAAAGTTATCATAATCTTTACATTTTAGTGTATGTTTTGGCGGAAAGTATGTAGCATAAACTGAAATATCGTTATAACCAGTTTTAATTTGAATACCAGCTGCTTGGAGATGAGATTTTCTAAAATCATTTAGTATGGCATATTTAATAGAAGACATTACTAAAATTGCAAAGGTACCATTGGCTTTTTCATCTGGGTGGTTCATCAGATATCTAATTTTAATCTTTGATATTAAGATATGTATTTTTTCTGAAATGTGGATAGAAGTTTCAATTTCTCTTGTGTGATTTGGAAGTCCGTTGGAATTCCACATTCCTATACGTAGATTTATTTGCATAATTTTGATACTAACATTGTTATCATTCAGCAGATTTGCCAAAATAGCTTCTATTCTATCCATAGCAATAGAATTATTGTTCTTTGTGTAATTGCGCTCATTTGGATTTCTTAATACTTCAGAATATGACCGGTTGTTGACGAATTGATTATGTTTAGAAACATCTTTTCGAATTGCATTAAAGTTCTCAATTTAGCGATAATTGTGGGGGTTAAAATCTTGTTGTAGTCTTCTTTGTTGTAATTTTTTGTATATTATGCACCCTCTATAATTAGTGGCGTACTTCTATGTTTTTTGTATTCTGATGTAGGGTGGTTAGGACCACATTTGACGCAATTAAATGGTCTTTTATAATAGGCCTTTGTTTGCTCAAAAAGTTGACATAACATTGAAAATGTCTTTATTATTTGTATTGGGATCAAGATCAACATAGAACATTGGTAGAGGTTCTTTAGTTACTCTACTTCTAACATTAGTTCTGCTTTTATGTCTGCAATTGAAGTGGAATCGTGAAGTCCCTTTATCATTGCCCTTTCAGAATGTTCTTGATTTAGCTGATATGTGTGAAACCCTATATTTCGAACTTCTAAATATTTTACTGACTTTTTATACGATTCATCTGTTTTAACCATAAGCCTGACTTGATTGTTTCGTAAGGCCGAGGCCACGCAATGAGCGGCAAAGCGGCAAGCGGCAGAGCGGTGAGCAGCAGAGCGGCGAGTTTGAGCGGCAAGTGGCTTATTACTGAGGTTCATTTCTGAGCGGTTAGTTGTCAAAATGCCATTGTCAATATTATTATTTATTATTTATATAAAAATTTTTATAACAAAATCAAAATATTTTCACTATTTTATGATTTTTATTTATGTATGACTACATTTCGACCTTTTTAACTTTTTATCGATTGAAAAACAACACAAAAATGGTTGTCGTTAAGATAACAGCAACAGCTGACTTAACATATATTAAATAGAATTTCCTTGAAAAAGTCAACAAAGAATTGACGAAACGTCGGAAAGAAATGTAATTTAAATGCAGTTTTATTTACATTAAAAATCTTAGGCCGTATTAGCTTATTTTCAAATAAAACAAACAAAAGGATATTAGCCAAATAACACAATAATAGCGAATATTGTTTAAAAATTTTACTGAATACCAAAATCGATTATTTTGTTGTTCTCTTTTTTAACGATTCAATTATTGTTAAAAGAAGTTACTGAATCGCGCTACAGATTGACAAAACAAAGAAAAGCCATTTTTTTTTTGTCATTTTTATTCTTTGCCGCTCAGAAAACAACTAAAAATTAGAACAAGTTCTATTCCTGAGCGGCGCCGCTTTGCCGCTCAAAAATGCCGCTCACATGCCGCTCATTGCGTGGCCACATCAGTAGTATTTCATATGTTTTAATTTTTTGCCGCTTTGCCGCTCATTGCGTGGCCTCGGCCTTACTTTTGAAATTTTTTCTGTTTTTTCTTATATGTTTTTTTTTGTTGTTAAGAAACTTACATTAGAGTAAAGAATATCAAACGACCATTCATTATGTAATTTGATTACATACTGCCCACTTTTAAAAATAACAAATTTACGGACTTTTCACTATCACTTGAACAAGAATATATATTTACTTCTGTTATTCTGCACTCTTAACGGGGAAATCCCAATCACACGAGAAGAAGGAAATCAATTGTAAAATGTAAAATGTAAATTATACCTGGTTCTATTGAATTTTTAAAATTGCTTATGATTTTGAAGAAATGGTACCTGGACTATTTCACTTCATAAATTCTTCAATAGGAGTATTGCGAATAATGTAAAGTAAACCGTATTTCGTTAAGTCCATTAATTATATAATCTTATGTGTAAATGTTCTGTTAAGCATGAGTTATTACTTAAATCCATAATTTAAAATATGTTGCATCCATAATATTAATAGGCTTGGCGATTTCTTTTGACTGATGTTTTGTTCTAGCGTTTTATCCCGATTTTGACCAAACGTATATTATTTGAAAGGTATTTCTTTTTAGCCGTTTTGCAGATTTATAGATTTTTAAGTTTTTTCCTTTATTTTGAGTAAATTGCATATAAAGTTGCTACTAACACATACATAAAATTATACAATGCTATGTGTTTGTTTATTAAATTTGTTAATGTGTTTGTAATAAAAATGAGTTTGTTTTTTGTGTTGATTTGTGAATTGGCTATAATTGATTAGAATACTTTTAGGGTCCTTATTTAATGAAAAAACAAAATTTCCTAGAATTTGCGTTCGAATTTTGGTGGCTGGAATCTGCTAGTAATTATAATTACAAACTCACTCGTAAGCTTAGATTATGAGTTTCTTTTTCATTTTTCTAGGGGAAACGCAAAAACAATTTTTGACCCTAATATCAATTCATCTCGCAAAAATTAAGTCGTATATGTGATAATAAAATACAATTTTAATAAATCTTATATAATCTAAACCCAACTCCGCCCTTCAATTCTTTGCATGATCCTGCCATATTGTTATTCAAAGTAATCACACAAATATTGAAGACTCTCACTGTAATATTTTACTTCTACACATCAATTGTGAAGCCATTCAGAGATTAATTCAAAAACACTCAAAAAATTACATCTAACTCGGTCGAGAAAGACGCACTGCAATTGGTTTTCATATATAAGTATACGAGCAGATACATACTAATGTATCAGCGAATCCTGAGAAGTGGTGAACACCAAGCAAAAAAAAAAATGTCATTTAATATGCACATTGGAGTTAGTCACTTTTTTGACTTTTGTCGAATATCGAATTGCTCTCGCAATATGATATAGGGCATGGAAAACCATGAAGAACTGCATGTTTATTTTTTTGAAATGGCAAAAAACCTTCCCCGTAAAATGCTTTTACTTTTGCTAGAAATCACAAAAAATTGAAAATAAAAGATCGGTTTCGAGCAAAAGTAAATGCATTTTATGGGGAAGGTTTTTTCACCATTTCCAAAAACTAAACATGCAGTTCTTCATGGTTTTCCATGCCCTACCTCATGCTGCGAGAGCATTCTTCGCAAAAAAAGTGACTAATCCTAATGCACATGTCATACATCAAATTAAAGCAAAAGATCTCTACTTCAATAATCTAACAAAATAATTTAATTATTTTAAGAAATAGTACTACTATAGCCATATCTGTGATGATTGTAATTATCATATTGGTTGCAATTTGGTAACATGTTTTTCTCGAAGCGCTGCAATCCAAAATTGCTGACTTGATGTTCTAAGTTGGTAGAGACAGTTGTGTGTTTTTTATTAAAGGAATTGCAAAGCCTCAAGTTTCAAGGTAAATAATATTCTTTTTAGAAAAACTAATTAACATGTCACACCCGTAACAAAAAGTATCCTTTCAATTAGAATAAAAAGGATTCTGTACTCATTATTGTTTTGTAACATGTGTAATATATCAAAAGTAACACTGGCCATGTGTGCAAATATAATATAAACAAAAATGCTATTTTGCCCAGTTATAACTATTTTTAATTAGTGTTACGGTTGTGACACACATGGTGTTACGGCTGTGACACAAATTGTTTCGGTTGTGACATGTTATTTTTGTTGCTGTTATTTACACACTATAAATATAGGGTAAAAGATAGTTTCCATTATAAGGAACTTATACCCAATGTACACAACACACACGTGGAAACTCATGCCGTATTATGTTTTTCCTACTTATGATTATTTTGACACTGAAGTTGGAATAAATGTTATTTGCATATTCATAAAGAAGTTTGGGTCAAATTGTGTTTCAGAGATAACAAGGTTTTAAATTTAGTGTATTCATAACATTGTAATATCAGTATTGTTATAGCTATTCAGTTACAACTAACTCCAAGGGACCGCTAAAATGTTTCTACTAACGAGATTTTCGTTGGAATGGTAACTTTTTGTAATAAAACTAATGCTAATTATTTTTTTTGTTTTTGCTTGAAAGTTTCTCGCTTGTGGGTTACATAAACTCCATGATAAATGCTGCATTTCTATTTATATCTCTACTATATCACAACCGTAACGCACCTGTCACAACTGTAACAACTTTTTAATATCTTTTTTCTAAGCGACCAAGAGAGAAAAATTCTTGAATACAACTCCTAATAGCTAAATATATATCTGTTGTGACAATTAATTTTTTTTCATTTCTGTATTTTTTTGAAGGGGGCACAAAACGTGAAATGATCATCAACGGAAATAACATGTGTCATCAATTCTGTCACAACCGTAACAACAGCAAACTAATTTTTTGCAATAAGTACAATAGTAAATTGAATAACTGAAGGTTTCATAATTGTACCTTTAGGTGAATGCTGAACCCCAAAATTTTTCGTAATGTTATCATAAGACAGAGTAGCTGCGATCACCCGGTAAAGGTGTACTTTGTGTCACAACCGTAACCAGGATTTGCTCGTATACATTTTTTATATTAATTTTCATTTATATTTCTTAAGGGTTCAGTCAAAATAATTTCAAAATAATAAACTTTTTGGAACAAGTTTTAGCAAAAAACAAGTGGGAGTGTAAAATTCGGCTATGCCGAATCTTTGATACCCTCCACCTAGGTTTTCTTGCACTATTTGTAACAAATTTAGATAAAATATTTGAATATGTAAACAATTTGATCAATTTAGTAATTTATTACAACAAATACTCTGAATTTTCAGCATTTACGTTTAACAATTTTAAAGTCAATAGAAGATATTAAACAAAATATATTTTTAAATTTCGGATCTTTTTCGGAATACTGGACCATGTCTTATATTTTAAAAGCACTAGCGTTAATCAGTTTTATTTTTTCGATCTATGTGTTTAATCCGTCTATGTGTTTAATGCAAAAGATTTCTTACTTTTGTCGAATTGTAGGGATTTTTTGAAAAATTTTTTTTAACAACTTAATATTATATACGTTTCAATTTTAAACTCTAAAATTAAAAATATCTATCTTTTTTAAATCTGGTAATAACTCTATAATATGGAGATAGTAAATACGTGGCTTCTTTAATAAGAATGACAAGTAAAAAACACTTTTGTGCAGTTTACTTGTTTTGTGCATTTTTTTAAATACATACATAATTACGCCATCTTTGTAGATCTCTTCGATTATATTAAAGGTGCTATTACATGATGTGTTTTTTACATATGTACTGTCAAATTTTCCCACAACAAAAGTTGTACACATCGTGTGATACATATGAAACATTTTTTATGTACAATACATGAAGAAAGTCACATGTACATTTTTCAATTAGAACAGGTTCTATTTTTGCATGACAAATATGTTTAGTATTAATAATTAAAAAATATATAACCTTTTTTTTAACAATAAATTTTTGTAAATCCACAAATTAAATCAGCTGTTGTTTACACTTAGAAGTTATGTCATACGGAAATACATATGCACGTGTGATAGCAAAAATTATGAATCGTATGTAAAAGACAATTTTGACAGACATGAGGAATTTCATATGGATAAAAAAAGTGACAGTACATATGTAAAAAACACTTCGTGTAATAGCACCTTAAGTATGTTTGTAAATAAAAAGAATATTAAAATATTATAAATGCAAACATAATTGATTTTAGAAAAATGTCCGATTCGTTTTTCGATGATGCTGAAAACACATCAAAGAAATACAGAAAACAAAGGTTTTACTCAAGTTAGTTGAGAGACGAGAAGCTAATGCGATAGAACAGGTCAAAGATGACGATTTTAAATACAGATGCAAGGCTTGTGAAAAAATATTAAATTGCGATAAATCAGATCTAAGTATACATGCTAATAACCAATGTCTTAAAAAAATATCTTTTAAAACCAACAACCAAAATTCTGTTTACGTTATAAGATCCCATTTGCAAGCCATTTTAATTAATTGTGTAAATTTTAAATGCACATCTAGCATATAAAGGATGAATTATACAGAATAGTAAAAATATTTTTTTTATAATATCTGTTGATTTTTTATATTGTTTTTATGTAATTCTAATGATATTCTTATCTTATTTTTTATGATATTTTTTTCGTTTTTATGTTATTTTTGCATTATTGAAATTGAAAATTAACAAATTAAAAATAATTTTTTTTTTGAAAAATTGAAAAAAGTAGTGTAGGGAAAAATGTAGAGTGAAAAAAGTGGGTGTAGGTAAAATAAGGGATTTTTTTTTCATTAGCGTAGAGATTTCTGTAAAAATCTTCTGGCATCACTGGTACCTATTAAAAAACAATGTAAGATTTCACAAAACAATGCGACGTATATCTGCTTTGTTCAAAAGCTTTCATAAGACTAAATGAAATTGTTACTTATGCATGAAACACATAGACGACAGAGGCTACACAAACACACGGATACAAATGCTGCTGGCTACAATTGTAGTCGTGTAGTCAACTACTTAATTTTTTTGAAAACGACAGCAACATATAACAACAATATAAACAGCTGTTTTTATAAAAAAAATCATTTTTATTTCAGTAGTGCCAATTATATTTTTTTTTTTAACTTTATTAAAATAGAAAAACATGTATGATTCTATATAAAATTGTCTTAAATATATTACATATTTATAATGCATTATTATAACGTAAAAATAAATAAATAAATTTACTTATTAATAGAATTATTATAGCATTTCATTTTGCGATTAACTTTTCAACAAAATAAAATATTTCATAGCACTAATATCTTTTACATATTTTGTTATATTGTCAACACTATTTTTATTTTGTAGCCAACAAAAACAGAAATTAGCCTAAGTTGACTACAGCAGCAAAAGTGGTCATGTAGTCGTGTAGCTGTGTTGGTGTCAAAATAATCGTTTTCATATAAACGTGTGTATTTTATTTTTGACAGGCTGTAGTCGTGTAGCCGCTGTCGTCTATGTGTTTCATGAGAGAGTTCGGCTAACTGGTGCCATTATGTATATGTGTGTGTAAACAAAAATATACGATATCCCAGTAATCATTTCGAAGATTGTTTTAACAAAAATCATCTTACTGTGTCTTCTTCGAGCATTTTTGATGATTAAAAACTGATTAATCACATGCGGTATTACAAAAAGATTAAGAAATGATTTTTGCTTACGCTTAAAAAGTGATTTATAGAAAAATGACATTAAATATGACTCAAAAATAAGTCGAAATTAATCAGAAAATCGGATAAAAAAGGTTCTCAAGATGAGTCGGGGGTAAGGTAATATTTCCTCCCAACAAAAGAATATTTTGTGATCAGCAAAAGAGCGCATTTATGACTGTTTTAATAGCACAGAGGAGTCAAAAAAGACTCCACATGATCACTTATTGCATAAAATGTTTACTGGGATTTTATTCACTATCTGCAGAAACAGTTTTTTAAGTAAAACAAATCTGCACACAATTTCAATTCTATTTCGTTTACAATGATACGATCACTTTGTTTACTAGCTAGTAGAAAAATAAGAAAATAGTATTATAATACAGCGTAATGATGAATTGTACTTCTCAATTAGTTTATTTTTAATGTGACATAAGAAGTTCGGTTTGTGCTAAGAAATGAATGAATATATGCTTCCCAGGGCGAAGCTTAATCATTGCACTTTGATTGAGTTGAGCCCGCGACTACTCCTGATGTGGATAGCTCGTGCCTACAATTTTTGGTAGTTGGGAATGGCGTTTGTGCAAAGGGAAGCATGAACACTTGTTTCCCAGAGCGAGGCTTAATCATTGCACTTTGATTGAGCTGAGCTCCGCGATTATTCCTAATGCGGAATAAATCGTGCATTAAATTCTCGGTAGTCCGGGAATGGCGTTTGCCTGCGCCAAACATTAAATAATAAATTTTAAAAATGTATTATAATTAAATATTATTGACTATATTATTATCATCTGAGAAAAAAATTTTTTTTTAAACACAAATTTTTAACAGGGTAGAATTTTATGGTTTCAACACTACTTTTGAATGCAAGTATGTACTAAAAGTAGAACCCTTAAAATCATACTATTTTTTGCAACCCTAAAAATTGCAATATTTTGTATAAATAAAATAATTTATATTTTATTATTTTTAATATGCGCTTATTATCGAAATACATATACAGAATATATTAATGTTATTTATAGTATTTTGATATTTGCAGCAGTAGTCTGTATGTATCAATTTGTAATATTTTGTGATCTTATAAAAATCGCAGAATATTGATATTGATTTTATATAGTTTCTTTTATTAATTAACTAACTTAAATATTACACCATAAAATGTTGATATTGGTGAATTTTTGTATTACTACCACAACGACCATAAAAACAACAAGTACAGCTGTGACAAAATACAAAATTTAGAATAACAATATAGGAAAACATCATATTTTTTTTAACTTTTCAGTGATTTCTCGGCACCTATGAAACCTATTGTCACGATTTAAAAAACAGAAACCTTCTCGTGATGTTGGTGTATCATTCTCACTAACAACAAGTGCCCTAGCTGTCCTATTGAGAACGTTATCGTGAAGAGAACAACATAGTCAAATCATATTTTTTCAAGACTTTTTTTACTCCATCGTTCAATTCTCGGGAGCAGATAAACCGATTTGGACGATTTTAAATAGCAAACTTTTCAGGATGCTACTGAATCATTTTTTATACCAACCAGCAACCTAGTTGCCCGATTGAAGCCGTCATCGTGTTTTCTACAGACGGACAGACGGACAGACGGACAGCCGGACAGACGGACAGACGGACATCGCTATATCAACTCCGCTTGTTATAAGGATCACAAATATATATATTTTATAAGGATCACAAATATATATATAATATATATATTTTACGAGACGAAGTGATTTATAATGACAACCTAACTTCTAGTCCACAGGACTTCCAAGAATAGCATCTGTTTCACTTCTTTACATGCTCAATTGTCGCTGGGTTAGCAATAATTTGAAGTTAAATTATATGATAAAAAAAAGATTTCACTTCCATAAATTAACAGAAGTTAATACAATTTTTTGTCAGCTTATCACCATGTTAACGTTCGAAAATTATTTTTTTTGTTTAACTGACAATGCTTAAATTTAAAGCTCCTTAGTTAAGGGTCGAATTTTCGCAATGTTATGTTTTGTTTATTAAAACTCACAATTGTAAACAGTAAATCAATTAGTTTGAAAGTGAATTTAGTTGACAATCAAAAAACTTGAACGCTGAAGATTTCTTTGTTTCTTCTTATTTTTTTTTCAGATTTAATTCAAAGTATTGACAACATGCACATAATATATGTTTTTTTATTTTTATTTTTAATGACAAGTGACAGATTTGGACGGATAATTGGTGGCGTATATATTTGTATCGCTATAAAAAAAAAAAAAAAAAATACAAAAGCTTTTATTTATTTAATGTGTTGAACAAGGTCACGAGGACTTGCATTTTTAGGGTTGTTGTGTATAAAAGTTGAATGGCCAGGTTATTTTTTTTCTCCTATTAAATTTGTGTGTTCGTAAAATTAATTAAAAACAAGTAAGAAAATTATAGTCGGTCTAGACCGACTATACGATACCCTATACCATGCGTTTAGAAATCGTATCTCTTAGGCCCAACTAACTGGACATAGAAAATAAGCAAAAACCAAATTTGAGTGGGATTTTTATTAATTTTTTTGGCTGCAGATATGAAAAAGTTCATACCGGATGCTATATTATGTGGGGACTAGGTCCAAAAATGGACCGAACCTGATCATGTTTGGTAAAGTCGCTTGTATTTTGCAAAAATATATACAAACAAAATTTGAGAAGAATCAGTGCAATATTTTTGTTTTTTAATAGATTTAAGTGAAGATCGGGAAGCAGCTCTATATGGGGCCAAATGGATCATTTCTGGACTACTCATTAATGGATGTAATGAACGCATACAAACCCAATTTGAGTAAGATCTATATGACAATTTGGATCTTATGGCAATTTATGTCGATTTCATAGGGGTAATTTGTATGGGGGCTAGGTCTGAACATGGACCGATTCTCACCAATTTCAATAGCGTTCATCCCATGGCCGATGAAAGTTTATATACCAAATTTCGTCAAAATATATTCATATTTGCGACCTGCAGTTTGATTACAAGGTTTACATGGACACACAGACGGACGGACGGACGGACGGACCGACGGACGGACGGACGGACATTGTTAAATCAACTCAGAAAGTGATTCTGATTCGATCGGTATAATTAAAGATGGGTCTAGGTCAAATATTTTTGGTTGTTACAAACAGCAGCACAAAGTCATTATACCCAAACCACATAGTGGTATAGGGTATAAAAACAACCAAAAGTGTAACTACAGTAGTAAAGTGTAAATAAATAGTTTTTTCGTGGATTTAAAATGTGGATTGAAATGGCAACAGTAATATATAGACTCTAGATAGATGATGTTAAATACAAATTCTTTTTGGGAATTGCGACGCCCAACAGTCCATTTTTGACTTGACTATTCTAAGAGCGCAATTATCCGGCATCCAATTAACCTGAATACTTAACCGGAATTTTAATTTTTACGAACATTTTTGGTTGTTTCTTGTTAACAAAATATTTTTTTTTAAATGTTCAGAAAAAAAAAATAATTGATGTATAAAAAAATTGTTTTCTTGTACATAATTTGAAAATAGACAAACGAGTACCCTAAAAAATAATGAAATAAAGCGAAATTCTCTTAAAATTTCCGGTTTTAATGAAACATTCAATTATATCCAATTTTCGATTATCCGGAATCTCTCATCCCCAAGTATTCCGGATAACAGGGCTTTTACTGTATTTATATTTCTAACTGAAGAACTCTTATAAAGTTACAAGAATCTCGCTATTATGGTACTCTCGATATATTATGATAGATGTATACTTTGTCTGGAAGATGCCATTTCTTCTTGTCCGGTACCGCAAATTCTCAGCTCAACTGGGTACTCTTATTACTCACAAACTCACAAAGATCCTATTGGAAACAAATTAGAAATAAAACTCACAAGACTCATTTATTAAAACATAAGATATTTTATAATTCATTTAAAATTTTTAACCCAGCAGTGCTCACATGCACATTTGAACCAGCCATTAATTTTTTCTAATAACAGACAGCCAGTCATAGATGATTGTAAGACAATCATCAAAACTTTGTTTTATTTTTCAAAATGTATAACAAGTTTTATATTTATATATTTTTTAATTTTCTGCTTAATGATAGGTACAAAAGTCGTCCATTGAAAATTGACGAAAATACCTTCTTAATAAAATGTACTTTTTAAAGACAAAGTACTTATTTAAGAAAATATACTTTTTCAAGAAAAAATATTTATGTAAGTAGAGGTATGTAAGTAAGGATATGTGTTGTTTTAAGAAAGGGTACTTTTTAAAGAAAAGGTACTATTTTAAGAAAAAAATTTTAAGAAAAAATACTTCTTAATATAAGGTACTTTTTTTTAAAAAAATGAAATTTTTTTTAGTAAATGGAGTTTTTTTTAATAAAATCTACTTTTTATTTTTATTGTTTAAGGAAAAAATACTTTTTAAGAAAAGCTCCTTCCTTTCAGGAATATGTACTTTTTAGTGAAACATACTTTTTTTAAAAGAGGAACGTTTTAATTAAAAGTTACATACTTTTTTAGAAAGAGTTTCATTTTTTTTAAAGAAAGTATTTTTTTTTAAGAAAAGGTTCTTCAAAAAAATGTAATTTTCTAAGAAAATGTACTTTTGTAAAAAAAAGTTACTTTTAATACAAGGTACTTTCTGAATATAAAATACTTTCTTGAATAAAAGGTACTTTCTAAATAAAATGTACTTTTTTAATAAAAAACAAGTAAGAAAATTATAGTCGGTCTAGACCGACTATACGATACCCTATACCATGCGTTTAGAAACCCTATCTCTTAGGCCCAACTAACTGGACATTGAAAATAAGCAAAAACCAAATTTGAGTGGGATTTTTATTAATTTTTTTGGCTGCAGATATGAAAAAGTTCATATCGGATGCTATATCTATAAAGGGACTAGGTCCAAAAATGGACCGATCCTGATCATGTTTGGTAAAGTCTCTTGTATTTTGCAAAAATATGTAGAAACAAAATTTGAGAAGAATCAGTGCAATATTTTTGTTTTTTAATAGATTTAAGTGAAGATCGGGAAGCAGCTCCATATGGGGTCAAAGGGATCATTTTTGGACTACTCATTAGTGGATGTAATGAACGCATACAAACCCAATTTGAGTAAGATCTATATGACAATTTGGATCTTATAACAATTTATGTCGATTTCATATGGGTAATTTGTATGGGGGCTAGGTCTGAACATGGACCGATTCTCACCAATTTCAATAGCGTTCATCCCATGGCCGATAAAAGCTTATGTACCAAATTTCATCAAAATATATTCATATTTGCGACCTGCAGTTTGATTACAAGATTTACATGGACACACAGACGGACGGACGGACGGACGGACATTGTTAAATCAACTCAAAAAATGATTCTGATTCGATCGGTATAATTAAAGATGGGTCTAGGTCAAATATTTTTGGTTGTTACAAACAGCAGCACAAAGTCATTATACCCAAACCACATAGTGGTATAGGGTATAACTAGAAATAGTGAAAACTGTTTATTCGTTACAGAACATGTGCATATAAGTAGATATACATATGTATGTCAGCGATGCATACACTGAGAAAAAAGTGCGCTTTAAAATTAAATGTAAACACTTTCAAATTTTATTTAAAGTGTCTCAGTCTAAAGGTTTTTAAGCGGAGCACAAAAAAATTATATTGTAAAAGTGCTAATTTTAAGTTTTTAAAGTGTTTAATCTTAATTTAAAATTTAAAGTTTTTGTTTTTAATGTAAAGTTGTTCAATTTAAAAATGTTTTCTTTATTTTATAATGACAAACTTTATATTTTAAAGTAAAATATTTTATTTATAAAGTAATCACTTTTAAAATTGTATTAAAAGTGAATCCATTTAATTTAAAATTTTTAAACTTTAAAAAATAAAATTAAAACGTTTATTATCAAAGTGTGAACTTTAAAATGTAAAGTGTTCAATTTGTAGAAAAGTGTTAACATTTATATTGAAAGTGCTCACTTTATAAATCAAAGTGTCACTTTCTAATTTAAAGTGTTCACTTTAATATTTAAAGTTTTAGTTTTGAGTAAAAAGTGTTAACTTTAATTTTAAAGTTTTCACTTTAATATATAAAGTGTCAGTTTATTGTTGAAAGTGTTAACTTTGACATTTAAAGTATACATTTTGTATTAAAATTGTTAACTTTTAAACTCAGTGTCTTTGTTGGAACTAAACGTGAAGACTGTAAAACGTAACGTAAAAAAATTTACTTTCAAAGTGTTTAAGTTTATTTTGAAAGTTCGACTTGAAATTGTACCGTTCAAATAAAAAGGCGACGCATTGGCAGGATTTGTGTGATTTTGTTAGTGTGAACAAGATAAAAAATGATCAGTCAGGGTAAAATTATACAAGAAAGTGACTTGGTGCGAATTCTTGGCAACGATATCCATATTAATGAGCAGGGTGCTTTAACGTACACGTGTGTTGTTGAAAAATCTACCAACGACAGTTTAAGTGAGGAAGATACGGATCTCCTTAATCTGCTAAAGGAGTTTGATCTTAAAACAATTTTTCTTGACCTAAAAAGTAGTCCTAGAGTAGTCCATCTGCGGAAAGATCTCTTTCGAGTGATGTATGTGATCCATTAGTGGAAGAAAATTTTGAAGTTGACCAAACGCTATCAAATTTATTTGAATAAAAAAATGTGGATTAAAAACAATTAAAATAATGTGTTTTTTCTTTAAAGTTTATTGTGAACACTTTTAAATTGCATTTGAAAGTGTTCGCCCTTAAATTAAAAGCTAACGCTTTTAATTAAGATTGAATGTGTTAACTTTTCATTTATATACAAACATTTTTAAATTGGGTTAAAAATGTGAACTTTAAAATCAAAAGTGTTTAAAATGTAAAGTTTTCACTTTAATATTCAAAGGGTTAACATTAATAATTTACATTTTAAAGTGTAATTTTTAAAATTAAATATTTTTCAATACGTCTGGTTTTCATACATGAAAATTTTAAATATAAAGTCCCTTGTACTGGATTTAAAGTCAGTTTAAAGTGTTTCTTTTCTGAGTGTACACATTTTTTTTGCTTGTTGCTTTGGTTGATTCTGTTGTTTCTATGGGTGGAAGGTATCAAAGATTAAGCACAGCCGAATTTACCACTCTTAATTGTTGGAATCTGAAATTAATTAGAATTACAAATGAAACTTAAAAGTTTTCAAAAACACAAATTGAAAATTTCACTTTTCCCAAAAAAAGTTTGCAAGACTAACAAGTGAAGAAAATATAAAACAAAAGCACAGATAATTATTTTGAATATCTTAGCAAACAAACTAGAGTATTATGTGCCCAAGGGGCCCCTATGTGTAAAAAAGCGGTATTGTATCTCCAAGGAATTTTCTATTGCAAAAACATTTTGTTGCGAATATGACAAAATATGCTCTAACAAATTGATGATTAAATTATTATGAAATGGCTATATTACTTATAAATTTCGTAATACAATACAATGGAAAAAACATGCTGCTACATCACATGTCTGGTTTCCATGTTGATGAGCAAAATATCTACATATTATCTTGAAGACAAAACTTTATTTAAAGAAATGGTTATAAGATTAAATTATACTTAATGGAAAAAAAATAGAAGCGTTGCTAACAATATTGTACTCGTATGAGTTCCATAAATATTATGCGTATATTTCATTTTATCAAATATTTTGTAATGAAAAAATTACAAAGAGAATAAAAGAATAACATAAAACATCCGAATGTGTTATTTTTTTTATGGTCAGAACTTTTGTGGACGTGTGTACGTGAAAAGCCTACACACGAGTTGTAGTAACAGATATTTTAAATACTTATAATCTGCATAAAAAAATCCAAACGAAATTTTCTTTTTCCACAATGAATGAAGAGATTAGCGTAGCTATCTGGAACCAAGAGGGAGCTTGAAAAAATCCACACCAAATAAAAGAACCAATTTCAATTAAATTGTTTTTTCACAAAAATGAAGTATATATTAAACTTTCCTTTATTAGAACAAAAAAATTTCCAATCTTTAAATAAAAATTTAGCGCGTAACAAAAAAGGAACAGGTGTCTTGTTTAACAAAGGTCACAATGTAGGTAAAAAAAGGAAACAGCTTAAAATGATAAAAAAATTATTCGTTAAATTAAGAAAAAAGTTAAAAAAGAACTTATTAATAACACCAGAGCCATCTAGGTGTTAAATATCAAATCTAAAATGGTTGCCATCAAACTCCTAAATTATTTGTAGACCATCTGCTCGCCATTCAGACATAATCATCCCGGCCGCCTTGCAGTACTGCAATAACCAAACCACTCTTGTTCAAGGTCTTAATCTAGGGAAAAGAAAAGAAGAAAAAAAAAAACTACAAAATAAAAACATGTTCCAAATAAAATTCCATAGGTATCGTTTATTCCACTAATGCATTCTTATGAAGTAGTAATAGGAAGAGTTAAGCACCAACAGAAAACTCCAACAGCTATCAGTCACTCAAAGTAAAAATATATAAAAGAGAAAAAGCTAAGGAAAGAGAGGGGAAAAACAATAAAATTTAAATTGTATGTATCATGAGTCGAAACAAATACCCAATCACCAATTACGAAGAACATGATCCGGATATTATGTATCCAAAAATCGTAAATTGTGCTAATGGTTTGCCAACCGAGCCGCCAGAAACCCCGTTGCGTATAATTCGGCTATAAATATCACCTCCTAGCATGACATTAATAGGTGCAGCCCCAGGAAATTGTGGATCCGCCAATTGGACACCCGAGAATTCATCCATAATTCTGGCATCAACCTATTTAGCAGGAGTCATCACCCTATATTACGGCTTAACTTCAGCATAAGTTTCCACTATCGTACTCATCCCGTGGTTACCGTGAATATTCAGCAAACATCTCTCCTTGTTGCCCACATTAACTGTTTTCGCTTCAAAACGACGAACCACTTCCTTTGGGATAATACAGCATTCCGCACCAGGATCTATCAACGCTCGTTCAAAAATATATCGCTTCTTTGCTACGATTTTTATGACCGCCGTAGGTCTCAACATGATGCTCTCACTTATATGATAAGTAGGCAATAAAATACCACCTTCCGATCTTCTCCTCCGGTTGACACTTCTAGGCCTTTGTGCGGGTGCTTTAACGTTCCTAGAATGCCTTACAACCAGAGCTTGAGACGAACTTGGTCTCTCACTCTCCTGAAGGACGAATTTGGTCCACTTGCTGAGTTCTCGGACGAACGGGGTCTGCTTCTTATATTAGATACACGCTTCAAACGATTTAATGGCTTCAAGGCTGACGTACGTGGTCTATTACCCGATTTATGAAGTAGGGTATGATGCATATCACCACAGCGTTTGCATGTACCTGTACTTTCGCAAGTACACCAGGTGTGGTCGTGACTTAAACAAACCGCACAATATTTATTTATGGATACTAGCCACATTCGTTCCTGATAATGCACCTGTAGGAAACGTATTGGGTGATCTCCCAAACAGACTTGGCAAACCATTTTGTTGGTGGTACGACGACCCTCAGCGTACTTCTTGGGTAAAACCATGATACTGTACAAGTTGTATGCAGAGTTCAGAAAAAAACACACACTGAATAAAAAACTCGTACATACATATATGTAAACAAACATAACTTAGACCAACACACACATATTTTTATTTTCATACCAATTACGTTTGTTTTTAAATTTTCTTCGGTGCCCAACACAACCATGACTGTGTTCGTTTTAATATTTCGTTATTTACACGAACATTTTTGTATCACATACTTTTTGTTTCAATCACACATAAAGCACACATTTTTGAGTGTTGCTTTATTTGAAGTTCATGTTCTGGTACGTGTACTGAAAAAAAACACAGAACATGTACAATAAACAGGTTCGAGTTCAGTTATATTTTAAGTCGTGTTGTGGCTCGTGTAGTAAGAAAAAACAGAACATGTACAATAAACAGGTTCGAGTTCAGTTATATTTTAAACACGACTTAAAATATAACTGAACTCGAACCTGACCATCTTTACCTGTAAAAACTTCTTCAACTCTGTCTAAGCGCCATTTATTCGTCGGCAAGTTATCCTCTCAAATAACAACCATACCACCAACCATAAGGTCTTTCTGAATAAACTTCCATTTGTTACTTTTTTGTAGATCTTTCAGATATTCGTCCTTCCACTTAGCACATAAACGCTGATATAATGCTTTAACCATTTGCCAGCGATTAGTAATTGACATTGGAAGTTCTGAAATTTCGACTTCAGGTGGAGCTAAAAGATGGCCACTAAGCAGAAAGTGACCTGGAGTCAGAATGTTTAAACATTCAGCATTTTCGGCCAAAGGACATGAAGGTCTCGAATTCAAGCAAGATTCAATTCGAGCCAGCAAAGACCAATACTCCGTATTAACGTTCAAGCCGGCACTGCGAATAAATTCACGAAATTCAGTTTTCAAAACCTTTGACGTACCAAAAAAGTTCGTTCCATTGTCCGAGTGCGTATCATTGAAATAGCCGCGAAGAGCAATAAATCTCGAAAATGCTGCCATGGAGGCAGGAGTTGTCAAGCTACTAACTGCCTCTAAGTGGATTGCTTTAGTAGCAAAACATACAAATACGCATACATAACCCTTTGTTACTAAGCACGCGCGCCCTGTATAATTTCGTATGTCGAAGAACAGTACGCGGGGTAGGAAGCGCTGCCATAATTTAACTCTGGGTCACCTTTTTTTGAATTGTACTAATTTTACAACGACCAGTGACAGTCTTAATCAGATTTTTGGCATGAGGAATAAAGAATTCGGTCCGCAGGACCCTCAGCATAATCTGATTACCTCCGTGTGGCGTGACCTTATGAATGAAGGTAACAAAAAGTATCGAAAAATGACAATTTGGGGGTAACAAAACAGGAAATTTCTCACCATAAGTTAAATTTGGAGCGTTAGCCAAACGACCTCCAATTCGAATGATGCCTTTATCGTCCAAGGAAGGATTTAAATTCAACGACTTGCTATTTAAAATGGGTTCTTTATTCGATAATTGATACTATACTAATTTGCAAATGCAGCTTTTTGGGCGACTATAATAAGTTTTTCTCTAAGAGACTTTACCTCGACTGAGCTAATTTCCAAGGATTAGTAAGTAGGCCTGTTAATTCGAAGAATGCCATAAATTCCTCTAACGACTAAAGCCATAACAGGAAGAGCTAATTTCCAAGCATGAGTTAGTAGGCCTGTTAATTCTAAGAATGCCAAAAATTCCTCTAACGACTAAAGCCATAACACGAAGAGGATATGATTTGATAAAAAATTCTCGCCAATGAAATATCATGCGCTCTTGCGAAAGTTTCATCCACATACATCATTTGTCATAAAATTTTCGAAGCTAGTGGCCACTTATCCGCAACGTCATCTGTTAATTGAAGCAAAACCCTTATGGCTAATAAGGGGCACAATTATCACCGAAGGTCACAGTTTTCAATTCAAAATCTCTCAAATTTTCATTCGCCTGCCTACGAAAAACAATTCTTTGGAACTTAATCTCATTTGGGTTTACAAGTATTTGGCGATATATTTTCTCGATGCCACCATTGAAAACATAACGATAAAAATGCCAACTTATAATCAGCAACATTAAATCGTTCTGTAAAACAGGCCCTGTATATAAAATGTCGTTTAAATTTAATCCCAAAGAAGACTGACTTGAAGCATTAAATACTACTCTAACTTTAGTCGAGGAGCTATCTGGCTTGAAAACTGCATGATGTGGTAAATAAAATGACTTTGAAAATTCTGACTCAGCATATTTAGCCTCAACCATATGCCCTAAACTTTCATACTCAGAAAGCACATTGTCATAAACTGTTTTTAGATTTGGATTATTGAGAAGAAAACCCTCGAGAAAACCCTAGGCCACTATGCACTGAATACTGAGGTTTAAGAGGTAGCGAAACTACATAATGCCCCTCCGCATTCCGTTTGGTAGTATTCTTGAAAAGGTCCTCACAGTACTCATCCTCCATGGTCCACTGGGAGGCTAGTGGAGGTTCTTCTAATGCCCAAAACTTCTCTAATTGTTTATCTAACCCCACTTCAGCATAAAAAGAAACGCATGTAGTAAAGGCCCCTTGCCTTGCGTCCGGCAGCGAACATGTTAGAATCAATCCAAAACTGGTTTCCTGAGCCATCAAGTTCTCTAGAACGTTTCTCTTAACACCATTACGCATGATTTTTGGATAAATATCAGCTCCAGTTAACATATCCATCTGACCACACTTGAAAAAGTAGCTTACCGGTCAATTTGAGTAATACTAATGCTTCCGTATGCATTTTAAATTAAGTAGCCAATATAGAAGCTAGAGTAAATGAGCATTGTTGTTGGAGGTAACTTGAGTTGCCTTTGCAGCTTTTCCGAAATAAAGGCGGCCTGAGAACCCGAATCAATAAGGGCTCTAGCTGAAAACACTTCACCTCGTAAAACTATGTTAACCATGGCTGTACATAAAAGAATCTGTCTTGAAATAGCAGCAAAACAATTCTGAACACTATTATGCGGTGCGGATCCATGACTAGTACTTGGTCTTAACTATTACTAGTTGACGAACCTGACACTTCTGTATGCAACATGGAATGATGCTTAAGTTTACAGGTTGAACAACTAAAATTGGTGCTGCAATTGTTCAATTTGTGGCCATCGCCCAAACAATTAATGCAAAGATTGTGCCTTTTTACGACTACAATTCTTTCTTCCGCATTCATTTTGAAAACTTCGGGCAAAATCTAATTAAATGATCTTTCGAACACAATATACAGGACTTTTTTGTAACCTTAACCTGATAGGTCTTCACTTTCTTTTTCGAAAAAGAATTATTTCTAAAATGAACAGAATACCCCGGAGCCGACTTTACGACCTGATTCGGCAGGTCCGAACTTCGAACTTCTGTGACGCTTTCTAAGGGTCGAAAGCAAGCAGCAAGAAATGTATTCAGGTCAAACCATTTAGGAATTTCAGTCTTTTTGTCCAGTTGTTGTTCCCATATTGATAATGAAAGCATTGGCAATTTGGAAGAGCAAAGATAAACAAGTATTGGATCCCAACTGGATATATTAATTTCATGGAGAAGAAGGGCCGATATGCAATTATTTATCTCTCTTTGCAATCTGTTTATTTCAGACTTGACAGGAATCAAATTAAACAAAATTTTAAGTTGGTTATTCCCTAGAATACTGTTATTTTCATATCTCTCTCTTAAATTATCCCAGGCTCTTTGAAACCCATCATTGATAAGAGGAGATTTTTCATTATATCTAACGCTTCATAACGTGTATGTTCTCGCAAATAAAACAACCTTTCAACTCCAGACAACTCTACCCCGTGAATATAGATGGCTGTGAACATATCACGAAAAGAGGGCCAAGATTTATAATCCCCATGAAATACCTCCGATGTACATGGTGGCAACCTAATTTGGTAATTTTGAATACGATTACCCATAGAGCTTTGAGCACCAGTCGAGTTGGCTCCACACCGAGTGGATGAAATCACTGGCTAATTCACGAAAGATTGTGATGATTCACTCATTTGTTCCGCGATTGTAATGTAAGCTAGCCTCCACTCTTTATACAAGTGCTTTGCTGCCTCGCAATCTTCAGAATCATTTATGACTTTACTCGTTGCGAACGTTTCGTAGGCAATCCTAAATTTTTCGCACAAAACTTTAAACTCAACTTTTTGAAGTTCAATAGCGTACGTAGATTGGTTCTCTTGCGGCATATCAATAAAATCGCTTTCAAACTCAAAAAAGAGACCAGCCAATTTTTCAATTGTGATTAATATTTGGGATTTAGTCATATCAACGACAATCAAACAACTTTACAAAAAGAAGAAAAAAATTAATGACAAATAAAAAAAAGATAAAACAAGTAAGAAAATTATAGTCGGTCTAGACCGACTATACGATACCCTATACCATGCGTTTAGAAACCCTATCTCTAGGCCCAACTAACTGGACATTGAAAATAAGCAAAAACCAAATTTGAGTGGGATTTTTATTAATTTTTTTGGCTGCAGATATGAAAAAGTTCATATCGGATGCTATATCTATAATGGGACTAGGTCCAAAAATGGACCGATCCTGATCATGTTTGGTAAAGTCTCTTGTATTTTGCAAAAATATGTACAAACAAAATTTGAGAAGAATCAGTGCAATATTTTTATTTTTTAATAGATTTAAGTGAAGATCGGGAAGCAGCTCTATATGGGGTCAAAGGGATCATTTTTGGACTACTCATTAGTGGATGTAATGAACGCATACAAACCCAATTTGAGTAAGATCTATATGACAATTTGGATCTTATGGCAATTTATGTCGATTTCATATGGGTAATTTGTATGGGGGCTAGGTCTGAACATGGACCGATTCTCACCAATTTCAATAGCGTTCATCCCATGGCCGATAAAAGCTTATATACCAAATTTCATCAAAATATATTCATATTTGCGACCTGCAGTTTGATTACAAGCTTTACATGGACACACAGACGGACGGACGGACGGACGGACGGACGGACGGACGGACGGACGGACATTGTTAAATCAACTCAGAAAGTGATTCTGATTCGATCGGTATAATTAAAGATGGGTCTAGGTCAAATATTTTTGGTTGTTACAAACAGCAGCACAAAGTCATTATACCCAAACCACATAGTGGTATAGGGTATAAAAACCGATAACGAAATAAAAATTATATCCTGACAATTTATGCACGTAATAACCATTTAATGAACTAAAACTCAAATTCAATACAAAAATATTGAAAATGCTTAAAGCAAGTCGAAGCACGATAAAAGTAAATAAAAAGAACCAAAATATTCAAAATTCAAAAGGGGGGAAAAATATATATATATTGTTAAAAACTCATCAAAAGATTAAGAAAAAACAAAAAAAGAAATAAAAGTTTATTAAAGTTTCAAGAAATTGTATTCAAGTTTAAAAGAAATCAAACTATTTTGCTCACCACTGTAACAAATTTTCACATACAGATTCCATAAACTTTTTCATGTATTGTTTCCGTACACACTATTTGCACTATTATCACTTTAAACTTTTCTTTTAATTTATTTATTCTCTTTTAATATTTTAATTAAAAAAGTTCTTTCATGAAAACCACAAACTAATACAGGGCGTTTCAAAAGTGTATATTTGTACAATTTTACATATACTACTTTTTCTTTTACATATAGTAGTATTTATTCCAATACTTTTTACCTCACAAAACTATTTCCATAAAAATTAGACCAATTTTAATATTTATGAAAATATTTGAGGATTTTAATTAAAATAATATGAAAGCGACTTTACCTTATTAGAGATTTTTTCCAACGAAGATCGATACGTTCAAAAGGTTGTTTCACTTATAAATCCGGTTCGAACAGATACCAATAAAAAATCCGAACGTAATTTTCTTTTTCCACAACGAATGAAGAGATTAGCGTAGCTATCTTGAAAAAATCCACACCGAATAAGAAAAACAATTTCAATTAAATTGTTTTTTCACAAAAATGAAATATATATTATACTTCCTTTATTAGAACAGAAAAATTTCCAATCCTTAAATAAAAATTTAGTGCATAACAAAAAAGGAACCGGTCTCTAGGTTAACAAAGGTCACAATGTAGGCAAAAAAAGGAAACAGCTTAAAATGATAAAAAAAAATTATTCGTTAAATTAAGAATAAAAAGTTAAAAAGAACTTATTAATAAACTAGAGTTGCCATCAAAATCCTAAATTATTCGTAGACCATCTGCTCGCCATTCGGACATATTTGTAATTTTTTTTTACTAAATGTTGTAGTTAAGCTATGTTTAAGTTTAATAACACAACGTTAAATAAGTATCATTCACTTTTATAACTCTCTAGAGAAAAGCCATGTATTTAGGCCCATAAAAATGTGCGTTTAGCTAAGAGACTGACTATGCTTTCCTTAATACATACACACATATGTACATCCATACATGTTCATGTATCACAAAATATACAAGCACACAGAAAAGTTATAACGCACTGATTACTTCAGGACAAAAGACTAAAAACAATATTTAGCAATAGGAAAAATAAATGTTTCATTAGTATCTTTTACGTACTTTTGATACAAATGTTTTATTATTCACATCTTCACGAAAGTGAAATCAATACGTGTTCGTTTCATTTTTATGCCCTATACCACTATGTGGTTTGGGTATAATGACTCTGTGCTGCTGTTTGTAACTACCAAAAATATTTGACCTGGACCCATCTTTTATTATACCGATCGACTCAGAATCACTTTCTGAGTCGATTTAGCGATGTCCGTCCGTCCGTCTGTGTTTCCATGTAAACTTTGTAATCAAACTACAGGTCGCAAATATGAATATATTTTAATGAGAATTGGCCATAGGATGAACGCTGTTGAAACTGGTGAAATTGGGTCCATGTTCAGACCTAGTCCCCATACAAAGACCCCTATGAAATCGACTTAAATTGCCATAAGATCCAAATTATCATATAGATCTCGGTCAAATCGGGTTTGTGTTTGTTTATTATATCAATTTATCAGTTGTCCATAAATAAATTCCATATACCCCATATAGAGCTGCTACCCGATTTTCACTTAAATCTACTAAAAAACAAAAATATTGCACAGTTTTTTCTGAAATTTGGTTTGTATTTTTTTTTTTTCAAAATATAAGTTCTTTACCAAATATGGTCAGAATCGTCCATTTTTCGGCCTAGTCCCCACATAAATATATCTTCCGAAAGGAACTTTTTCATATCTGCAGTTAAAATAATTGGTAACAATGCCTCTCAAATTTGGTTTATGCTTATTTTCTATATCCACTTAGTTGGACCGAAGAAAGTGGGTCTCTAAGCCATGGTCTAGGCCGCCTATAATTTTCTTACTTTTTTTTTAAGAGTATATAGTTTGTCGTATATTAATTACAACTTTAACTTTTATTTTAATGGCATCACTGATTTTTCGAAGAACTCTTGCATGACAACGACCCAAAAAGCTTGCTGGAAATTGCAGCCAATCGTTGTCAAAGATAACTTTATAATAAACTATGATATATGATATCCTATACCATGTCTTTCGAGAGAGGGTCTTGGATCCAACTTCGTTGAGGCTATAACTGGGCATAGAAAGTATGCATAAACGAAATTTTAGAGTTATAAAGTTATGACGTGCAGATATGAAAAACTTCCTATCTAATGTAATTTTTATAAGGGGACTAGGTCAAAATACGTACCGATCATGACATATATAAACCAATTTTTGAAAAAAATTTATGTTATATTTTTGTTTTTTTGATGGATATAAGTGAAGAAAGGGAATCAAGTTTATATGGTGACTCCGACTAAAAAGGGGTTTTTTTTACTACTGATTAACACACACACATACAGCAATTTTATTTGAATCTTAATACAGTTTTAGTCAGTTTAATAGGGCTATTTTTATGGGGGTTATGTTTGAATATGAGTCGAATTTCACCAATTTCAATGTTCGAAAAAAGTGATACACTAAATTTCATCAAAATATATTCATACCAGGGCTGTAGAGTCGTCAAAAAAGTTCCAACTCCGACTCCGACTCCATTTGCTGAAATTTTTAAAGTCCGACAACGACTCCGACACCGACTCCAACTACAAATCTGTCTCCGAAGCTAAATGTATATGGACATATTTATAAAATCAGTGATAATTATGCTATACGTAATTGATACAAGTGAATCAATATGACATTTTATTTTTGAAATAATTTAATTATTTATATTAATTCTTTTAATAATAAACAAAATATTATAATATCGAAAACTTAAAATAACGAAACTTTAAATGAAATAGCAAACTTTAAATGTTAAATCTTTGACACACTTTTACATTGTTTAATTTAAAATTTTCTCAGTTTACAACACAAAATAGCAATATGGCAACTATAAGTACCTGAAAAAGAACTTGTACATTTACAATTAGGGGAATCCCACGAATTAAGCACAACGTATTGGTCTTTTATATCGATTTTATTTTAATAGAAGATAAACTTGTTTGTATAAAGTTTATTTAACTTAATTATACTTCTTTTGGAAACTATATACTGAGATGAGACCTAAACTCAAAGAAATATATAATGGCGAGAGAAAAATTAAAGAAATAAGGGTAAATCGTTTTCTGAAATAGCTGGGATCATATGCAGAGGCACTCCTCACTCCAATACGTTGTTCAAAAGCTCAGATTTGTCAAAATCTCTTTTTGGTACTCCATCCAAAGTAACTGAATGCGAAAAGTGACATATTTTGGAGTCAGTAAACCAGAATCCAAGAATCACTGCTTCCAAATATAGATCTAAAAGCAACGAATGTGAATTATGTGAAGAAGCTTGTTAACCTTTATAATAAGAGCTTTGATTTGGATTGCGATGTTATCGTACTTACGGAAACTTGGCTTCGCGGGAATATACTTGATACGAAAATCATGAAATAAAATAAATTTCAGCTATTTCGACGTGACAAATTTTTTTTAACGACCGAACCCCGCCTCACACTAACCCACCCCAACCAACCGAGGCGTGCCGCCCCCTTAAAGTGACGACCGCGTACACACCATGAACCGAACCCTGGCGGATTCCAAGAGCTGGAAAGTACATTGTGTGGTCGTAAATCAGCTACAGACTATGTCAGCAGCTGATATTAGGAATAGACAAACTTAGAAAATAAAAAAATAGTTAATTGAGGTATTTAATTATATCGCGCTTTACTTTCAATACATTACAATTAAAATCAACTAAATTGTGTAATACATTATAATCATGACAAGTTCTGCGGAAAGGATTAGAAATAGTTTAATTAGTCCTAAAATAATCCAAATGAAGCGAATTAAAATGTCTTGTGAATCTACAAGGTATATTAAAATTCAAATTTGATGAAAGAAACTCCGAGTCA
Source organism: Cordilura impudica (assembly GCA_963682025.1). Lineage (NCBI taxonomy): Eukaryota > Metazoa > Arthropoda > Insecta > Diptera > Scathophagidae > Cordilura > Cordilura impudica. The sequence goes on along the minus strand of OY821520.1, from coordinate 182,435,048 downwards.
ACGTCACCACTCGCAAGGTAGAAAACAAAGGTCACACCCAACATGGTCCTTCTACTCTCAAGAGTTGGAAGTCTGATAAGTTTTAGTCTATTAGTATGTGATGGTAAGTCATCATAACTCCAACCTACACCACGTAGACAGAATAGCAAAAACTTTCTCTGCACAGACTCAATAGCATTGTCATGAATTTGATACTATTGATGCATATTCCAAAATTGGTCTTACAAGTGATATATAAAGCTATTTAGTAACATATGTACCTGAAAACTCCTTATCCCATCTTTTAACGAAACCACGAGTAGATCTTGCCTTATTATCAGTCATACTAATATGACCAATGAAGTCAAGTTTCTTATCCATAAGTACACCAAGATCCCAAAATGTTTTAATGGTATCCAATACTATTCCATTAATGCAATGCTCGTTAGAAAGTATCCCCTTTCTGTGAAATACCATATGTTCACATTTTTAAGATTCAATTCCATCAAGTGCACATTACACCATTCAACTAATAAATCAAGCTCACGCTGAAGAGTCATATGACCATTTATGTCATTGAAACAGTGAAATAATATCATCTGCATACATAACGACTTTGCAATTTGAAATTACAGTCGGAAGATCATTTACGAATAGGAAAAACAATAACGGGCCCAAATGACAACCTTGGGGAACGCCAGAAGTAACTCTTATAATATTAGATTCAATATTGCAAAACATGACGCTTTGAGATCTAAACGTGAAATACGATTCAATCCACAAAATAAAAGATTCATGTCTGCAAATGAGTCTTAGTTTGAGAAGTAAAATATTATGATCCACCCTATCAAACCTTTATTTAAATCAGTGTATATCACATCTGTCTGCTCACCACGGACGAAACCTTTGAAAACATAGTTGAAAAGCCATGTTGAAATGAAGAAGTTGATAAGAGAGATAATTAGTAACAAGTTTTAACAGAGCATTTGATGATATTGATACTAATATTGAGTTCATATGTGTGAAAGCTATTTTTCCGAGTAAAACTACTTGTATTGCTTGTTCCTATATTCCCCCATGCTCTGTTAATACAGTATATGATGCTCATGTTAATGCGATTTCCTCTGTAAGTCATTGCGTAAAACATAGTTGCTTATTTTCCTACAGGTGGTAGGGCGAATGTACTTAACTATAGAGGAATAGAAAAGCTAAGTGTTATTCCTAAGTTAATAAAGAAACTTGTTACTGATTATCTCTCATATCAATTTAAGTCGACTATGTCTTCATTTCAAAATGGAATTTTCAACTCATGTTTTCAAAGGTTTCATCATTGGTGAGTAGACACATGTGATATAAACTGATTTTAGTAAAGCTTTTGATAGGGTGGATCATAATATTTTACTTCTCAAACTAAGACTCAATGGCATACATGAATCTATTATATGTATTGTGGATTGGGTTGTATCTTACATTTAGAACTTAAAGAGTAATGTTTCGTAATATTGAATCTAAGAGTGTAAGTGTTATTTCTGGCGTTCCCCAAAGCAGTCAGAGCGATTGCCATTAGTATTGTAATTAATATGCAAATTTTGATTGGAAGTGCCTGGTAGAGAAGAAGAAAGCATATATTTCTAAAATTCATAACTACACTGTATTTTTAATCAAACTAGTTTCTAGCATTTCAGTCTTCATCAATGATTTTATTGATCATAGTGATAATTGTTGTGTTATAATTGAATAGATTGTTTTTATATGAAATTTTTCTACTAAGGGGCGGCCGTGAGATTTGAACCTGCGTCTATCTCACATACACTCTTACTTGCAATTTTTGGTCATGTGCTTTAACACTCTCACCTAAAGTCAGGCCTACGAGCAGTGTGGTTAAGAATCTGTTTTAATACCATACACATGTGAGATAGATGCAGGTTTAAACCTCACGGCCGCCCTAAGTAGAAAAATTTCATATAAAAACAATCTAGTCTGTAGAATTTGTTATGATTATAATGTGATACACAATTTCATTGATTTTAATTGTAATGTGTTGAAAGTAAAGCTCGATATAATTGAATACCTCAATTAACTATTTTTGTTCGTTATGGTTAAATTTGTGTTACTTAATATCAGTTGATGACATAGTTCTGTTGCTGATTTACGACCACACAATGTACTTGCTCTTGTTTGGGGTCCGCTAGGGTCCGGAGCCTGATATATATGCGGTCTCCACGTTAAAGGAACGTGCACTTCGGTCGGCAGGGGAGGGTAAGTGTGTGAATATCATGGTCGTATACTACGTAGGAACCCATTCACTTCCTATATCAATAGAAAAAAACGTATAGACTTTGCAATGTTTTAGAATTTTGGGAACGTATTTTATTTTCAGATGAAAGCAAGTTTCGCATTTTTAGCATTAAATGAAAAAAGTAAGTTTGGCAAAAAAGTGGAACTGGAGTCGTATGGCAAGCAACGGATTGGTAAAATTGTATTTATTTAGTTTTTAATGGATCAAATTGTATTCATAAATATTTTAAAATATAATAATTTATAACATACTTAAAACACACGCATAAAAATGTCAAGCTGTTATTGCTCAATCATATTAAAAGTCAATTGAAATCACAACCCTAATCATCCGATCTTAATCCTTTAGCATATTTGTGCGATGCACTAGAGTTTAGTGAATTAGTGGGGTCACTTAATTAAAGAGGATACAGGATATTCTAAAGTGCAAAAGATATCCTACAAGGTACCAGCTTGTGCAATATTTTATGTAAAGTTAGTTTTCTTGAATGAATATTAAATGTACGATATTTTTAACCTGTGTTACCTGCATAAAATTTGCTAAAAGCCAATAAACCTTAAATAATTTTTTAGAAGCTAATAAATAGCTTAAAACACTGGGGGTAAAAGTGTAGTAAACCCTCCACTGGGTTTGGCGTTCTTAAGCCAAACTTTTTTTTATGACCTTTCATCGTATTTTCTTATCTTGATGTTCGTTTACAAAGTTTTTAATGATTTGTGCAGCTTGAAAGCGGTTTTACTGTATAAGACCAATGAAAAGCGAAACATATGATGCACTAGGAAATATTTTAAAAATGTTAACTACGCTAGTTTTTATAGTTATAATTCGTAAAATTTGAGTAAAGACATTATTTTTCAAAGATAATTTTTCCTTCGAAATACAATTTACTTAGTTAATTCCTACGTGCTCAAAAACATTTTGGCTTTTTTTTTCAGTCATGTCTGGCCAGAAATTGGGAGTCATAGGCGAAAATTGATTTTAAAAAAAAGGGAAAAATTAAATTTATTTGAGGATTCCATTCGACAAAATTTTTTAATTTTATTAGTTGCCGATTAAGGAGTGAGATGGAAAAAGAAAAAACTTAACACACGCTTTTCAAAGATCTCCTTTCAAATCTAGTTCGGGAAGAAAGAAAGGTCCACATGATGTTCTGAAGGGCAAGAAAACAGAAACCATATTGAAAAACGGCCCCAACACTTTCGGTAGAAAAGCAAACCATTTAGCTTAGTGCTCGAACCATATGGTACGATAAATTAAAGCCAATGCAGGTTTGAACATGCCAAACAGGAACTCTGTAAAATATTTGGAGGTCAAAAACAGAGCACGGAAATACTCAAAAAATACTCCTGCTGCATAATTGATGACAAAACGTATGTTGGCTGCATCCAGGTCCAAATTGTTGAAGATAAGTTCATGAATCAAAAGCAGACGAAATCTACAAAACGTACCTGGTATGGCAAGTAATATGCAGTTACGGCAAAAGAAGCAAGTCATTTATTGTAACGAGCTCCATAAATCATAAGCCAAAAAATGTGTCCACATATTTTTGGCCCGATTTGGCATCCTTATACTACGGTAAGAAAGCTCTTGAATGGTATAAGAACAATAACTTGGTTTTTGTACCGGGAGCCAAATCCTCCAACTGTTCGGAGTTTCGACCAATGGAGAGATATTTTGCTCTTTGAAAAAGAGAGTTGGAGAACACAAAAGAGGTGTCTCAAAATGTGGAAGATTTTAAACAGAGATAAACTAGCTGTTCCAAAAAAGTGACAGAAATCACTATTAAATTCATATGGGAAGGTCCATAAATAGTGATTAAATGAAATAAATCAAAACTCTAAGTTCAATGGTTTCCTTCTTGTTACATATTATGTATGTTAAGTTTTTTTTCGATCTGAGTCATTACATATTACACAATATTTTGGTTGTAATTGTTAATTATATCCATAAATCATCACAACAAAATTTATAGGTATAAGACAAATTTGTATACTTTGTCCCCATATAAAGCAGCTTCCCGATATTCATCCAAATTATACCAAAATATATGACTATTGACATTTTAATTCATAACTTTTAAATCTCAAAACTAATTTTGCTCAATTTCCATAACAAACTGCTTATTATAATAAAAAAAATATTGTCGTATAAACGGTATTAAAACAGACAAAGAGAAGATCAAGAATGTATTTTGCTACGAGTACGAGTATGTGAGAGGGTGTTATGGAAAGAATTCAGCCTTGTATAGAATGAATCACCTTTTGCTATTAATTTTATTTTAGTTTCAAATTCATTAATCTCTTTCGAGTAATAATTACTTAATCGCTTTACGAATATGGCCATTTCTTAACAAAGTGTCCGTTTAGCTAACTGTTAGATAAGAGTTTTTTTAAATTAATAGGTTTTCTTTATAAATTGGGCGTTTATTTCCATCTTTTACTGACTAGTCATTTCTTCAGGTTTGGAAACTGGAAATATTTGCAGAGGACTAAATCTGGAGAATTGGCAGTTCGTAACTCAAATTATGGATTTGAGTATACGCCGTACAGTGGACCATATTTTGAGAAGGCGGCCAAAAACATTTTTTTTTGTTACCGATTTTAAAGTTATGCTATTCATTTGAGAGTAAATACTAGTAAACCTCGGGAGCCAAAAAATTGCGACTCTATCTCAACTATATCATAGCGAACAGGGTCTTCGAAAATGGGCTTTCTCAGTATTTTGCTAAAATTAAAAATTTTAAAATATGGTCCACTGTGCGCCGGTGCATTGCCTTGGTGGAAGAGCACTTTTTATCCGCCACTTGCGGTCGTTTTTGCTTCACATAAATGTTGAATCTTTCCAACAGGTGTCAATAATATGATTTTGAATTAACTACGAGGCCGTCATAAAGTTGTCAAACTTCCCAAAAGAAGATATTTAGCACTGCTTTATAACAAAGTTTTTCAATTATTGTAAAAACACAAAAGTTTCGCGCTTCTAACAGCTCTCAAAGCTTTATTAAAGGCTTCAGTTGTAGCAGCATTATTTCTATTCAAGCCCTACTTATTCAAACCACCCTCATATTACATTAAGCAACAAAGAAATAACATGTGTTATAGTCCGCTAAAAACAAAAAACAGTCGAAATTTTAAATTCAATCGATAATTTTTTTTTTCATTTTTTTTCTAAAATATGGAATTCTTGATTTTAATATATCTTGAGAACAACTTGACCAATTTTGTTATAACATCAAATAATTTAGATTACCTCTAAGTTATGTCAATATTATTTCTTTCTAAACTCGACAGTTTTTCCTAAAAAATTTCGATCTCTTAAGCGATTTTTCTTTCATTAGATCGAGGTCTCTCGTGAGATCATTTAATTCTTGCTGCGTCAAAAGCTTCGGATTCAATGCGTCTGAAATGATACACATGCCTCAGGACGAAGGTACAGGGGATGATGTTAAATGACTTCACTATATGTAGCATCCGCATTTTCATGATATGGAACCCCATCTGAATGTAGAACTGGTAGTGTTAACTTAAATAAAAGTTCGCAATTTTTGTCAAAACCAGCTACCTTCAATTTAATGAGAATAAAAAAAATTTACCCATAGATTTTCATCGATTATGATTCGTTTTATTTGCAGCGTACGTAACTTTATGATTTTGAAATAAAAGAGGATTTAAAAAAAAACAAATATTTCATCTTTACAAAAAAAAAAATGTTTTTTTTTTATCATTTTATTCTGAATAATTCTGAAACTGTTGAGTGAATAAAAAATAATATTAGAATAGCTTAGAGGCAATTTAAATTGAAACTATTTCAGGTTTTTTTTATAAAAAAAAATTGATCAAGTCGTTCTCAGGTTATGATAAAAACGGCGGAGCATCCTCTTCGAAGATCTCAAATTTTAGAAAACAGTTGTGTAAAAATATGTTATCCATAGAGTTCTATAAAACGACTGTTTTTATTGCTAGAGGACCATAACCCATCAATAAATATAGTGGTTATCAGGTGTCATAAAAAATTTCAGTTTTGTTCCTAGTGTTATTAATTTTTTTTATAGCAAACTAAAAAGAAAATACCCATAATTTCTACTATGGTGGACAAAAGTATTTTGACAAAACTGTACGCAATGAAATATCGCTTGTCCTCATTAACTGAAAGAAGTAACGGTATCCATTTAATTTGTAAGTGAGTGACGCTCTTTAAGCTCTCAGAGCGCAAAAGATAACGGTGATTACTCTATGAATTTATTTTCTATAGAATTTTGTGTGCGTTTTTGACTAGTCGAAAGTATTTTGAAATTGCATTCTGTTAGTTATTCTTAGTTTCGCCTGCTGTCGAAAAGTCGTTTCATTTCTCGATTTTATTTTCTCGTCAATATGATTATTATCAAATAAATTAACATAAAAAATTGAATTCAACAAATAACTTGGCAATAGGTAGGCCACGCAAAACAACTCTCAGAGAGGATAGCATAATTCTGGGAAACGTTAAAAAAGATTGCACTGATTACATCAAAAACTGTATCAATTTCTATATGTGAGAGTATAACATATCGGTTAGCAAAAAAGCAATTAAAAGCCCGGCAAGTACCATCTATATCACAAAAAAATATATACTAGAACTTTTGGCATTTTCTCAACTATTTGTAAACAAGCCTCAATTTTTTTGGGGACAAACATTATGGGCTGATGAAAGGTCATTTGAGTAGAATGGATAGAAAAAGAAAATCTTCTGCAGATTACCAACGAAATTATAACAAGTAAGAGTGTTAAATTCGGCTGTGCCGAATCTTTGATACCCTCCACCTCGGTTTGAGTATTGATAATAAATGTAAACAAAATATTGGAAAAAGTAAACAATTTGTTAAACTTAATACCAAATTATTTCAGAAAATTCTTTGTGTTGGTTTTCGTCTTTTCTATTATTTCGGATTTATTTCGGTTTTTGCTTTTTGGTCATCGTGGTTGCTGATCGCCATGCATTTAGGTTATATACCTATATGCATGCGTTTCCGGTTATATGACATAACTTCCCGTTTAATTTAGTTTTTGCTAATTAAATAGCTCGCCCTAACCTCCAATGCAAAGGTAATGGTTGTGTAGAGTGGCTATATGCATTAAATCGTGCTAATTGGAGATGGCTGTACAGTTTCTTTTAACTGGCCAAATATTTCTTCATTGTAACCAAAAAAAAAAAGCTCTCTCAACTTTTTTTAAAATATTGCCATATTTTGAAAACGTAGAGAATAAATTTATAATAATAAATAATCAAATTAGGGATGCCAAACGCAAAAAACCAAAAGTCCTAAACATTTTAAATAAAATAATTTTCATCCAAAAAAATTGTGAAAATTTATATATAAAAAATAACATTCTCATCAAATTACGTTTACTTATGTAACAATTTTTATGTTAACAATTCTTAAATATCATTTGAGGTTTTCTTAAATTCATTGAATTTAAATTAACATTTTTTGTAGTGCTATTCTGTAAATTTCAAATTCAACGATCTGACAATCGCAAAATATATCGACAGCTATTGTTGTTGCACTAAGGATTAAGTGATTCACTAAGTACATACATCTTAACGAGAGTCGACAAATCTGTTTTTCTATTTATTTAAATTGTAAACTAGTGGCACCTCTGTCAAAATAAGCGAAAAACACAAAGAATAGAAAAAAACAAATTACTTCGTGTTTGACAGGATGATTTTATGTTTATGTTTAATATCTTTATTTTTTTTTTACTAATATTTCTGTTTATTTATTTGAAAATTAAATAATGAATTGAATATGCTATATAATTTTTTTATTTATATAAAAAAGTTTTTAATAAAAGCAAAATATTTTCACTATTTTATGATTTTTATTTTTGTATGACGACATTTCAACCTAAAAATTTAAGTTTTTATCGATTGAATAAATAACACAAAAATGGTTGTTGTTTAGATAACAACAACAGCTGACTTTAACAATAGCGAATATCGTTTAAAAATTTTACTGATAATTTTGCAATTTTCTTTTTTTTACGATTCGACTATCGTTAAAAGAAGTTACTGAATCGCGGTACTGAAAAGTTATTAATATCTCCTGAATGGCAATATTTTTTTTTTAATGTAAACATTTTTAAATGTAAACATATTTGGTGTTTTTTTTTGGAATTTAAATTTGTGTTTAACGAATAAAATTTATATATTAAAGATGCAATTGATGTCTTCTAAATTTAAAATTATTATTTCCGACGTTTTGATATGATTTTCTGAAATTCAATTAATATTTTCTAATTTACAATTGGAAATTTTAATTTCAGTTTTTATTAGAATTGATATTTTCTTAAATTTGAATGGAAAATTTAAAAAGTGCAATTTTGTATTTATGTGAATAATAATGCTTTATTAATTATAAACATTTTTAAAAATTAGATGTAATCGCAATCAGATATTTTGTAGGTGAAGCAGAATAATAGTTCTATATAACTATGTAGAACTGTTTTGAAAGCAAAAAACTCATTGATGAACTCGTAACTCTATTTTGTAAAGACAACAAAAAGTAAAAGGTGCTATTACACGATGTTTTTTTACCTATGTAATGTCACTTCTTTTATCCATATGAAATTCCGCATGTCTGTCAAAATTGTCTTTTACATACGATTCATTATTTTTGCTATCACACGTGCATATGTATTTCCGTATGACATAACCTCTAAATGTAAACAACAGCAGATTTAATTTGTGAATTTACAAAAAATTATTGTTAAAAAAAGTTATATTTTTTTTAATTGTTAATTAATATTAAGCAATTTATTTTTCTTTCAATATTAATCTTTATAATTTACTCTGTTTTTCTTTCGCCAAAAGCAGTGTTGTATTTTCATATGTTTGTCATGCCAAAATAGAACCTGTTCTAATTGAAAAATGTACATGTGACTTTCCACATGTATTGTACATAAACAATGTTTCATATGTATCACACGATGTGTACAACTTTTGTTGTGGGAATATTTGACAGTACATATGTAAAAAACACATCGTGTAATAGCACCTTAACATGCCAAACTTATGTTCATGTTTGTAAAAGAATAATGAAAAAACGTATGAAATAAAAGACCAGCCCGTGTATACTCTTAACATTGTTCTGTATGATATCTAGTTGAAAATATTGACATTCATGTTAAAATAGAAATAACTATTGCAAAGCTAATTAGAACAAAAATTGTGGCGCCATCTACTGTGGCATAGTCACGCTGAGCAAAATGAAATGACACTCTGTTAATGCAAAAGAAATGTATTTTCCCCACAACAAAATATTGCAGAATTTTATGTAAATAAAATAATATACCGATTTATTTCTAACATGCAGTTACTATGAATATACATATATACATACATATATATAATATATGTATATTATTTTGTATTATTTAATATGTGTATGTATGTATATGTAAATATTACACACAAAAAATACAACATCAAACGTTATTTTTGTGTTTTTCTCTTTAAATAAATTAATACATAAATTTTTTTTGCTAAATTTACATTTGGGCAATTCATAACAGGTGTTGTATATTGTATGTTGTATTGAAATACACAATACAATCATTTGTTGTGAACACTCAGTTGTATTTTCATATTGTAAAATGCTTTCTTTAGTAATTTTCGATCCAACGAGGAAAGATCGCTTCGTCGTTTCTGCTATTTTGTATAAGAGAAAACACTTGTCAGTGTTTGCTTTTTGGTCGTGAGATATACCCTGGAGTTTTAGTTACGTACCTCTTGCATTTTAATTTATAATGAAAAAAAAAAAAAATGTTAAAATGTTTTGGTTGGTACTGAAAGAGAAAATACATACTAAAAATATAAACATTATTTTTTATATAAATAAACTTATCGGTGTATTTGCGTTATCTGCATTATTTGCCATATTTTACTTTATTATTATTTATGCAGATAAAATTCTATGTATTTGTTTTTTCTTTTTCATAAAAACTGGCATTCACTTGGAACTGATATGTTATGATACAATATACAACATTTACTAAACATAGCAAATGAAGTTGGATCGTGCATCAGATTTTTCAGTGAAAATTACCAACAACAATTTTACACTATTGTAAAGTGATACACGATACAACAGATACAACGATACATTACCTATTGTGAATTGCCCAATTGTTTTTTTTTTATTAACAACTAGGTATTTTAGCATTATTTGCTTTAGATGTTGGTGAATTTTTACTCCCTTTATATTAACTCGTAGTGTCTGCTTTTCGAAAAAAATTTGGATCGATTTTAACCACTTTCCCTTGACCCAATCGATCTGAAATTTTGCAGGCAGGCTCGTGCCAATGACACAAATAATCCAACAAATTTTTTTAGTGATGCCAAAACAATGGAAACTTAAAAATTTTTCTACCAGAGTTGATAAAAAGATGTACAAAGGGTTTGTTTTTATTATATTATTACCACAACGACCACAAAAACAACAAGTCCAGCTATGACAACAGTGCAACATTTAGAATAACAACAAGAACAACATAGAAATATCATGTTTTTCATTTATGTTTTACTTTTTCAGAGATTTCCCTGGACCTGCTCCACCGATTTTAATGATTTTTGAAACAGAAATCTTCCCATGAATTTGATGAATCATTCTCACTAAAAATGATTACCCTAGCTATCCTATTGAGGGCGTGATCGTGACAAGAACAACGTAGAAAATTATATTTTTTCAAGACTTTTTTTAGTTCTTCATTCAAATCTCGGGCCCTAATCGACCGATTTGGACGATTTTAAACAGCAAACTTTTTAGGATGTCAATGAATCATTTTTTATGTCAAAGAGCATCCTAGCTGCCCGCTTGATGCCGTCAGACGGACAGACGGACATCGCCATATCAACTCCGGTTGTTATAAGGATCACAAATATATATATTTTATAGGGTCCAAAATTTTTTTTCTAATTATTACAAACGGAATGACAAACTTATATATACCCTCTGCACACTGGAGTGGAGGGTATAAAAAAAAAATGGTGGAAGGTCGGTTATATTTTGGGAATGTATGTGATTCAATGTCTTCGGCGATTTTGTACCAATCAATGGTCTATCAATGCAGGCAAATATTTACATATTCTGAATGATCACGCATCTTGTAACAAGATAATGCACCATTCCACAAATCGATTCCTCTGCGCTTGCAAAAGGTCATCGACATTAAAGGAGGAGACATTTTTCATTAATTTTTCTTTTATTATTATATGCTCTTGTTATTTTCCTTTTTTTTGTACTATTAGTATATTGTCAAAATACTTTTATCCATCATATTGAATTAAATTGTTTTATGTTTCTTGAAAAGCTTAATTCAAATTCAAATTTTATTGAGTCTTAAAGAAAACATTACAATGATATATAATAAAAATAAATGGAATAAAAAAATAGTACCTTAGAACTATAGTGTATTATTCTAATAAGATTGGATGTGAGGTACTGCTTGCTGAGGTATAGTGTTTTATATTTTCAATTGGAGTTAAGGGAGTAGGTTTGTTTGCTCCCGACAAAATATAAGATAACTTGAGACGTGTGTCTCGGTTAGTACTTAGAACTAAGAAAAAAAAAGTAAAAGAAATAATGAACAAAAATAATAATAATAAAATAAATAATGAACAAAAATAATAATAATAATAATAATAATAATAATAATAATAATAATAATAATAATAATAATAATAATAATAATAATAATAATAATAATAATAATAATAATAATAATAATAATAATAATAATAATAATAATAATAATAATAATAATAATAATAATAATAATAATAATAATAATAATAATAATAATAATAATAATAATAATAATAATAATAATAATAATAATAATAATAATAATAATAATAATAATAATAATAATAATAATAATAATAATAATAATAATAATAATAATAATAATAATAATAATAATAATAATAATAATAATAATAATAATAATAATAATAATAATAATAATAATAATAATAATAATGATAAAAAAAAAATAAATAAAAGAATTAATAAAAGTAAACCCTATGGGTATGCGGTGTCGATTTTTTATAAAACTCAGATAAGATTAATATTTTCAAATATTTTCATTGAGAATACCGACAGGAGAAAGATAGGATTTTGAGCAATTAAAATTAGAATTTTGGTTAAAAATGTCTACAATTAAATTGTTTTCGTGGAACAGAGCTCTTTTGGTATACGAATTAACTAATGAGTTAAAAGTGGTTGAATGTCAGCATTTTTATACCCTCCACTCCAGTGTGCAGAGGGTATATATAAGTTTGTCATTCCATTTGTAATAATTAGAAAAAAAATTTTGGACCCCATAAAATATATATATTTGTGATCCTTATAACAACCGGAGTTGATATAGCGATGTCCGTCTGTCCGTCTGTGGAAATCACGATGACGGCATCAATCGGGCAGCTAGGGTGCTCGTTGGCATAAAAACTGATTCAATAACATCCTGAAAAGTTTGCTATTCAGAATCGTCGAAATCGGTCGATTAGGGCCCGAGATTTGAATGAAGAACTAAAAAAGTCTTGAAAAAATATAATTTTCTATGTTGTTCTTGTCACGATCACGCCTGCAATAGTACAGATACAGTGATCATTTTTAATGACAACGATTCACCAAATTCATGGGAAGATTTGTGTTTCAAAAATCATTAAAATGCATATAGCCACCCTACACAACCACTACCTTTGCAATGGAGGTAAGGGCAAGCTATTTAATTAGCAAAAAATAAATTAAACGTGAAATTATGTCATATAACCAATATTTTGTTTACATTTATTATCAATACTCAAACCGAGGTGGAGGGTATCAAAGATTCGGCACAGCCGAATTTAACACTCTTACATGTTATATATATAAAAATTAGAAAATCTTTTTAAATGTGTTTCAAAATTTCGATTAATACAGAACCATAAAATACTTCTCTTTAAAACTTCTAACTCATATGCCAAAGCTGGTGAAATAGTGAACCATACAGGAAAACCGTAAAGAATTGGTGAACGGATACTTATTTTATAGATTAATAATTTTGTTTTTTTACTCAAATTTTTATTAACAAGTAATTTTGTGAACATACCTTTTATTCTAATTGCTTTCTTTTTAACAATACGTGCATGATCATTGAATATAAATAATTTGTTAAATGTAATGCCAATATATTTAATTTTGTCTTTAAACTGGATATTAATACCATTGAAAAATAAAACTAAGTTTTTACTTTGAGGTATAACATAATATGGACATTTGCCTGAAGCATTTCTGAAACATATTGCTTCTGATTTCAGAGGGTTAATTTTAATTCCCCAACTTTTGTAAAAGTCATCAATTATAGAAAGATGTTCTTTTTACTAATTCTAAAGCAATAAATGGTGATATGTGACTAGCATAAATAAGTGAATCATCAGCATATAAAATACTATTTGAACCATTATATATGTGTGGAAAATCATAAATTAGAATATTATATAGAAGTGGAGCTAATATTGCTCCTTATTGTACGTCGCTGTTAATTATGCTTATATCTGAATGATTATCATTAATATTAACAAAGAATTTCCTGTTTTCAAAATAGCTACTTAAAATTTTAATAATAAAAGGATTAAAACCAATTTGAATTAATTTATAAAGAATCCCTTTATGAAAAGCTTTATCGAAAGCTTTTTCAATGTCTAAAGATATGGCTACGGTACTATTTTGATCACGGAGGTTTAAAATAACATCATTATGAAATTTAACTAAAGCATCAATCGCAGAATGATTTCTTTTGAATCCAAACTGATAACAGGGTATATAGTCATGATTGGCAAAGATATCCATCTTTTCTCTAATAATACGTTCAGATTGGTCTCGAGTTATTAATACAAAGATTATTTTCTTTTTTTAAAATAGGGCAAATTTTAGAAATTATCCATGAGTTCGGAAAATAGCCATTATTTAAACAGTTATTAAATAAAATTGTTAAATATTCGATTGTAGAAATTGGAAGTTTTTTGATTATAAAATTTGAAATTTTATCTGAACCTGAAGATTTTTTGAATTAAGAGATTGTAAAGTGAAAACTATCTGCGTTTGTTAAAGAATTAAAATTTGAAGAAAAATCACAAATTATAGAAGTAGAAGGAGATAAACAATTGTCAACCGTAAGAAATACAGATGAAATATTAGTTCTATTAGGTATATCATTTCTATAGACATTTGAAAAATGTCTACGAAAAAGTTCAACTTTATCGGTATCTTCTTCATAGGTTATATTATCAACAATAACTTTTTCAAATCCTTTAGATCTTTTTTTTCCAATAATGTTGTAAATGTTTTTATATGCATTAGGTCCAGGTGTTATATGAGAAAGGCGATTAGTTAATTGATTTTTTAGCTATTATCTTTTTGGCAACACTGGTTTAAACAGCTGACGCACGTTTCGTGTTTTGTTTCATTGTCAAACATCTTCAGTTTTACAAACGAACAACGTTTGCAAGTTATTGAATTTTATTATCAAAATGCGTGCTCTGTTAAGAAAGTTCATCGCGCGCTTCTTCCATTTTATGGTCAGTTTAATCGACCCACTGAAGCGGCTATTCGGGCTATTGTGACTAAATTTCGCACCAAATTTACATTGTTGGACATTGGACATTGGAAGAGCTACCAATGCATCCAGAAAAAGTCACAGTTTGGTGGGGTTTATGGGCTGGTGGCATCATTGGACCGTACTTCTTCAAAGATGATGCGAATCGTAACGTAACTGTGAATGGTGAGCGCTACGGAGAGATGATATCCAACTTTCTTTTGCCCAAAATGCAAGAGCTTGACTTGCATGAATGTGGATTCAACAAGACGTTGCCACATGCCACACAGCACGCGCACCAATGGACTTATTGAGAGGCGAGTTCGGTGAACATTTTATTTCACGTACGGGACCGGTCAATTGGCCGACTAGATCGTCCGATTTAACGCCTTTAGACTATTTTTTGTGGGGCTATGTTAAAGCTCATGCCTATACAGACAATCCCGCTTCAATTGACGCATTGCAAGACAACATTGAAGCATTTATTCGTGAGATACCGGCCGAAATGTTGGAAAGAGTATGTCAAAATTGGACTAAGCGGATGGACCATTTGAGGCGCAGTCACGGTCAACATTTGCATGAAATAATCTTCAAACATTAAATTATGTGGACCGTACTATAGATTCCTATAGCTCTTAAAAAATTCACCTTTATTTGCTTAGATAATAGTTGATATTCAGGGGTTTCTCTGTTGTAATTCCTGTGGTAAATTTTCTTTAATTCCATCATTGCCATGAGCATTTTATCTTATAAAGGTGTTTAATGTTATCAGAAATTTTAAACTTTTTATTCTTTAAATAAATTTTCTCACAATGTAGATTAGTAACATTGTTGATACGTTCTGTAAATGAATGGATGAAATTATCTATTTCTAAATTAGATAAATTTCTATTTTTTAATATAGGAATTTCATACAGAGATAAATCACTATCAGATTGAAAGTCCTTCCAATTAGTTTTTTCGAAAGAAGTAATCAAAACTGGAGGAGAGAAAATTAAATCATATTCGGGAATTTTAATAGATAATTTTTAAGCAAAATGGTCAGAAAATGAAGAAATAGTAGAAATATTGATGTTTTCATATGTTTGGTCGATAAATTTGGAACTAATAAGAATATGATCTAAATACGATGATCCATTTGGAAAAGAAGGTGAAATGTCACATAATCTTGTAAAATCATGAAATGAAAATTGTAGCCAATTTTTAAAAGAATTTCCATTTAAATTATCAAAAGTATCACCCCAAGATAAACTTCTCGAATTAAAATCACCCCCTATAAAAGTACCATAATAATTATTAGACAAACATTTGAAAAGCTTTATATATCATTCTAGTCTTAAAATTGTTTCCGATTTTTCTATGAAATAAACCACAAGATACAACCAAATCAAAATTATTTTATTGGTGTTAAAATACTTTTGTCCACCATAGTATGTATGTATATGTATATGTTAGGCAAAAATATAAATCACGAAGGGGACTCATGTTCTTTAAGCTATTTAAATTTAAAACAACAAAAAATTCATAAATTTATTAATAATGGTGGAAAAATAGAAACTACACCTAATGTTATTATACATAATATTGTATTACAATTCAACTCCATGCAAGTCCCAACACATAAACAAACGAACACACACACTTTGAAAATATGTCTGTGTAGCAAAATCTGTTTGTTTATTTGCCAGCCATTATATGGATTTGATTAATGGAAAATGCTTACAAATACGAGTTTATCCGTACAGCTTGTATATACGGGATGAATTCTAAATGTATGAGTGACATCATATAAAACACTTTTTTTAAACTTAAATCAATTTTGTGTTTTAGTCGTAGCCCCTAAGGCGTCACTTGGGTTTGTAAATCAGTATAGAGTGGGCAGAAGGATTTGCTAAATGATTTCAAAATACTCGAGATTTATGTCCATTTTGGAGGATTGATAAAGATTTATGATTTTCTATTTGGCATTTAATAAAGTGCAGGTATGTTGGATTTTACCACACAATTGTGGTTACTTCTTCGTAAAAGGTTAAACATTGACTAGTCGTTCATTTTGCGAAGTCACATAATCATTTTTGCCACCACTAAATTAATGCCATTTACGACAATTTCGATCAATTCAATTTGACATGAAATAGTCTAAATGAAAAATATGCAGGAAATATAATAGTTGGCTGAAAGAAAACCATAATCGCATCATCATTGTTTGCAAAAGTGGAAAATTCAATTTGAATACAAATATAAACAACCACAAGAACAAGTCTTGTCGTTATCGTCGACAGTCGACATGCCAAAAGATTTCTTGTGTTCATCTAAACGCAAAAATATATATAAAATATATTAAATTCAAATCGTTGAACCACGACACAACAAACAATGCTAGTCATTTGGGAATTGGTTGTACTTATGTGTGTGTGCAGGTTTATATCATAGCAGATTATTTGCTAGCACACAATTCAAATGTAATTTGCCTCTATTCACTGCTGTGGTACTGGTACAACTGCCACTAGCACAGCATTCAGAAAAACATCAACATCAGTCATGAGACATCAGGCTGCATTGTCAAGTGTTGGAAGGTTGCAAGGATGCATGGTCGTGTTCTATAAATTTCCGCTGCATACACCTACACAGGAATAAGTACGGTATGTACGACTACTTATGTATGCATGTAAGGCGACCTTGTTGAGAGCGTGCAGTCTAATTCTAATACTTCATCGTCTTTCATGCCAGTGCTTTTGTTGTTATTTAAATTTTATTTATTTATAGTCTTTATGGTTTTTGATGTTTTTTTTTTCGAAATGGTTTGAAAATTATTTACGACACAACACACAGTGGTTCAAAAAAAAAAAAAAAACAAACTAAATATGTGGTAAAATTGGAATATTATGTTTGGCAGTCAAGGATTTAAACTTTAAAAATATTGCACTTGAAGATGCCCGGCTGGCTCTTTCTTTTACGACATGCCATAATGAGTAGCCCGTTTTGGTGTTTTAGAAAAATTTTCCAGGAAATATTTGTTTATTTTTTATTTCATTAAATTCATTAATAATTTTAATTATCAGCATTATAGTGGCTAATAAATAAATAAATTAAATTCAAGATTACAAAAAATTAAAAAAGTGTATATGTGACCTGGTCTATGAAAGGGGAGCATAGGTGCAAAAAAAAAATTCTCCGCTTTTTTGCCGACCTTTAACATGACGAAAACCAGAAAGTCATAATTTATGAAAAAGTTTACTAAGAAAGAAGAGAAAGCAGAGTACAAATACGAAAAAATAGATTTAAAAGATAAAAAAAAAAATACATTGCAATGAAACAAAAAACTTTATTATGTGCCAGAAAAACATCCATCTAATCCATCTTAACGTAACTTTGTTCATTTCATCTTATGCCTTAGACAAATTTACTTCATCATCATCGCCGTTCGAACAACATCATCATTAGACCTATTATTGTCTCCATCGTTTATAGGGAAATATTGTCTGTGGCGTCAACAGTCATTTTTCTGTAAAAGACTAACAGAAACAATTACATTAACGTGATAACGAAAAAACGGCCAGCGCGATAAGAATGATAATATTTGTAAACTTAACTTAACACGATTAACTGTGATAATAGTCCGGGCAGAAACAACATTTGACGTCTTTGAATGTTGTAGACATCAGAGATTTCATAGAATAGTTTGTGTTAACATCATAAATCATAGATAAATAAGTTAGGAATTTATATAGTAATAGTTTTGTTTTAAATATTAAATTGGTTTTCGGACAAGTTGTTGTAAGAATCGGGGGTCAGTATTAAATTATCTATTCAAAAAGCTGTAAAAATTCAAATTCGAATAAAATTTGCAAATGCCCCAGACCACGTTTGTGCCAAAAAAAAAAAACTAAATCAAGAAATATGATAGCATTTTTTTCAACTTTGAGAAATTGATTAAAACCATAATTTTTTGTTGTCTCTATAGTTATAAGTAATCAGATATGAAGTATTGTTTTATTACCACGTTGTTAACCTCTTGCACATTGAGACCGAAAATGGGAAATTTTTTTGATAAAATTTTGAAAACTTCTTTTTCAAGTTTTAAAAATATTTCTTAACCAAAATTTAAATAAATGTATCTGATACTTTAAGGTTTTATTAAATACATGTCAGAGATTAACTGTGTGAATTTTTAGGTAAAATCCCTATGCCAGAATTTTTTTGACAATGATTTTATTTTTACGGATTTCGAGAAAAATGGGATTTTTGTAAAATATTCTGTAAATGTACTCTTCCTAAATACTTTGTATCAAAAATTCATCACTTTTCAACTTTTAAATGTTATATTTTATCTTAACAGCCTAGGGTTTCGGAAAAAAAGACCCCATCTGGATTTTAAGATATTTTTAAATAAAAGTTACCGAAACCTAGTTTTCTATTAAACTTGATGAAACCACTATGTAGAATTTAAGAAAAATAATTCGGTTAATTTTTATTTATTTAACCCTTCAGTGATCCTGATATATCTTTGGTGAAATTATCTGCTTATTGCCCGCGAATATAAATTAAAACAACTGTTAACCAATTTTGTTATAAAATTATTTTTTTTTATGTATAAAAACTATCTATATTTTTCTAAATATTAAAGCCATCATTTGGTTTAGATCTCTATACCTATGAAAACTTAGACTTTTATTACCACGTTTTTAACCTATTGCGCAATGAGACCAAAGATGGAAAATTTTTTTTGATAAAATATTGAAAACTTCTTTTTTAAGTTCTAAAAAATTTTTGTTAACAAAATTCCAAAAAGTGGATCTGGCACATTAAAATTTTGTTAAATACATGTATATTTGAGATTAAATGTGTGAATGTTTAAGTAAATTCCTCCGCTAAAATTTTTTTTACAAGGAATTTTTTTTTGCGGATTTGGAGAAAAATGAGTTTGTTGTGAAATATTCAGTTAAGGTACCCTTTCTAAATCATTTGATTCAAAAATTTATCAGTTTTCTACTTTTAAATGTAATATTTTATCTTAATAACCTAGGGTTTCTGAAAAAAATTATATGACCCCATTATCTCTTTTGGACTTGGGCTCACATATGACCCCAAGCAAATAAAAGACAATTTATTAAAAAAATTCTAATATTTTGTAATTGCTGTTGAATTTTTAGATGTGACGCTTAAAATATAATAACCAAATGTACAAGTCTTCCATGCTAAAAATTTTGAATAAATCGAACGACGCTAACCCATTCCTTGTCGAGGCCAAACTTTGAATTTTGGCATATTTTAAAAAATTAATTGTTCTAGTAAACTAGATGAAACCCTTACTATGGGTTGGGAAATGAAATTATTCTATATTTTAAGAAAACTTACCCTTATGTGCTAGGGTTAAAATAATCCAAAATTCAGCAGTAGACTTACATGGAAAGAATATGTTAAAAAGAAACGTGAGCAATTAAATATTAAAACGAGACTAATGTATTGGCTGTTAGGTCCAAGATCAGAATTAAGTTTAGAAAACAAAGTAATCTTATACAAAACCATTCTTAGGCCAGTTCGGACTTATGGTATCCAACTTTGTGGGACTACCATCAATTTAAACATTGAAAGTTTGCAGAGATATCAATCAAAAACATTACAAATATCAACAAATACACCCTGGTTTATAAATAATAATAATATACACAATGATTTTAAAATTCCAAAAGTAAAAGATGAAATTAGCAGTTTCAGCGAAAGATACATTAATAGACTTAGCAATCACCCAAACATATTAGCAATAAATCGCTTAGATGACAGTGATGAAATAAAAAGGTTGCAAAGGTTCCATATACTTGAAAATAAAATGTAAATATGTAACTAATAAAAGTTTTTTTTTTAATCTTTTGTTTACTGAGTTCATTGGAATTCAGCATCTCATTTACTTATAATTATTATAAGATTTGCTTATTATATTAATTTTTGTAAAATAGATTGCAAATAAAGATGAATTGAAAAAAACGAAAAAAAAAATATTTTATCAATGATGTGATCGATGGATAATTCTAATTCATGAGAAGAATTTTCTTATGTATGGCTATAATTTTGTCTATTTTTAGAATATTCGAAATCTAGCTTCCTAAATCATCTTATTAAATATTGTTTTAATATTATCATAAAAAGAAACCTAACGTACAAGAAACATTTTTTGCGCAATCATGTCACCACCAGGACTCTTATTTGATTCCAAATTATCCAAGATATTATCAATTGTAATTCTAAAATCGTTTGAAACATGTTGATGTTATCGTTAAGATCTTGAGGTAAACTGTTACGCATATTTTGAACTGAATCATTGAAGTACGTATTAAATATTGAAGATTTTTCTATGTCTTGTGTAGTAACAGAACCGTTATGTGCTACTAAAGCTTCAGACGAGTTTTGTTCTTCCATTTTCTTGTTTAAAACATTTCAGATATAAGTGTACTTATCATAATTTATTGTTACAATACTTTATAACTTTATTTATACGTTTAAGATAGTGACTTGATCCCCGACTTTCCATTAATGATTGTAAATTCTTTGTACATTTTCTTAATGTGGAGATCTGTACTTTTGTTATCCTCTTTGTAATGAAGAAAGGGCAATTTCAGCATCCAGTTCGAGACATTAATATCTCCCGATGTTCTTAGCATGCACGATGACCCACAGCATGCACGCTTTGCACTATAGCCGTCAGCTATCACATTATTAATACTGAGATATAGAGTCGTTGCATGAATATACTTTTTTTATAGCTTGGGCGTTAAGAAGTATTTAAGGTGGTGCTCTGTCAATGAGGTCTTTAGTGTCATACAATATATCTTCGCTTTGGGACATTTTTTGTTAGATACGTTTCAGAAAAAAGCTTTGTTTGTATCAATGTTCTTATCCAGTTCAGTAACATATGTTTAGAAATGCTTATACTATACTGTAATTGCTTATGGTTTTGGAGATATTTGATTTCGTTTTTCACCAAAACTAATTTTTTTTATACAAAAAGTTAACATTTTGTTAAAAAAAATATCTGGTAATAGCCAAAACTTTTCTATAAAACTCATTAAATAATCTTTTTTAATAGCTAAACCTGTTTACTGGGGAAAATCTTAAATTAGGTGTTTTTAATATATTATTTTTTCCAATAATTCCCTTCGCTTTTTTTTCCAAGTTTTCTCAAAACTTTCATAATAAAAATATAAATTTTATATAAATTTTGAAAGAATTGGCGTCAAGAATGGTCATGTTCCCTATGTTGTCAGGAGCTTTCTTTATAACATAGTGCAACAGCTATACCGGGGTTTGCGGAATTCCAAGTCAGGGTGAAAGTACTAGGCCAGCATAGTAGAATTTCCAAAGGGGTTGGCGTTCTCAGGCCAAATTTTTTTTTATGACCTTTTATATCTTTTTCCTTATCTTGGTGTTTATTTGCTTAGTTTTTCAGTTATAAATCAAGAACCATTGATGATTTCTCATTTCATTCTTCAACAATTCAGGAAATTAAGTTGGACTAATTTTATTGAATTCTTCAAAATCTTCAAAAAACTTTAATTTTTCCAATTTTTAATAAATTGTTTTAATAACATAACATATTTAGGGCGTATGAATATTATTTATGAGTGAGAAGACATCTGTACATATGAGTGATATTTTTAATATTAAATCAAATATATATCAGTATTTTTATTCTATTTCTTAGACGGACATTGTAATACAAATTATTTACAATTTTGCTGAAGAATGATATAAGAAATTATAAATGTTTCTTGAGTTTTAGCTGAAAAAATAAGCAAACAAACAGCGAGATAAGGAAAAAATAAAGTGTCATGGAGATTTGAATTTGCCTTCAATTTCGTGGAAGTTCTTACCTGAAGAAAAATACTTTGTTCCGACTAAATCAAATGATAAATGTGATGAGCTTTTTAATATTTTTTTTTGATTTCCATCGTTTTCAATTAACTGCAATTCTTAATGATCATTCAAAATTATTGGAGTTAATATTTGTTAATGAAGTTGCTGAATGTTTTACGAAGCGCTCAAACCCTATTTCTATTCCTGAAGATGGATATCACCCTACTATTGAAGTAAATATATCCATTCCATCTGGACGTGTAGACACACCTAAAATATAAATAATACAAACCGGCATGATTTATTATCGTTATCTACTGGTACAACTCGTGCCATTGATCAAATGACTGAAGCTTTCTATAACAAGATGTATTCTTTTATTGAATCATGTGTTCCTAAAAAATTTTTGAAAAACCTTTCTGGACCTCCTTGGAATACTAGGAAACTGGCTAGTGTCAAGAATAAAAAATATAAATATTACAAAAAATATATAAGAATACTGGATCTCTTGTTGATCATGGAAAATACTCCATTTGTCGTGCCGAAACTATACTATTTGAACAAAATGAAAAATAATTTTAAACGATATCCGAAGTCATTCTACAAATTTGTTAACTCTAAGAGAAAAACTAAGGGCTATCCTGCTGTTATGAAATTCCTACATAATGAATCCTATGATGATACTATTGTATGCAATTTATTTGTTGACTTCTTCTCTACTACTTACTCCGATGCAACTTTTGATGATTCTAATATCTGCTCATATACACTGACAGCTACTCAAATTATATCCATTCGTTCTCTTGCTATGTCTGTGGCTTCTAATGAAAAATTTCAATTTTCGTGCAACAGTGGTCCAGATAAAATTCCGTTCTGTATTTTAATAAAATGTGCTGATATTTTAGCTGTACCATGTTTAATACCTCAATTAAATACAATTATTTTCCCAATATGGGGAAGGATTCATTCATTATACCCCTAATCGAATCTGGTAACAAGACTGAAATTGCAAAATTAAGTATTATACCTAAAATTTTTGAAAAAATTATAACGGATTATCTATGCCATTAAGTAAATACGTTAATTTCTCCCTTCCAACATGGTTTCCAAAAAAGATGTTCAACCTCTACAAATCTATTACAATTTACTACAATTGTCAACCGTGGTTTTCTTGAACGCAAACAAACAGATGCAATTTGTACTGACTTCAGCAAGGCTTTTGATAAAGTCAATCATAAACTTCTTCTCAAGAAATTACATATGATGGGATTTTCAAATCTTAGCGCAAAGTGGATATATTATTATTTAACCAATAGAACACAAAAAGCATGTTTTAAAAATGTTACTTCAAAGCCGATAGATGTAATGTCGGGAGTAGCACATGGCAGCCATCTTAGACCGCTTCTTTTTTCTTTGTTTATAAACGATCTTCCGAATGTTATTCGTTTTTCAAACATCTTGATATAAGCGGATGATATCAAAATTTTCTTCTTTTATAATCAACACTCTGATCATGTTTTTCTCCGAAATGATTTGAATTCATTATATTCTTGGTGTAATTTAAATTTAATGGAGCTGAACCTTAAAAAGTGTAAACATATGCGTTTCGTCAGAAAGAGGCCGATATCTGTCAACTATGTGCTGGGTGATTATTGTCTCGATAAAGTAGATATTAGTAGTAGTAGTATTCCTCATATAACAATTACTGTCAACAAAGCCAGAGGTGTACTTGGCTCCATAAAACATTGGGCCAAAGAGTTTAATGAGCCCTATTTCTCCAAAACTTTATATACGTCAATTGTGAGACCTATCCTGGAATATGCTTCTATAATTTGGGACCCAATCTACCAAATTCATGCCATCAGTCTGGAATCTGTGCAGAAACAATTCCATTTGTTTTGTCTTAGGAGTTTAAACTTCAATCCAAGTAATCTTCCATCCTATACCAGCAGACTTGCCATTATTAAGCTACCAGCTTTAAAAAGCCGAATAACTATGCTAAATGTTTCATTTCTTCTTAATATAATTAATGGTGATGTTTGTTCTGGTTTCCTGATTAACAATATATCATTCAACATTCCTCAACGACCAACACGTTACTTCTCACCTTTATCTGTACAGTTCTATAGAGCTAGTTATGCAAATGCAGACCCTCTCAGGAGAATGTGTATTCAATTTAATGAACTTTATAGATTTATTGATTTCAGATTAAATACTAATCTAATTAAAATTAAAATAATATGCTTTCTAAATTCATGAATAGCTATGTACTAAAATTAATTTTAAAATGTTTTTCTTTGTAAATAGTCTGTAAGGATTAATTCCATAGACCAAGATACGAATAATTAAATAAATAAATGGCCTGAGGATGCCAAACCCTTCGGAGGTTTTACTATACTGGCCTAGTTCTTTCACTCTAACTTGCAATTTCTCACCCCCAGACGTTGGACCCAAAAATTTTCCACAGTGTAATTGGAAGTATGGTGCTAAAGCTCCAAGCATCTTAACTTGTTTGCGGCAACCACATTCACCTCCATTACATGACAGTGGTCAGAAGTGCATATTTTGTGAAGAAAAAAAAAATTCGAATGATTCTCTTTTCGTTTTTCGTTTATATAAAAACTATATTAAAATTATTAATTTTTGCAGTATGTTTATTGTTTCAAAAATCATTTAAATGACTTTTATAGTTACTGATATATTCAGATCCAAATTTGAAAAAAAAAACAAGAGTGTTAAATTAGGCTGTGCCGAATATTTGTTACCCTTCATCTGTTTATTAAACTCAAACTATAAACAATGTTGGATTGGTTGCCATTTTAATACTGTTGCCGATTCTTAACTTTAAATTATAATTCCATATAAAATTTAAAGGTATTTATTATAATATTGTATTTATTGTATTTTTTTTTTATAAAAACAATGGCGGTTTTTTATATAAATATTTAACTTCTATCTGAAAAATTGCATTATTTTTCTATTATTAGAGTAGAAAAACATCATAAGAGACCAAAGAGAAATACTTTTTTTAGCGCAGACAGCGTAGAAAATCCAAAGACAATACTTTGAGATTTGCTAGGCAATTTTTGATGTGCTTGTTCATAAATTTATATATAATTCAAATAAATAAAATTTTTTCTTTTAAAATTACATGGTGGGCTAAATCAGATCAACCATTGGTAAACACGAATAACCTTTTTATTTTCTTATATAATTTTTTTCCTTTTCGAAGGTTATAATTCTGTGGTTTTCTAGAATAACCGCGTATATCCATTTTTGTCAGTGAAATAAATGATTTCTGTGAAAATTCCCAAAAGGAACCAGATTATCGGTAAAGGTTGAGTACTGGAATATTTTGAAAGTTCTGAAGAATCTCTAATTGAAAATGAGAGTTATGAAGGATTTGATATCGATATTGAGGCGTCTAAAACATATTATGTTAATAGTAAGACAACATATTATATATATATTGTTGTCTTTTATCATTTGTTCTGAAAACGATAAAGGGACTTTTGGAACATCATTCAAAAAAACGTTACAAGAAAATAAACTTAAACGTGATCACAGTATTATTGAAAAAACATGTGTTGAATATATTTCATCCATTCCATTAATATCTAGTCTTGTGGCAGCAAATATAATAAATACTCAATCATCGAATAATACGGATTTCTTTGACTTTGCTTTGTCATTGAAACGTGTTTTCCAGAAAGCTACAAAAAATATAGACGGCGAAAAAATTAACATCTTGAAAAAGAAGAAAATTGAAATCGAAATTGTCAAGAACTTTGAACGTAATATAATAAATGAAACTACCGTTCCTATGTCTTCGGAAAATCAGAAAGACTTTATTAAATTATTACCATTAATTCCCGGTATATTCCACAACTTTTATAAAAATATCAGAGATAACGGAAAGGCATCAAATTATATAAATAGTGCAACCGACTCAGATGAAGATTAGCAATAAAAAATCCGCACAGTTTATTTATAAATGAAATAAAATTGAATTCCTTTTTAAGTTTAATGTTTTATCTTGTGAAGTATTTTTTTTTTTAAATACATAATTTTAATAAAATTTAAACCTTTTTCTGCTTTTTATTTTTTTAAGGTATTTTTTACTTTCATTATAAAAATAATACTCAATTTATAAAAAAAAACTTGAATCCCCGCAGACTTCAATTCAAAACGCTAAAATATTGCAAAAATTAAAAAAAAAAAATATCAATTCATATCCACATGGGGTGGTTACATTGGTAACGTTTTTCAAAGAAAACGACGTATGTCGACATAAGTTCTTTTATCTGCGCTCACTTTAAGTGTCCTTTGCATATTGTTTTTCGTATTTATTTATTTATTACTCATACGTACACCTCCGTTAAATAAAACGTTAATTTGAAATATTGGTTCTCCTGAACATTTTGATTTTATTCCAAAAAATAACAGAATTAAATTCCTGGTAATTTATATTGAAACTATCTACTTTTTAAATTGAAATTGTCGACTATGCCTATTCTTGACAACTATTAATTGTTTAGATGCAGAGAACAACATCGCCAATATTTTAATTCAAAATCCGCAACTGGGTTCCGTGACCGAACGTCATGGAAGAGGCTCTTTTCGAAATTTTCGCCTGAAGATAATGTGGAAGCTTTGTGACGAAGTGGTGCAAATGATTTATATATCTGAATTGGGTATTTAGAGAGCAACATTGCAAAGGATTTGAAAAACGAATCTGAAGATGAACCCATAAGCAGTCTGATTTTTTATTTCTTTTTATGCAGTATTTTTTTTTATTTAAATACCAAAATCCGAAGATAGTTTGAAAGTTAATGCAGTTATAAATCAAATACTAAGTTAAGTTATTAGTTTTTAATTATATAAAAATTTAAAAAATTGTGACGTCGCTGAATTTAATAATTGCAATAATAATTATTCTATTAGTGTAATATTATTATTTTCAAAACAAATATCAAACGTAATTTATGTATAATATAATTTACCTTTTTATTATTTGCACTACAAATTTGTCAATTTCAGCCCACTATAATTTATCAATAAAAACTTTTACTTTTAATAAATAATCTGTTCGGTTCGATTTGGAATTAGGAAAAATAAAGAAATCATTCAAAACAAAATTTGAATTTCAGTTTGTTTTTTCAGTAACAAATAATTTTTTCAATATGACAAATCCACTATTGAAAATATGATTAACTAGTAAAAATATAATTACTCAATATTACAAACAGAATAATTAATTTAAATCGCTGAATGTTAACAATTTTGTTGTTGTTCAATTTGTAAAAAATTGTTGAGTGTTAAACATTTTAAGCAACAAAATACTTTTTTTATTTACAATATCGGTTGTTTGTTGGTGCTATCTCAAATAAAAAATTGTTTGTATTTACGAAAATGGTATGTGGTATGACAATTGATTTGTCCTAATTTTTTTCTGTGTATTATTAAGCTGAGTGGAAATTTCTTGCACAGAGCAATTATTTTTTTGAACGGGCTGTGATATCCTTTAAAAAATTCAGAATTGTTAGAGTTATTCAAAAGCTCCGTGGACGAGGGTACATTTATCTTGGCTGTTAAGCATTTTTACAGATTGTAAGAAAGCGAGCATTTGAAAACTAAACTTCATTCATTATATTAAAATTTTATAGGAAAAATTTCCGCTTGATTAGATGAATTCATAATTTATAAGAGAAATTGAAAAACCTCATACATCTGCTGGCCAAACATGAAGGAGACCGGCAAAATATTTAGAGGACAGTGAAACATATACAAGAAAATTAAAAATTCAAGATGCTTACAAACACCTCGTTAACCTTAAAATATGCTAGTTGCAAAAGAGCACAGAAAAACTGAATAAATTTGGATGATTCAACCAGTGGTGACCATAACTATGAATATATAATTTCTCCATTGCATGCTAGAAATAGTTGCATGGATATGGAAATCCAAAAGATGGTAATACGGTCACATCATTTTTTGATAATGATGAAGTGACTGCTCAAATCACTGGTGTCGATATTAATATCATAAAAAGGTTTGCTGTATCAAAATTTGAAGAATATCCTTCATAAACTTACCCCACCGTACACAAATTTTGGCTATTGGGAAAAATTTAATTGAGTATTAGTGCTAACTAATTGGAAAGCTATCAGAAGAAGCTCAGGAATATGTTTTAGTTCGAAAATACCAAGTTTATTAGATATCGCTCCCAATGTAGATCATTATTTTGTAAATAATTGCCCAATAAAAAGTCTTATAATGAAAATCTTTTACTATCATTAAAAAAAAAAAAAAAAAAAAAAGTTTTAAAAATAATCTAATAAGCAGAAAATCTCGCCTTTTTAAAAGATACGCACAATCCTGTTCAACTTTAGATTATGCTAAATATTCATCCGCTCTCACTGAGTATAATTTACTGAATACTAATTGTTATACGAGGTATTTGGATAATTTAAAATCAAACTTTGCTAATAACCCAAAAGTCCTTCATTGTATTTGTGCGTGTTGAACACAAATGTTCGTCGTTCCCGCCTACAATTAATTGCAATGATAATTCAGCCTCTGATTATCTTGATATTGCGAATATGTTTGCTGATTTTTTCCACTCCACGCATAGAAATTATATTTGAAATACTTTAACCATCGCTAACTATCCATATTTAATAAAAGTTGCATCGATATCAAATATTCCGCTCTTTGAGATGGAAACTGATTTTAAATCTATGATACAGTTTAAAGTTTCATACAAGCCTGGTCCTGATGGTGTACCTGCTTGTATTTTGAGAAATTGCGCTCAAATTCTAAGTATTTTTAACAGGAAAGAATCATTTATTATACCTCTGCATAAGTCAGCTGGAAGGGCGAATGTACTTAACTATAGAGGTATAGCAATGATAAGTGTTATTCCTAAGTTAATGGAGAAATTTGTTGCTGATTATCTCTCATATGTCTAAGTCTTCATTTCAACATGGCTTTTTGAAATCAAGATCAACAGTTGCTATTCTTCTAGAATTTTCGACTAATGTTTTCAAAGATTTATTCCGTGGTGAGCAGACGGATGTGATATGGACTGATTTTAGTAAAGCTTTTGATAGGGTGGATCATAATATTTTACTTTTCTATTATTTTGTGGACTGAATCGTATCTTAGAATTCAAAGAGTTATGTTTCGCAATTTTGAATCTAGGATTGTAAGTATTACTCATGGCGTTCCCCAAGGTAGTTAATTGGGCCAGCTATTGTTTTTACTATTCTTAAATTATCTTTCGATTATAATTTCGTATTGCAACGTCCTTATGTATGCAGATGATGTTAAGTTATTTCACAATTTCAATGACATAAATGCTCATATTACTCTTCAACGTGAACTTGATATATTAGTTGAATCTTACGAAATGTAAACATATGGTATTTTACAGACCTACATGATAAAATATTTCTTTTAAGAGGGCTTAAAAATATTTTCATTTCAAATTAGAAAACGAAAATTAAGACCTTAAATGAAAATTTTGATATGGAGATTTCTTATCAAAAACTGTCTAATGTTGCACCCAAGATTTTAGAAGCCAAATCGCTATATACAATTCTTCGTTCACAGATCAACAGTTCAGAAGTTATGAAGAAGTTCTACTGTGCAACACAACACATAATAGAAAAGCAGTTGTTATTCAGTGGCATTATCAAATATATATAACTAAATACCTGACTTGCATCCCTTCATAATAGCAAACTAATGGCGCGAAGTAAATAATGATGTAGTGGCTTTAAAAAATACATGAAATTTCAATTTCTGACTAAGTTAAATGAAAAGAATACACTACTGAAGTTACAATCGAACCGTGTACTCGTAGTAAGTGCTCGATCTTAAAGATACTTACATATGTATGTGAAAAATAGTATGGCCAATGCCATAACTTACGATGTGAATCTGAATGTAAGAATAATATCCTTCTCTGACAGTAGTCACTGTGATAATCCCACAAATACTACTTTTCAATTTGCATTTTTGTAGGTTATTTGCAGCGAATGCAAGGTTAAACATTATATTTATTCGTTTCTGAATTGTAGTTGAAATGATAGGGCAACTAAAAAATGTATATTATGGACAGAACTCTTTTTAGTTTTAAATCTAACACCTAAATATATGCCTTTTGTTAAAACCATTAGTAATAATAAAATGACAGGGGATAACGCGACAACTAATCTTTATTTCAAGTGCTCCAAGAGATAAGATTCAATAGAGAAAATAGCTGTTAATGTTTGCAATTTAAGCAGAATGTCAGTCAATGATTTTAACACTTTTCATTGGGCAGTGAATCCATTTTATCAATACGGTCGTTAGTTATTCATTAAAAATGAATCGGTTAATATTAACAACCGTATTACTTTTGGCAATTGTTCAGTTTTCATTACAGGTCTGAAAGGTGTCTGTGTCTGTGACTTGCAATATTTTGTTTTAGATTTTTATTGCCTGCTTGGTTTATTCATTGTTATTATTATTGCCATTGTTAGTTATTAACAAACAATTAAATAATTATAATTAATCGTTAGTGTTATCTGAACCACTTACTGTTTTATTTAATAACGACTAAATTTATTATTTGTTTATTAGGCTACCTTACCATCGGATAACTACTATATCGCTGGCGTAGTGGAATTTCGATCATCAGACGCTTTAACATCATCAGAACGTCTATCGGAGAGCCTGAATGGCTATTTGGATATTCTAAATTCTGCTGAAGCTCAAAACATCGATATAATTGTGTTTCCCGAATCAACGCTCAACAGCAATGATCAGGCTACATTTATACCTAATCCGTCTTATGAGTTGGTGATACCCTGTGATGTTGTCGAAAAATATCCCAATTTTTTAGTGCAATTATCATGCGCCGCTAGAAATCAAGCTATGTATATTGTTATCAATTTAACCGAAGAAGAGTTGTGTTCTAGTGTGCCGGCAGATAACCGGACATGTGCGTCTAATGGTTTAAATATTTATAATACAAATGTGGTCTTTGATCGTTCTGGTGCCATCATATCACGTTATCGCAAGGTGCATTTATTTGGTGAAAATAAAAATACTACATTCGTACCGGAGTTCGGATGGTTCGATACTGATTTTGGCGTACGATTTGGTCACTTTATCTGCTTTGACATACTTTTCTATACCCCGGCCCAAGAGTTGGCCGTAGCTCATAGAATAAAAGATTTCCTCTTTCCCTCAATGTGGTTCTCACAACTACCATTCTTAACATGTGAGTCAATCAATAAATTTTACCCCTTAAAATAAAACTTAGATTATCAGAAAAATAGCAAAAGTCAGACAGCTAATACGTGAGCGATAAGTAATCGTTAAAAAAACGTTTCGATATAGAGCAACTGCGTTAATCCACATGGCTTTGTTTGTGTTTTCTTATTTCAGCTGTACAAGTACAACAAGCTTGGTCGTATGCAAATGATGTAAACCTTATGGCAGCAGGAGCATCGAACCCTTCGATTGGTTCTACTGGATCAGGGATATACAATGGACGTCGTGGTATGTTGGTGGGAAATATGACTCACGGTACGGGAGAACGAAAGCTATATGCTTCGAAAGTTCCAAAATACCAGAGCCATTGGCATTTAGAAAAGAGATCTTTGCCGTTTTCTTCCCCAACTGCTGTACAAGCAAACATTACACAAGCAAACATTTTTCTGAAACGTGACTACTTGCAAAGCTACGAAAGTGTTCCAGTAAATCTAACATCAGGCAACAATCTTAGTCAGGAATTATGTTTTCATCAAACATCCTTCTGTTGCAAGTTTGACTTAAGTTGGCAGATATTATCCGCTAATGCTGATAGCAAACACTACCTCTATCGCTTGGGTGTATACAAGGGACTGCGTTATGAAATAGGGGACGAATCAAATCAACTCATGAATTGTGCTGTATTCAGTTGTATTAGCGATAATATTCTAGATTGTGGCACAGTGTTGGCCATCGATACTGACGTTATATTTAAAAATATCTCCATAGCAGCTACGTTTCCCAAAGTAAAAGAATACTTGCTAATGCCAAACAGTCTAACGTCCGATATAATGCCGGTTCCTGCATCAAACTTTGAATGGTATGAAACTGTTGAGATGTAAGCTTTTTTAAATTTGAACTCTTCCTCGACTGTAAATAATAATAATTAAATTTTTAATTTTAGAAATCAACACAGTATACTTTATGCTCTAAACACCAGCATCTCAAATATATTGACGTTCTCCATCTATGGCAATTACTTTGATACTGATTTAAGTGACTTACCTAAGAATAATACTGTTCTTAAAGATAGTGGTGCGGTCTTAGCGGTCTCTGTGTTCGTCATTTTAAGCATTTTATTATTGAATTTAGCATTATAATTAGTGATGCTAACTCCTTGAAGCAGAAACGTTACATGGTCGTAGTATAAATAAATGGTCGTAATGTATTTATTTTTATATTTGAAAAATAAATATTATAATTCATTTTTTTAATATTTTAAATTTATATATTTGTTAACCAGATAACCGGTCTACCGGAAAACCAAAAGACTGGATAGATTGACTTTAAGCAAATAATTTTATTTTAATGAAATTCTTTTTTAAATCACACTGCTCTTGGAGGGAAAGAAGTTGAGTGAAAATGGGTCCAAAGTCGGGTTTCATATTACCTTTGCAAATTGAAAATCTGCAAAACTGAAAATCCTTTCAAGAGATATGGCCATTTGAAAGCCCCACTGCATTTGCATAAGCACTTTTTTCCATTGTTTGGCGTTTCTCAGGTTTTGTAAGGTATAAAATAACTTTTAGGTACCAGTTTTAATACTCAAATTTCCTTCGCTATAAAATACTACCATTTTTTTTCCCCCATTAAACCATTTGTCAGAAAAATTAAAAATATTAAAAGATGTTTATAAGCACGGAACTTACGAATTTGCCTGTACGTGTGAAAATACGCCGAGCAACTTCTTGATGCAGCTTTAGAAAAAAGAAATTTAGTAGGAGATGTTATAATTAAGGTTATGGCACATGGAGCTCAAGGCTTTCTAAACTCTTTCTTTTAACTCATACTCTGTCTGTCTGTCTGTCTTTCTGCCATGGGTGGACCCCATTCCCCCTTATCCAATTGATTTGAAACTTGGCCCATAGTCTTGTCGTGACTACAGATTAATTTTGGGGTAGTCACGCACAGTCACGCGTGGTCACACACAGTCACGGAGTGATCTGAATGTCATTTCCCCTCATCCGATCGATCTCAAACTTGGTCCATACACTTACTGTGAAAAAAGATTAACTTTAACTTAATAACGCGCAGTCACGCATGGTCACGCACAGTCACGGTGTGATCTTAATGTCATTTCCAAATCCGATCGATCTGAAACTTGGTCCATACACTTGCTGCGAAAAAAAGATTAACTTTGACTTAGTCACGCACAGTCACGCATCATCACGCACAGTCACGGAGTGATCTAAATGTCATTTACCCTCATCAGACCGATCTGAAACGTGGTCGATATACTTGCTGTAAAGAAAGATCAACTTCGACATAGTCACGCGCAGTCACGCATAGTCACGCACAGTCACGGAGTGATTTAAAACCCATTTTCCGATCGATCTAAAACTTGGTCGATAGACTTGTTGTGGCCAAATATTAATTTTAAGATAGCCACACACAGTCACGCGCAGTCACGGAGATATTCAAAACTCATATGCATAAAGAAAGAAAGAGTTTGAATAACAACTTTGTTTTTATGGGTTAGATTATTTAACCTTTAACTATGGAGGTATAATATTCGGACATAGTCAGTGATGTGGCGGTAAATTTTACCCTTTTAATTTTACTAAAAAATAGTAACAAAAAACATTTCTTTATAATTATTTGTTTTTTAAATTAGTTTAGTTTAAAAAATAAAAAAAAATTAAATTTTTTTTCGATTAATTTCAACAAACTATGCACTTTATTTCACAAACATTTTTTTGGAGAAAAAAATCACTACGAGGGGGTAAAATTTACAACCACCTCTACAGTTAAAAGTTAAGATAAGTTTAACTATTCTGCTGTGTCTCACTTGCTCATTTAAGAAATTTTCATATTCCTACGAATGAAATGATCGAGCTTGCAAGGTTAATTAATGATAATTGAGATGTTGAAAATCCTATGCGACTAAAAACTTTGGGAGCTTTAAACGTGACTATGAAAAATTTTGTCTTGCAGGAAAAAAAAAAGAGAAAGCAAAAACTGCCCTGTTTCAATTAATGCTCCTCTTTTTACTAAAAATGATGATGTGCAAATTTTACAAAAATGCGTTATTGCAGAAAAACATGTTTTACAAGGGCTTGTAAACCGAACACGTAGAAACTTGTTTACAATTTTTTGATAGTAATAATGGTTTAGGATTTTGGTCAAAGCAAAGTGGAGAAGTAGTTCCCCACGAATTCTTGAAATTTTGGAACAAGCTAAATTGTACACAGAATGAATCTTATGCTCCAAGACTTCAAAGAAACGTACGAGTAGTTTTCCTCGCTACACCTCTAAATTTTAAGCTTTAATCAATTGAGACACATGGGCACAACACGCCTACCTAAAGACTTACATACACGCTTAACCCATTTAAACATACCATACACACATAGGTACACATGCACGTCGTTGTGTCTGGGTAATGCTAAGGCGGAAATTCGTATAAACATCACTTTAGTTATTGAAATATTAACCCTTTCACTACCAAATTAGCTGCGAACCAGAAAATTAGCAATTAGAACGTCCAAGATAAATTATATTGCACAAAAAACTTTTTTTCATTTTTCGAAATTTTCGGAAAACTATGAAATATTTCATGGAAAAATTAGCTGCATTTTATAGCAGAAACTTCAAATAATAAAACAAGTGTTTATGCAAATGCAGTCGGCGTTAAAATGGCCATATCTCTTGAAAGGGATCACCTAGGATTTTCAGATTTGCAGATTTTCCACTTGTAAAAGATTTGCAAACGCAATATGAAACCCGTTTATGGAACCATTTTCACCCAACTTCTTGCCCCTTGAAGAGCAGTGTGAAATAACATAAATTTACTCCAAAAAAAGTTTTTTAAACTCTTTCTTTTAACTCATACTCTGTCTGTCTGTCTGTCGTGGGATAACCCAATTCCCCCTTATTCAATCGATCTGAAACTTGGCCCAAAGTCTTGCTGTGACTGCAGATTAAATTTGGGAGTCACGCATGGTCACGCACAGCCACGGTCACGGAGTGATCTGAATGTCATTTCCCCTCATCCGATCGAACTGAAACTTGGTCGATAGACTTGCTGTGAAAAAAAGATTAACTTTGACTTAGTCACGCATAGTCACGCATGGTCACGTACAGTCACGGGGAGATTTAAAACGTATTTTTCATCATCCAATCAATCTGGAACTTGGTCGGTATACTTGCTGTGAAAAAAGAATAAGTTTGATTTAGTCACGCACAGTCACGCTCAGTCACGGAGTGATTTAAAACCCATTTCCCCTTATCCGATTGATCTGAAACTTGGTCGATAGACTTGCTGTGAAAAAATATTACTTTGATTTAGTCACGAGAGATTCAAAACTCATATACATAAGGAAAGAAAGAGTTTTAATAAAAACTTTGTTTTTATTGGTTAGATTATTTATTATTATTATTAAATACGTATATTAAATTCAATTTTGAAATATGAAATATAAAACTAATATAGTAGTATAAAATTAAAGAAAAGCAATACTTATTGCAACTCGTAAGTGATTACAGAAAACAATTTAAGTGGCACACTAAATCATCCTTAAATACATCAGAATAAATAGAATTAATTTTATATTTCATATTCTTTTGAATAAACTGTTTTTTATTAGCTTTGGGTTATTTGTGGGTCTTCTTATTTTATTTAGAAAAATATAGATAGTTTTTATACATTAAATAATTTTATGGCAAAATTAGTTAAAAGTGTTTTAATTTATATTCGCGAGCAAGAAGCAGATAATTGAACCAAAGATATATCACAATGGATTATTTTGATCCCAGGAGCACTGAAGGGTTAAATAAATAAATAAATATATAAAAATTAACCGACTTATTTTTTTAAATTCTAAATAGTGGTTCCATCGAGTTTAATAGAAAAACTCGCTTTCGGTAATTTTTATTTAAAAATATCTTAAAATCCAGAGCTGGCCTTGGCAAATACTGGGTTAACGTTTTCGGATTTATCCCAAATTGTAGGAATAGAAGTTCTATACATTAGGTTATTATATTTTAAGCGTCGCATCTAAAAATTCAACAGCACACTTACAAAATATTTGAATTTTTTGAATAAATTGTCCTTTATTAGCTTGGGGTCATATGTGACCCCAATTCGAAAAGGGTTAATGGGGTCATATTATTTTTTTCCGAAGCCTTAGGCTATTAAGATAAAACATAACATTTAAAAGTAGAAAAGTGATGAATTTTTGATACAAAGTATTTAGAAATAGTACATTTACAGAATATTTTACTAAAATCCCATTTTTCTCTAA
Organism: Cordilura impudica; assembly: GCA_963682025.1. Lineage (NCBI taxonomy): Eukaryota > Metazoa > Arthropoda > Insecta > Diptera > Scathophagidae > Cordilura > Cordilura impudica. Next base: position 182,397,759 of record OY821520.1, on the reverse strand, counting down.
ATCCGCAAAAATAAAATCCTTGTCAAAAAAATGCTAGTAAAGGAATTTACTTAAAAATTCACACAGTTAATCTGTAATATGCATTTAACAAAACCTTTAAGTTTTAGATCCAGTTTTTTAAATTTTGTTTAACAAAATTTTTTAAAACTTGAAAAAGGAGTTTTCAAATTTTTATCAAAAAAATTTCCCATGTTCGGTCTTAATGCGCAATAGGTTAACAACGTGGTAATAAAACAGTACATCACGTCGGAGTCCTTACAAGTATGGAGACAAAAAAAAAATAATGGCTTTAATCAATTTTGCAAAGTTGAAAAAAATGCCATCAAATTTCCTGACCTAGTTTTTTTTAGGCATTTGATATTTCTTGGCGAGGTTTTATTCGATATTGAAGTTTTATAGCTTTTTGAAAGGATAATTTAATACTGATCCCGAATTATATAAAAATTTGTCGGAAAAATTAAAATATAGAACGAAATTGTCGTAAACCACCCTATAAATGTTTTTTGATTGGCCCAAAACTTTGTATTTCTCACTTTTTTTACTATTCGCATATTTCTAGGTGGTGAGACCGAGAGTTTTAACACTTTTTTTTTCCTCCATATAATGAAGGGGGGCCCTAATGCAATATATCTATACCAATATAATAAAGAGGTAATGTGTGTTTTTTGTTTGTTTGTTTCTTGGAGGTAATCTCCGTAACTACCCATCTGATCTGGCTGAAATTTTCACAGTCTTACTGCAGATATGGGAAGTGCTATAGGCTATAATTTTTTTAAATATTTTTAGTGGACGTGGCACCTCCCACACAAAGTAAATATATAATCTATATATATAAAAGAGTTGCGTGAGTGACTGACTGACTGACTGACTCATTCATCATCGCCCAGCCCAAACCGCTGAACCTAGAAACTTGAAATTTGGCATGTAAGTTCCTTTTACAGAGCGTAGGTCCACTAAGACGGCATTTCTCGAAATTCGAATTTTTAGGGGTTAAAAAGTGTAAAAACGGCCGAAAATGGCATTTTTAAAAAATCTTTAAAAAGGTCCTAGGAGTATGAAATTTGGAATGTCGGTTCCTTTTGGGACGCAGATTCGAAACAAAATAAGGATTTTTGGAAATTCGCATTTTTAGGGGATAAAATGGGGTAACAACGGTCCAAAAAGGGACATTGAAAAAAATCTTTAAAAAGGTCCCAGGAATACCAAATTTTGAACGTAAGTTCCTTTTACGACGCAGACTCGAACCAAAATATGTATTTTTGGAAATTCGCATTTTAAGGGGGTAAAAAGGGAACATTTTTAAACATGGTCCCAGGAATATGAAATTTCACAGAGTCTTACTGCGGATATGGGAAGTGCTATAGACTATAATTTTTTCAATATTTTTAGTGGGCGTGACACCTCCCACACAAAGTAAATTTTTAATATCATATATAATGAGTACTATGGTAGGGAGAGCTTTGCAAATTTGTGTGAGGTCACCTATTATTAATATTAGTAGCTACGTCGGAAATGGTCGGGATCGGATAAGTGGACGTGGTACCTCCCATACAAGTAATAATTCAATATTATATATCTCGAGTACTGTGATAGATAGAGCTTTTCAAATTTGTCTGATGTCAGCTATAATTAATGTGAGTAGTCGGACATAAAATGGGCAGTATTGGACCAATAGGCGTGACACCTGCCATACAAAGTAAATATAAAATGCGATATGTCTGGAGTACTGTAATAGTGACAGTCTTGGGACTTTGTGTGAGCCCGTAAGTTATTCATGTGATTAGTTAGAAAAAAAAATGGGCGTTATATGATATCTTATAACTGGTGTACTAAAAAAGGGAAGCTTTGATACTTTGCACGAGCCCATTAGATCTTAGTATGAGTAGTCGAACAAAAAATTTGCGGGTTCACACCAATGGGTGTGGCACTCCCCATGCAAAGTAATTATTTAATGTCATATATCTGGAGTACTGTAAAAGAGAGAGCTTTGTGGCTTTGCGTGAGCCCATAGGTTATTTGTGTGATTAGTGGAACAAAAAATGGGCGTGTTCGGAGTAGTGGGCGTGGCACCGCCCATACAAAGTAAATATATGATATCATATAACTGGTATATTAAAAAAAGGAAGCTTTGACACTTTGCACGAGCCCATCAGATCTTAGTATGAGTAGTCGAACAAAAAATTGTCGGGTTCACACCAATGGACATGGCACTCCCCATGCAAAGCAACTATTTAATGTCATATATCTGGAGTACTCTAAAAGAGAGAGCTTTGTGGCTTTGCGTGAACCAACAGCTTCTTTTTGTGACTAGTCGAACAAAAAAATGGGCGTGATCGAAGCAGTGGGCGTAGCACCGCCCATGCAAAGTAGATATCTAAGTCATAAAACTGGTGTACTTTAAAAGGGAAAGACTCCACATTTTGCACGAGTCCATCAGATATTAATGTTAGTTGGGCGGGATGGGATTAGTGGGCGTGGCACCTCCTATGTAAAAAATATGAAGTACTACGTCAGCGGCAGTCTTTTGATAAGTACATTAGTTATCAATGTGATTTGTTGTGGAAAATATATCGCTAAAATCAAAAATCGCCAAACCCAAAAATCGCGCAAAATAAAAATCACCCAAAAAACAGAAATTTTCAAAATCAAAAATGGGCAAAATCAAAAATCGCTAAAAGAAAAATTGCCAAATGATATTCTAAATTCAAGGCCAATAGTTAAGTGTTGCCAGATCTAATTTGGAAAATCTATGTCCTTCTCATGGGCAGCTACATGTACCTTGGTATAGGGTAGGAACGCCGAAAAATCTGATAATTGTTGTACCGAATGAAAAAACAAAAAACATTGTACAGGGTGCGGCTAAAGTTACTATATGATGTAAAACAATTGTAACTTCTTTGCTTGCGAGTATTTAACTTTTTCTTTTTTCCTATTTCAGAAATTAAACTTGGGAGAATATTTAAAAATGGAACGCTATACAATTGCGCAAAGAACTAAGATTGTTTTTCTATTCATTGAAAATCATCGTTCGATAATTAATACTCAACGTGTAAGAACTGCTCCAACGGGTCCAACCATTCGTTCGTTGGTGAATAATTTTGCTGAATATGGGACTGTCGGAGATTCAAGACGTACGGGCAGACCTCGAACTGGCAGATCGGCCGAAAATATTGATGCTGTGCGACAGAGCGTCGAAGAAAATCCGCAGACATCAACGAGAAGACGATCTTCCCAGTTGCAGCTTTCTGACCGCACTCTTCGGCGAATTTTAAAACACGATTTGCACCTCTTCCCTTACAAAATCCAAGTAGTCCAAAAACTAAATCCTGAGGACTTCGTATTGCGCTTGGAATATGCTAGAGCAGTTTTAAATCTCGTTGATCAAAATGAAAATTTTTTGTCAAATTTAATGATGACCGACGAAGCGCATTTTCACTTTTCTTGTGGGGCTATCTCAAAGACAAAGTTTATGTGAATAAGCCCCAAACCTTGCAGCAACTAAAGGACAACATTCAAGAAGAAATTGATCGTATACCACAAGAAACACTCAACAAAGTTATGGAAAATGCCATAAAAAGAGCACATTTTTGCGTTAGAGAAAACGGTTCTCATTTAACTGATATTATTTTTCATAATTAATGTAAAAAAATAACATAAAATAAACTTTCTTTTTATCATAAATTTTTTTGTTTTTTTCATTCCATTCAATAGTTATTTAAAAAACAAATCATATAGTTACTTTAGCCGCACTGTATATCAGCAAGTATCGAAATAAAAAAATCTATACTAATAATCTATACTAGCATAATAAAGAGGTAATGTGTGTTGGTTTGTTTGTAGGAGGTAATATCCGTAACTACTCATCTGATCTTCCTGAAATTTTCACAGAGTCTTACTGCGGATATGGGAAGTGCTACAGGCTGTATTTTTTTAAAAATATTTTTACAAAGTATATTTTTAATATCATATATATTAAGTACTATGATAGAGAGAGCTTTGCAAATTTGTCTCAGGTCATCTATTATTAACGTGAGTAGTCAGACAAAAAAAAAAAAAAAAAAATGGGCGGGATTGAATAAATGCGCGTGGCACCCCCATACAAGCTTAATATTATATGTGATATATCTGAATTACTGTAATAGTGAGAGCCTTAGGACTTTGCGTGAGCCCTTTCATTACGATTCGGGTGGGAGGCGCGGGGGTAGCGAAGCACACCGGGTTATATCTAGTTATGTAAAAATTTATAAAAAAAAAAATAATAAAATAATGCAAATATTTTAGCTTACACTCAATCCTGTTGGTTGTCCAGCCATTATTCCCTTAATATCTGGTCCTTCGAACTAACCAGTCTACTCGTGTAGACCGGTTATTTTGCCAATACATATCGAGCGTTTCTGAGATCGGTATTTCTAGTAAGTCCGGTTAACCGAAACAGGTAATGAGGCTTTAATTTTTGGTATTTGATAGAGTACATTGTATAGGCATTTACTCGAAAAAGTTGGGAATTTTACTGAATAGAATATTTACAATTATGTTTAAAATTTATAAAATAATTTTAGGAATTGAAAGCAATTACTAAATGCTATCAGCTTAAATGTAAATACATATAATTACATTTTTGTTCGCTTAAAGAGCGTATAACCATATTGGTTATTATCTTACTCTCATCGACATGTCTATTGGCCCCAGAGGCTTCAAATATATACCAACCTGCCCGAAATACGAGAATAGCAATCAATATTATACTAATTATACTCAGGAAGATGGTTTATTTGGTAAATGAGCATGATTTGAACAGACAGACAGGTGGACATCGCTATTTTGACTTAAGTCGTATAACAAGGAATATATATTCGTTCTGGCGTCGCAAATTATTTGTTCGATGCGTTACAAGTGGATTGAAAAACTGATATATATCCTGTACACATTGATGTGTAGTGTATATAAAGAAGAACATTTCACGTATTTAAAAAAATGACTTAAGAAAAAATAATTTATTAAATTCTTCGTAATTCTCCAAAAGTAGTCCCAATGGTTTGATGTTTAAAAGAACTGAAAGAATTTAAAAAATTTGATAAATATTAAAATTTGGAAAATAACTAAAATTAGTTAAAATATACTTTAATTTTGTTGTTTTAATATTAAGTTGTAGTGCTTTGCTTCTTATATCTGTATTTAAGATTCGGGTTATTCGTTCAATTAAATTTCGCAAGTCATTGATTTTGACATATTTAATCATTTTTCCATTATGGGAGGTAAGTTACTTTTGTTGTAATATTTTATTGTAATATCTCTCACGTCTTCAATAATTGGATATCCTTCTCGACCTATTTAGAACAAAATAGTCAACAGTCATTTAGTTCAGCGCATTATTTTACTTTTAGTAAAAAATTTTCTCTTAAAAATGCACTATTAAATAAAATTAATTTTGGGTCCGACTTCTTTTCATAGCCACTGCAATACTGTGCCCAAGGAAAACAGTGACTTTTCAATTTAAACTTTGCGGATTTATATATTTGGGCAAATCGATTTTATAAAACAAAGATGCGCTATTAAATTTTGTTGAAAGTAGGCAGAGAAAGCATCAAGGAGAAAGACCGCCCTGGACAAGAAAACATCCACTGATGAATGATATGTACTGGATATCAAATATTTGGTAGCAAAAAATTGTCGATTGGCAGATCTTGCTGCTTCTGTTGACATTTCATAAGGATCAGATCAAAATATTTTAAGGGATCTCGATTGATCCAAAAATCACAAAATTTTTTTGGAGCGTCGCATTAATATTTCAGAAACAGTGAAACGCATTATTATGGATGACGAGACTTGGCTGAATTCCTGCGACCGAAGTTTTAAATAAAGCGAATATTGTGCAAGAGCGAAGAAATGACGTCAAAGTCAATGTCATTGTAATATGTTATTCTATGAAATCTTCTCGCTGAGCCAAACTGTTAGCAAGGGATAACATCCAAGTGTAAAGCGGCATTTGCGTAAATCTATTCACAAAAATCGGCCAGAATTGTGGGCAGACAGCTCTTCGTTTTCGCACCACAATAATGTACCGTCTCACACTGCATTGGTCTTTCGAGCCCATTTCGCACAAAGTTCGACTTATATCGTACCAAAATCAGCATATTCGCCTGATTTAACACAAAAGACTATTCAATCTATTACATTACATCGGAGTCTGATATGTTTAAAGGTGATCAAAATGATTTCTATTTATAACAAGAGTCAGCTTAACGTTTCAATACAGCACTGTATAAATTCATTTGTAAAACACCAAAATGGCACTTTTCTCATTTTAGTTTAAATATATTATAATTAATATAAAATATATTTTGGGTCCGTCGAAATATTAATAAATAAACCTACTCCTATATAAAATGAAAGAGATGCTTTTCCAATTCCTTCCAATGTTAATAACAATAGTACTCAGCATGCTCTGAACATTGTTGCTACAAATGTTTTTTCAATACATAGAACGCTATGGCTAATAATTTTTCTTACTAATCCTGAAAACTCTGGTCGATTGATTAATTTTGATGCTGCATCCCCAATTCGGTCTGCTTCAACATCTTCAACGTACTTAAAATGTAAGCCCTACAAGTGTTATGGAATCAATATCCACTCCTAAGGGGCTCTGAACAATTCCTCAAAAAAAACTGTATTTGCTACACATTTCGCTCAAGAAACAAAATCTTATCAGATAAAATTCTATTATCTCTAAAATTCAAAACTGTATTCCTGAATTTCAGAAAAAGAGCATCATTCGAAATAATTGTTCCTAAGACCCATTTGAACACATCGCCAATCCCAGTTCTTGGCATAAAAACGTATTTGTCTAAATTCATTAATTTAGAGAAATAAAATATTGATATAAAAAAAATGAATTAACCGAAATTGAATTTAAAAAATAATAATTGTTTATTATACTCAACATAACACTCATCGTAAGCTAATGTATTTGAATTTGCACATTAATTTCTTGTAACGAGTAACCAAACCCTATTGTGAATTGCATTAATTTATCATAAAAGTATCGTAACCTAAAATTATCCATTTTAATAAGCTGTAATTATACTAAACCTTTTTTACATTAGTCACTTACTCTGCAGCTTTCACACAATACGGTGAGCGTACAACCTCTAAAACCCATCTCGTGGTTTTCCCATACAATTTTTATAATAAATAAAAAATACATATACATATCTTATACTTCTCTATTTTCATTATTTTTTCACTTGCAAAAAATCGGTTATAATTTCTCCATCTCGCGAGAAATTATACACTGACACAAGACGATCTCTCACAGGTTAATCTCTAGGATCCCAAACCTTACCGCCCTGTTCGTCATTTGAACCATCCCAGAACGTACCTCCAAAGGTTAACCCCGGAGAAGTCTTTACAGTATTAATTCGTGAATTTATATATAAAGAAGATAATGCTAGCATTCCTAAAGCCGTTGATCAAAATATAAAAAACTAATATACATCTTGTATCAAAACGTTAGACGTATGAATTGAAAACTTTCATCAATTTATTGCAATAGCTTTGGCTAAAATAAACATATATCTATATTCACTGAAACCTGGTGCAGTTCAAAAGTTAATAACACTGAGGTATTTTGTTCTAAATACCAAATTTCCAAAAAAGATAGAGAAATATGTGAAAGAAGTGGATCTGATAAAAGTCAGTGTGATAACGTAATAAAAAGGTCTGGTAATGACGTATTGGTTGCCATACTAAAAGTATTTTTGTTTGAAGAAATTATCTTAAATGATTTTTTACATATTGTGATTATATGTGCTTAGCTAAAATTAATAACAAATCCATGTACATTATTTGCTCATACATTCTACATAATTCTCCTCTTTCTGTTTATGAGGAACATCTGAAAGCTGCTGATTTAACACAAAATTATTTTAAACCATCTGATTTATTAATGTTAATTGGAGATTTTAACACGGAAGGCTGATCCTGACATCAGTTATTTAGCCCCATCTCATTCTACTGATTCTTAAGCTAGATTTGTTCAAGTTTTTTTTTTTTTTTTTTTTGAAAAATTGTCTTTTGCAAGTCAACTCCATCACAAATGTATTTGGTAGAATGTTGGAGCTTTTCGTGAACGAACATAATGACTTTTCAGAATTTTTTTGATGACCAGAGACCAAATTATGATGATTATATTTGTAACGAGCTTACTGGTCCTTGCTAGTGATGCAAATAAACCAACTTTTATGACATCATTTGCCCAACGTTTCGTTCCTTTTTGGGAACATTTTAAAGAGCTTTTTTATTGAACTAGAAAAAATAATTTTTTTTTTCTTAATTAATTAGTTTTATAATGTATACAAAATAAGTTATAATTTACATTTTTCTGTTGTTATTGCATTTGTCAAAACTTGCTGCTATTATTATAAATTTTATAATTTAAAAAATATATATTAAAAACTGCAACAACAACTATATAGGAACAACAAAGCGCGCATTGAAAACAAGAATAGCAGAGCACAAAAAGGACAGAGAAAAAGGAAGAGCAACAACAGCGCTAAGTCAACATTTGATGACGCAAAAACATCATGCGGACTTTGAACATGTTAAGATCTTAGACTATGAATGTAACGAAAATAAACGATTAACTTTAGAGAGCTTAAGAATACAACAAAAAATAAAAACATGTATGAATAGTAAGGAGGACAAAGACAAAATTAGTTTAGTTTATACTGTGATATTGTAGGCTACGCAACTGTGATATTTTTGTTTTGTGAAGTCCAGTTTTTCTTTTTGATTATTGTTACAATTATTTATTTATTTAATTTAGTGATTGACAAAAAATTAAAAAAATTTAATATATATTTTTTAAATTATAAAATTTATAATAATAGCAGCAAGTTTTGACAAATGCAATAACAACAGAAAAATGTAAATTATAACTTATTTTGTATACATTATAAAACTAATTAATTAAGAAAAAAAAATTATTTTTTCTAGTTCAATAAAAAAGCTCTTGAAAATGTTCCCAAAAAGGAACGAAACGTTGGGCAAATGATGTCATAAAAGTTGTTTTATTTGCATCACTAGCAAGGACCAGTAAGCTCGTTACAAATATAATCATAATGACTTTTCTATATTACGATATAGCCCTATTTTTAAACCAGAAGATATATACCAGTCAACGCTTGACATGCCTTGCTTTTGTCCCTATCCTCTGCATAAAAAATTTAACTCACACCTATAAAACCTTTTGCTTTAATAAAACAAATTACCAGAATTTACAACTTCATCTTTTCCAAATTGACTGGATAAATGTGTCTGTATACATTTTATGATCATCTTTTTGAATATTTTTCGGCACCTCCAAAATCGAATGATATTCCTTGGAATACAATACATCTATCTCGACTTAAAAATAAGAACAACAAAATGTTAAAAAATAACAAAAATATAAAACATTGATGGAGCATATGGAATACTCATTATCAAGATCAGAATTTACTATTGCTAATCAATTGTCATATAATAAATATTTAATTAAAGTAAGAAATAATCTAAAAATTAAACCAAAATCATTTTATAAATTTTTTAATTCTCAAAGACTTTCCATCGGTTATGAAGTACCAAAATCATTTTTATAAATTTATTAATTCTCAAAGACTTTCCATCGGTTATGAAGTACGGTGATTTAGAATCTGCAGATGATAACTCTTAAGTAATATGTTTTCATACTTTTTTGCATCAACTTATTCTTCGACAGTATTTAATATCAACAATCAGTATCGATTCAGAATACCGGAATCTTCAATTATTAATATACCATCCATTAATAAACATACAATTCTGAATGCTCTGACAGAATTGAAATTGTCGTATACTGCTTGTTCTGAAGGGGTTCCCAGTTGCACTTTAAAGCGTTGCGCACATTCATTGTACATTCCCTTGATTTATAAGTTTAACAGTTCCCTTAAATTGGCTTACTTTCCTCCCATTTGGAAAGAATCGTTTATTATTCCCTTGTTTAAGTCTGGATTTAAGCTGGTATTTCGAATTATAGAGCTATTGCTAAATTAATTGCTATTCCAAAACTATTTGAAAAACTTATATATTTTTTTTCCATTAAGAGTGGTATTGTAATATAAACAAACTTAATAACGTCTTTTACACTCCACTTGTTTTGATTTTGTTTTTCGTAAGAGACAGCTAAATGTGACTTTTTTATGAAAACAATTAAAAACCTTCAAAAATATGAGGCGCTTATCTTAAATGTGCAGGTACAAAAAGTGCACTTAAAGAAAAAGATAATTATTGAATTTTGAAAATAAAAACCAAAACAAACATTTTGTGCAGTTATAGCCAAATTGCACTTAAGTAAAAGGCAGCTAAACAACTGTAATGCTGTGCTTGATTTAGTGGATTCATTCAATGACCTAGGCGTACTTCTGAGATATAAAATTAGACTTTAGAAGACATATTTCGCTAACAATAAACAAAGCTTCTGGTGTACTTGGGTTCATTAAACAGTGGGCTAAATAGTTTTCGAATTCGTATCGACAAAATAATTGTTTACTACCTTGGAAATACCAATACTCGAATATGATCTGTAGTCTGGGATCCGCAATATCATATACATTCGAACAAAATTGAATCAGTTCAGATACAATTTTTGTTATTTTGCCTTCGTGGTTTTAGTTGGCATCCTACTACGGGATTGCCATCTTATGAAAATCGTTTGGCTCTAATTTAACTTCCTATATTGAAAAGTCGCAAACATATGCTAAATGTTACTTTCCTGTTAAAACTGCTAAATGATAGTTTTAAATCTGAATTTCTTTGCAACGAAATAAATATAGGTATTACTTTTTGATCATCAAGATATTATAACTTTATAACCATCAAATATTATTGCACGAACTATGCTAATTTTGATTCAGTTCGCAGAATTTTCATAGTGCTTCATATTTTTGGTATAGGAGGACCAATGGGCCGACATTGCCCACATTGGTCCGATATCGACTACTCACATTATAACCAAAGAACTCTGAAAAAGTTCCAAGGCTTTCATTATTACAGTACTCCAGATGTATAACATTTAATATTTACTTTTAACGGGGGTGCCACGCCTACTGGCCCGATCCCGCCTATTATTCAACAGACTACGCACATTAATAACTTATGAACTCTAACAAAGTTCCAAGGCTTTCATTATTACAGTACTCCAGATGTATGACATATAATATTTACTATGAATGGGGGTGACTTGCCCATTGGCCCGATCCCGCCCTTTTTTGTGCGACTACACACCTTAATAACTTAGTACTCGAGTTAAATGATATTAAATATTTATTGGCAAATTAGTTTAATATGTACATGTACATAGTTTCAGAACTCTTGCTGCGGTAGTACTCCAGATATTATATGTTAAAATTAGATGTTAAACATTCAGTTCATATGGGAGGTGCCCACTTGAAAAATCCAAAAAAATATAACCTATTGCTCCTTCCGGATTGGCAGTTCCCTACTGTAAAAAGTTCAAGACTATCGGTCCAGGGGTCTAGTTTCCTATAAACCACAAACAAACAAACCTACAAACGTACAAAACTCAATTTTTTACCCTACTTGCTGTAACCCGATGCGCTTCGCCACACTCATCGTAGCGAATTAAAAAACTGGGAATACATTTTGTAGAAAACTATTTTATTTACATTTGGCGATTTTTCAATTTGTCGATTTTTGTATTTGCGAATTTTGAGTTTGGCATTTTTTGATTTTGGCAATTTTTGTTATTCACGATTTTCGGTTACGTCATTTTTTGATTTTTGGCGTTTTTTGTTTTTTGAGTTTTTTGTCATTCGCGACTTTCGGTTTCGGCGTTTTTTATTATTCGCGACTTTTGATTTTGGCGATTTTTGGTTTTAGTGATTTTTGATTTTGGCGGTTTTTGATTTTGCCGATTTTTAGTATTCGCGATTTTCGGTTTGGTTGATTTTTGAGTTTTGGGTATTTTGTTCTTTGCCATTTTTGTTATTCGCGATTTTCGGTTTGGCGATTTTTATTATTCGCGATTTTCGTTTTTGACCTTTTTTGTTTTTTGTGAATTTAAGTTTTGGGGATTTTTGTTAAGTTTTTATTTTGGTGATTCGCAACTTTTTATTTTGGTGATTTTTTGTTTTAGTGATTTTTGTTTTTGTTTTTGCCCTTAGCGATTTTTCTTTTTGATTTTGGCGATTTTATTTTTTGCGATTTCTGTTATTCGCGATTTTAGGTTCGTGCAATTTTTGTATTAGGCGATTTTTATTAGCGATTTTTTTTTTTTTTTTTTTGGCGATTTTTGATTTTTAGCAATTTCGCCCATATTTTCCACGACTGCTCACAATGGTAAGTAATGTACTAGTCAAAAATTTCAAGACTGTCATTTTCATAGTACCTCATATTTTTTGTATAGGAGGTGCCACGCCCATTAGTCCGATCCCGCCTATTTTCGGGAAACTGCTCACATTAATAACTCATGACCTTAGCAAAGGCCAAGGCTTTTACTGTTACAATACTCTAGATATAACATTTAATATTCACTGACCTGATTAATTAATTTTTGCCGAGTACTAACGTTGATAACTTATAAACTCACACAAAATCCCGAGGCTTTCACTATTATAGTACTCCAGTTATATGATATTAAATACTTATTTGGATTTTCCGCAACTTTTCAAATTGGTTTAATATGTACATATCGCACCTGTATCTCTAAAGTGAGTCAACTCAAAATTTCTCAATTTTCACTTTTTGCAAGAAAACGATACACAGTGGTCTTCTAGTCTTTCGCAAAAAAATACAGTTGTAACCCTATTTGTGTTATAAGAGTAGCTTCTTTAGAAAAGAGTAGCTTCTAAAAAAGAGAGATGAAAAAATCGCAAAAACAACTACTGTTGTATACTTATTATTCGAAATTCTTTACAATGAAATAACTGTTTTTAAATTTTATAGTAAAAAACTGTTCAGATCTAGTCCACATTCAAATGACCCCTATGAGGTCGACTTAAATTGCCATAGCATCCAAATTATCTTACAGATCTCGGTCAAATTGGATTTGTGACTGTTAAGTACATTCATTAATCAGTAGTCAAAAAATAAACCCTATATAACAATTCTTAGTTACAGCCCCATATGAAGCTAAGTTAAATCTTAAGTTAGTCTTCAGTTAAATCTGTAAAAAAACAACCAAATTGCAAAATAAGTGACTTTACCAAATATGGTCAGGATCGGTCCATTTTTCAACCTAGTCCCCATATAAATATAGCATCCGATATGAACTTTTGTTTATGCTTATTTTCTATATCCAATTAGTTGGACCTAAGAGGTAGAGTCTCCAATCGCATGGTATAGGGTATCTATAGTCGGTGTAGACCGACTATTATTTTCTTACTTGTTATATATAAGATATATACTTTAAGTAGTCTGTAAGGATTATTCCATAGACAATAAATAAATATATATACTGAATGCCTTTCCGTCATCAGGGTTTGTATAGGGAAACGAGAGTACTTCAAATTACACGAAATGCTAAATTAATGAATCCTTAAGCCGTCATTTTTTAAAAAGCGAATTTTTTGAAAATAACCGAGTACATATGCCTCAAAAGATCAAAATGGCAATACTGCATACAATCAAAAAGTAAACACCCCCATAAAGTATGCAACAGAATTTAGAAAGAAACGGATTCCAAAGCTAATTAGAGTCTAGACAAGATTAGAATAAATCAGAGAGAAAGTGAGAGTAAAACGTAAGAGAGAAAAAGCTTTGACATTAGCGATCGGTGTTTACGGAACCTCTATATTATCTTTAGTTATAAAAATAAACTCGTGCAGTCAACGGTGGAAAGTTAGAAACTGTGGAAGAACATGGAAGGTCGACTCACTATTGTATGGCTGTTAATATTTACAGTTTACGGCAATAAAGCTGTAGGTTTATATAGATATAATAAATACATTACAACTTTAAAAAGTTGCTTGATAATTTATTTCTTCGAACAGGTTTATGTTGATACATCTTTTTATACAGCTGGGGTAGTAGAATTCAGACCTACAGTTCGTGGCATGTCTTCGTCTGAGTTGTTAGCTGACCACTTGCAATCTTATTTAAATATTATAGAGTCAGAAGAGGCCAACGATACTGATATAATAGTTTTTCCAGAGGGTACCTTAAATAACGCATTCCAGTTATCGTTTGTACCTGATAGTAAAGATGGCATTATTCCATGTCTGTCAAGGGAAACCAACTTGTATGACGATTTTTTTAAGGAGTTGTCTTGTGCAGCACGTCGTATGCATAAATATTTGGTAATTAATTTAACTGAAAAGGAAAACTGTTCCTCTGTCCAACATGATCCACGTCCTTGTGCTAGTGATAATTTAAATATCTACAATACCAATGTGGTTTTTGATCGAGAAGGCCGTGTTATATCGCGGTATCGCAAAGTCCATGTGTATGTTGAAAACAAGAATACCACCTATGAACCGGAATACGCCATATTCGACACGGATTTTGGTGTTCGTTTTGGCCATTTCATATGTTTTGATATGCTCTTTTATACACCAGCCCAAGAGTTGGTTGACCGTTTTGGCATAAAAGATTTTATCTTCACCAGTCTATTCTATTCAGAACTACCATTTTTAACAGGTAATTGATATTATTTTTTTTCATTATTTTATAGTAATTGGTTCTATTATCCGCATAGCTGTACAACTTCAACATGCATGGGCGTGGGGAAATAATGTAAATTTATTGGCTGCTGGAGCTAGTTATCCACGAAGTGGTACTACTGGTTCTGGCATTTATGCTGGTAGCCAAGGCGGTTTGATCTCAGTTATGGTTAACGGAGTAGGTGAACGTAAACTGTACAAGGCACGTGTGCCGAAAAATGCTCAAAGCCTACAGGAAACCAGAATTGAACGCAGAAAGTCAAAAACTATTAAAAGTGACATGCGTCTGCTGCAGGATCCACAAATTATAAATTACACCTCTGTATTATTGGACTTATCACAGCCAAAAAATTTCTCTCAGCAATTATTCTTTGTTGTACCTTCAATATTGAAACTGATACCGTTGATAGTTTATACTTAAATAACACAAATTATAAGTACCGTGTAGGTGTATTTAATGGGAGACGTACTTATGAAAAAGAGGAATGGAGTAATATTAAAGTATGTGCATTATATGGGTGTGCCAATGACAATGTTAGCAGTTGTGGCGAGTTGTTAGAAGAACCCATTGACTATGCGTTGATATTCAAGAATATTTCTATCAGTGGTACATTTACAAAATCGACACGTCTACTTATAATGCCTACAACAATAGATGATAATTTATATCCCTTGCATAAGGATGCGGTCTACTGGCACAAGTCGGAGAAGAGGTATGTATAATATAGATAACTTTCATTTATAATGAACGAAAAGGATTCCCTCACCCTCTCAAAATTTATTTAAAATTGGTGAAAATATTGCACCTTGCACAATTATAATTCTCGATATATGACGGCGATTTGGGCAGACTTTCAGAGGAGGCGTTTAAAAATCTGTAAAATTTTTAGTTTAGGTTAGGTTGGGTAAGTTTAAGTTAAAATAGGTTATGTTATGTTATGTTATGTTATGTTATGTTATGTTATGTTATGTTATGTTATGTTATGTTATGTTATGTTATGTTATGTTATGTTATGTTATGTTATGTTATGTTATGTTATGTTATGTTATGTTATGTTATGTTATGTTATGTTATGTTATGTTATGTTATGTTATGTTATGTTATGTTATGTTATGTTATGTTATGTTATGTTATGTTATGTTATGTTATGTTATGTTATGTTATGTTATGTTATGTTATGTTATGTTATGTTATGTTATGTTATGTTATGTTATGTTATGTTATGTTATGTTATGTTATGTTATGTTATGTTATGTTATGTTATGTTATGTTATGTTATGTTATGTTATGTTATGTTATGTTATGTTATGTTATGTTATGTTATGTTATGTTATGTTATGTTATGTTATGTTATGTTATGTTATGTTATGTTATGTTATGTTATGTTATGTTATGTTATGTTATGTTATGTTATGTTATGTTATGTTATGTTATGTTATGTTATGTTATGTTATGTTATGTTATGTTATGTTATGTTATGTTATGTTATGTTATGTTATGTTATGTTATGTTATGTTATGTTATGTTATGTTATGTTATGTTATGTTATGTTATGTTATGTTATGTTATGTTATGTTATGTTATGTTATGTTATGTTATGTTATGTTATGTTATGTTATGTTATGTTATGTTATGTTATGTTATGTTATGTTATGTTATGTTATGTTATGTTATGTTATGTTATGTTATGTTATGTTATGTTATGTTATGTTATGTTATGTTATGTTATGTTATGTTATGTTATGTTATGTTATGTTATGTTATGTTATGTTATGTTATGTTATGTTATGTTATGTTATGTTATGTTATGTTATGTTATGTTATGTTATGTTATGTTATGTTATGTTATGTTATGTTATGTTATGTTATGTTATGTTATGTTATGTTATGTTATGTTATGTTATGTTATGTTATGTTATGTTATGTTATGTTAGGTTATGTTAGGTTAGGTTAGCCGCTTGAAGGATAGTGCACTTATATGCAGCCCAGATTATCAAAGATTTCTCCCAAGATGTCTAAGCTGCCGTTCCCTCAGTCCTTAGCAGAGTACACAACTATACTGCTCCTACTGAAGTCGGATTCTGCCACAACAGTGTGTTTGGTCATCCGTCCTTTATCAATTAATATCAGCCTCGTTCTCAATAATGTTCGATAGTATCAATTGTACATCCCATATATTTATAGGCCAGATAAGGGGATTAAAAATTCGGTCTTAATTATTCACTCAAGCATTTCTTATTTTTTTTGAAAGCACAGTTGTATGTCAACTCGTTCCTCAGGCCACACATCCGAATATCAAGAATATCAACTGCATAACCTGTGAATCAAAATCAACTTTTCTTTTACTGTGAGATACCCGTATCTTTGAGTCTGTAACATATAGACTTGCACATGCTAGAACCTCTTATTTTGTGAGGTTCGTAAAAAAAAAATGCATGAGCCAAAAAATGGAAAATTTTGAGTGATGGCAACTGACCCCTCATCGGGGTCAAAGTTGTGACGACAGGGAAATCCACAAAAATTGCCAAAACTGTCCCGGAGTCGCTCCTAAGGGGTTAATTTTTCCCACCCAACATTTTTTCTGAACATACCTACCCCATATCTTCATCCGTTAAAGGGTCTCCCATAAAAATTTTAAGCTTTTAGGAAATTGTTAAAAATTGCCCCTAGGGGCTCCTAGATAGGTAAAATGTATGACTGATACTCATTTATTTTTGAGCCCCAACATATTTTCAGAATATACCTACCCCCTATTTTCACATCCTAAGGGGTCTCCCATACAAAATACACTTCACAGACTGGAAAAAAGAGCTGAAAAAAAACATAAATAGCCCAACAACTTCCCCGGAGTTACCCCTAGAGGGGAAAAATGTAAGATCGACCCGCATTATTTTCGCCCTCCGAAAATTTTTTTTCAAACACACCTACCCCCTATCTCTAATTCGTAAGGGCGCTCCCATACAAAAATAACATTTTTAAAAAATTTGCTACCACCGCTCTAACAGTCCCAAGGGTGACCCTAGGGTGGTCAAATGTTTGACCACCCCCAAAATTTTTTCAACCCCAATATTTTCTCAGAACATACCGATCCTCGATCTTGAACCCTTCAGGTGGTCCCCATACAAATTTTAAACTTCTTTATGAAATTGAGCTCAGTGATGCTAGGCGATTTTTTCAGAAATCCTTACGCTTATGAAAAAAATCCCTTTTTTCCTACATCCACTTTTTTCTCCCTACATTTTTCCCTACACTACTTTTTTCAATTTTTCAAAAAATAAAATTTTATTTTTAATATGTACATTTTCAATTTCAATACTGCAAAAATTACATAAAAACGAAGAAAAATAACATAAAAAGTAAGATAAGAATTATCATAAGAATTACATAAGAATAACATAAAAACAACATAAAAACTGTAAAAAGATAAAACGATTACTTTTAATTAAAATGGGTTGCAAATGAGATCGTATAATGCAAACAGAATTTTGGCCCTTGGTTTTAAAAGATTTTTTATGACAGTCGTTATTAGCATGTATACTTAGATCTGATTTATCGCAATTTAAATTTTTTTCACAAGCCTTGCATCTGCATTTAAAGTCGTCATCTTTGACCTGTTCCCATTAGCTTCGCGTCTCTCAACCAACTTGAGCAAAATCTGTGTTTTCTGTATTTCTTTGATGTGTTTTCAGCATCATCGAAAAACGAATCTAACATTTTTCTAAAATTAATTATGTTTAAATTTATAATATTTTAATGTTCTTTTTATTTACAAACTTACTTATTAAAATCGAAGAGACCTACAAAGATGGCGTACGTATGTACATATAAAAAAGAGGCACAAAACAAGTAAACTGCACAAGTGTTTTTACTTGTCATTGTTATTAAAGAAGCCACATATTTACTTCCTTCATATTATAGAGTTATTACCAGACTTAAAAAAGGTATATGTTTTTAATTTTGAAGTTTAAAATTGAAAAATATATAATATTAATTTGTTAAAAGAAATCTACAAAAAAAATCCCTACAATTCGACAAAAGTAAGAAATCTTTCCCTTTTTCCCTACTACATGTCAAATTTTTGAAAAAATTCCAAAGCAAGGGAAAAATCCGTACACTTGGCATCACTGATTGAGCTTAAAAAACATGGTTTTATAATTCGAAAATGTTTTAAAGTTCAGAAATGTAAATCAAATTAATTTATTTTTTTCGTGTGATGAATATTTTTTCCGATTTTCGGCTACAACTTGAAGAAATTTTTTTTTCTTCTTCGTTACGGGACAGCACGTTTCAGCAGCATCGTTGATAACATGCAGTTTACGCAGTATGTCTAGCGATTGCTGGCAGTCCTCACGCTCTTTCCAGGTTTCTGGATCAGTAACCATAAAATCTTTTGACAATCCGAATCTTTCGAAAAATTTTGAAGTCTGAGGAGTGACGTAATGGCTTTCATCTTTCTTCATTAGTTCTTGATTTATTTGTTTCAATGCAAAGATAATTTTTTCCACACCTTCGAAGCCAACGGGACGGGAACGGTCGTGGTTGCTACTATCCTCCAAATCATCTTCGTCTTCTTCGTCGATATCATCCACATCCCCTTCTTCATCACTGTCTTCGTAGACGATACGTCCATCTTATCATCAAACAACTCTTCCTCGTATTCTTCTTTCTCTTCCTCAAATATACGAATTGCATTCGCCATTTTCCGCTTGATGTCACAGGGAATATTCGGATAAAATAATCCAAGAGCTTCACCGCTAAAATACCAGAGATGTGTACAAAATCTTTTTACCAATAGTTGAGACACAATTTTATCAATTGAAACATATCCAACAATCCCTTTCAAAACATTCAAATCATTATTTTGGGCTTCGGTTACTCTGGTGTTGCAAAACCACCACGTAAAGTGTTACGATGAAAATAGTAACATCCATTTAATTCTTTTTTGTTCAGAGATATTTTCGGAACAAAAACATTTTTGGGCAGTATATACCTTTCGCCATCTATCGAGCATGACTGATGGGTCCTGGTGGGCTGAATATTTTCGGAATATTTTCACCAAGAAACAAGACAATTTCAAGAAATTCTTTATAGTGGTTTCTGGGTTGTTTCTCATTCAATTGAGCCAAACAAAACGACTTGATTTCAATTTGAACTTGAACTCGTATTTTAACTGCGGCTCCATCATGCCTGAACTTAAAGGTTTGTGTTTAATATTTACCCATTGTTCTTTAAAACGAAAACTTATTTTAATTGCAGTCCATACATATGATGTCTGCACGGCAGGTAGAAAAGCTCTCGCAATCATTATACGAACTGCTGCTATGTCATCTGTCTGAAATCTGTCGAAAACAGATACTAGTTCCGGAGTTATGCATTTAGTTCTGCCCGTAGTTCTTTTTGTTGGTCTTCTACACAAAATCATTTCGTCGTTGGCAACTTCATGCGCAGTGTCTAATTCACTAGATTCGGGGGATGAAAACTTGCTAACTGAAAGTACACAAAACACATATATTATTTTATTATGTATGAAATGAATACGCCAACCAGAAGCATATGGTAAAAAGTAATAATAGTCACCCGCTGATGAGACTTCGTTTTGAAGTTTCGCTCGTTTTGCCCGTCCCCTCGTCTTTTCTGTAAATTGGCTAGATTTTCGTCAACACCGGCCATACATCCTGGACGCCCCTTTTCTCTTTGCATTTGCAAAAATACAGCATCCTCCGGATCGGTTACCATTTTAAGTTAATTGGCATGTGCGATGTCAAAAAGGTCATCCAATTTTTCGACAAACTCATCCTCTTTTTTTTTATTTTTCACCGCCTCTCAAAGTATTCTTTTGCAAGGAATACCATTCAGTGAACAAAGATAAAACTTTTCTTTTAACATCACCTCTGTGTTTTGTTAGAATAAACGCTTGACGCTAAAAAATCATGACAGTGTCAGTCACCAAGTATGCACTTTCGTCACGATTTGTTTTACGCTGCCCAGTTCCATAAATGTACATCTTGAGCACTTGTTTTCTAGATGGCAATTTTGTTCCCATTATATTGGAACACGGTTGCCCGATTAAAAAAAGTTCGGTATGCGATCTTAAACTTTTCGCAGCGCTGGTCGATGTTGATGCAATTTTATTTTATTGATTTCAAAATTGTTTTAAATTAAATTTCGGTGTCTAATATATAAGAGATTTTTATTTTACAACTTTGCTGCCAACTTTAGCGATTTATTAAATTTGTATGGGGACCACCTTATATGTTTAAGATCGACGGTCAGTATGTTCTAAGAAAATGTTGGGGTTGAAAAAATTTTGGGGGTTGGTCAAACATTTGACCACCCTAGGGTCACCCTTGGGACCGTTAGAGTGGTGGGAGAAAATTTTTTAAAAATGTAATTTTTGTATGGATTAGAAATAGGGGTAGGTCTGTTTCAAAAAAAATTTTCGGAGGGCAAAAATAATGTGGGTCGATCTTACATTTTTCCCCTCTAGGGCCAACTCCGGGGAAGTTGTTGGGCTATTTGTGTTTTCCGATGTTTTTCCAGTCTGTGAAGTGTATTTTTTATGGGAGTTTTGGGCATTGTTGTGGATTTCCCTGTCGTCCCAACATTGATCCCAGTTGCCATCACTCGAAATTTTCCATTTTATGGCTCATGTATTTTTTTCTATAAACCTCACAAAATAAAGTGTCTTAGCGTATCCAAGTGTTGTTACTAACATTCCCCATACGACACTATCCCACCCCTAATCTAGACGTACCAGATTTTTCAATAGAGGATATATTGTGGAATATGTTCAAACATTTTATGTGAAAGTAAAATTAGTACCTATTTTATTGTTTATAACTTAAAAATTAATAAAAATAAATATGATAGTAATACCTCAAACTAACAGGGTTATGTCAAAGTTTTATAAAGTTAAACTAAAAACACAATTTGAATTTTAGTGCCTAAACTTATGTTTAGTCTTTATAGAAAAAGTTATGTTTAGTTTTTATACCCTCCACACCTCAGAGAAATGAACATAAATTTGCAATAAACTATGAACCTCATCAAGTGAGCGGCAGTGCATATATATATGTATATTAGGGTGGCCCTTCATTATATGGAGGGGGAAAAAATTGTTCGATTTTAAAGTCTCACCCCCTAAATACTTTGTATCAAAAATTTATCAGTTTTCTACTTTTAAATGTTATATTTTATCTTAATAGCATAAGGTTTCTGAAAAAAATAATGTTACCCTATTAACGTTGTTCGATTTATTCCAAATTTTTAGCATGGAAGACTTGTACACTTGGTTATTATATTTTAGGCGTCACATCAAAAAATTCAACAGCACTTACAAAATATTTGATTTTTTTGAATAAATTGTCTTTCATTAGATTGGGGTCATATGCGACCCCAAGTCAAAAAAGGTTAATAGGGTAATATTTTTTATATATATACATATATTTATATTGGGTCCTTTAGTTCCTATAAGGAGCATAGGGCCTCAACAAAGTTTCGCCATTCGTTTCTACTTGGTGCAAGGCTCTTTATTTCATTCCAGGTTTTGCCAACTCTCGAGGCTTCTAAGTCTAATTGTCTTCGCCAAGTGTATGCTAGCCCTCCACTTCTTCTACTGCCTTGTGGGTTCCAGTCTATAGCAATACGGTTGACATCATCTGGAGATCTTCGCAACGCATGGCCAACCCAGCGCCATTTCCTTCTCAACACTTCGATTTGTATTTCGCTCTGATAAGTGCGTTCCCAGAGTTGTATGTTCAATATCCTCTTGGGCCAGAAAATTCTTGATATTCTTCTCATGAATTTGTTGACGAAGACTTACAGGATGTTCATATCTTTGGTAGTCGTGTTCCACGTTTCGCATCCATAGAGTACAACTGATTTCACACATGAATTGAAGATATTGATTTTTGTGTGGGTGGAGATGACTGGTGATTTCCACACTGTCTACTGCTTGTCGGGCTTTCATAGTGCGATTCAATACATCATCAGAACATCCTACGATCGTTTTGTTATGATATTACCCAAGTAGCAAAAGAGGTTAACGTCCTGAATTTGGATGTTTTGGATGGAGAATGGCCTGTTGCATGTGGAATTTATTCTCACGATATTCTTCTTAGGAATATATATTCTGAGGCCTGCCTTTGCAGCTTCTGTCTCTACCATTTTTAAGATTTCTAACGCATTGGAGTGACTATGTGTTATAACGCATATGTTGTCGGCATAGTCAAAATCGATCAAGCGTTCGCCTAGTCCCCACGTTTGCCTCTGTTGTTGGCCGTTGCCAACCCATGTCTTATTATACCGCTCCACTCAGAATAACCATCTGTCCATCCGTTTGTGTGTCGCAAGTGTGAATAAATTTGGTGAAAAGCGGTGCACGTTCAGACTTAGTTCCTATATATCGTACCTCCGGTGCAATATGTAATTTTCTTTAATGTTGAGGAATCACGTTCAAAGTTTTTTTGCTTATTCAAAGTACAAATACGCCCTAAAATAAGCTTACAGAAATTGACTCAAAGAGCCCTAAGGTGCGATATGACCCCTATGAGATCGACTTAAATTACCATAAGATTCAAATTATCAAATTGATCTAGGTCAAATTTGGTTTGTATGTGTTTATTACTATTGTTAGTAAGTAGTTCAAAAATATACCCTGTAGTACAATTCTTAGTCATAGCCATAAGGAAGCGCTTGGTAAAAGTTTGGATATTCCAAAATCGGATGAAGACCTTTCTGGCTGTTACCCGAGATATACTATGTAATGGCCCAATTTTTTTTTAATTTTTGGAATTTGGATAATTTCTAGACCGATAACTTTGCCATTTATATCTACATGGTTGCATATTTTTGAGAAATCAAAGACCATTTCCATATAATTAAGTACTGTGTTGTTCCGAAGTTTTCAGGCAGATGGCACTACCAAAAAAAGTGACGGATTTTGAAATCCTGAAATGTGAGAAAATTTCTTCTATTTTAGAGGCAATACTCTGAACTTTCTCGAAGGGATATTTCCGGAAAATATGCAATTCTAAAAAGTCGCATCTTTATATAAAGGAGAAATAAAATCTTTAAACTTATAAAGTTAAAAAATATCGGATCGCTAAGAAAATCCAAAACAATGAACACGTAATGATAGGTGTATTGCAAACCTATCTTTTCACAGTTTCCCGGTTGAAGTTATGTTACGAATGACAAACGTAATGTCGTGTGACTACCCTTAATCTAGTAGTACAAGCAATAATGGAAAGTGAATTTGCAGGGGAATCTATATAGGTTATGGGGTGTCTGGATTTTATTTCGATGGTTTACAAATGGATAAAAACTGATATATACCCTCTTCACAGTGTTGTGAAGGAAGTATGGGTGTTAAAATCGGCCTGAGTTTTAAACTCAATATTCCAACCAATGTTGGGTGCGGCCACCACTTTAAAATTTAAAAAGAATGATTATGTCTTCAATAGAAAGGATTAATTTTTTTTTTGAAAAATTTCATTATTTTTAATTCTTTCTTTTAACTCATACTCTCTGTCCGTCTGTCTCTCTGCCATGGGTGGACCCCATTCCCCCTTATCCAATTGATCTGAAACTTGGCCCATGGTTTTGTCGTGACTACAGATTACTTTTGGGGTAGTCACGCACAGTCACGCGTGGTCACGCACAGTCACGGAGTGATTTAAATGTCATTTCCCCTCATCCGATCAATCTCAAGCTTGGTCCACACACTTGCTTTGAAAATAAATAAACTTTGGCTTAGTCACGCACAGTCACGCATGGTCACGCGCAGTCACGGAGTGATCTAAATATAATTTCCCCTCATCCAATCGATCTGAAACTCGGTCGATTGACTTGCTGTGAAAAAATATTAACTTTGACTTAGTCACGCACTGTCACGCATGGTCATGCACAGTCACGTAGTGATCTAAAACCCATTTCCCCTTATCCGATCGATCTGACTCTTGGTCGATAGACTTGCTGTGAAAAAAGATTAAGTTTGACATAGCCATGCACAGTCACGCACAGTCACGCACAGTCACGTAGTGATCTAAAACCCATTTCCCCTTTTCCGATCGATCTGAAATTTGGTCGATAGACTTGCTCTGAAAAAAGATTAACTTTGACATAGTCACGCACAGTCACGCATAGTCGCGTATAGTCTCGCAGAGTCACGGAGAGATTAAAACCTCACTTCCCCTCATCCGATCGATCTGAAACTTTGTCCATAGACTTGTTGTGGGCAAAGATTAATTTTAAGATAGTCATGGAGAGATTCAAAACTCATATGCATAAGGAAAGAAAGAGTTTTAATAAAAACTTTGTTTTTATGGGTTCGATTATTCTTTTACTATAGTAGAAAACCTATAGTACTTCATAGAACACCTATGAAATTCATTATTTAACGTAGCCGGCGTTATAGTACCAAATGGTTGATCCCTATAAGAATGTTTTGAGATCTTGACAGTCACACGATAACTCAAAAAAAAAAAAAAAAAAAAAAATCAAATGATTCTTGGCTAAAAAGGTCCAGATATTAATGTTAAAAAAAAGCAAATTTTAAAATAATTTTATCTGAATTAGCTAGTAATAAATGGTACTTATATTAAAAAGGCTACTTTTATATAAAAAGTATGTATTTTTTTAAGAAAAGGTAATTTTTAAGAAAAGGTACTTTTTAAGATAAGAAAATATATTTTTTCAGAAAAGGTACTTGTTTAAAAAAGGTACATTTAAAAAAGGGTACTTTTATAAAACGTTGCTTTTATAAAAAGGTGCTTTTTTGTAAATTATACTAAATTATATTATACTATTTATACTAATTTATTACGACAAACACACCGAATTTTAAAATTTTTTTATAGATGTCTTCATCTTTTTGGACATATCTCGGCACACATTTTTAATACTAAACTGCTCGAAATAATGATAAACAATATTATTATAACTTTACCCAGGGAAATGGTTTATTTTGTGAACATCACTATATCGACTCAAGTTGTTAAAAGTATCAAAAATATATTCACTTTATGGGGTCGCCTTTTTCCATGCTTTATAAACGGACTGAAAAACCTATATGTACCCTTTGCACAGTGGTGGTTAACCCTGCCACCAGTGAAATAGTTGAAATAGAGATTTAAATATTGGGTTCATTGAGAATTATAAAAAATCGGACTTTCGTCAGCCTTTACCGTCAAATTTACCATTATGGGGTGCAAAAATTAAACATGATTAAAAATTTATAAAGATCGGTTAACATAATTAAGGCTACCTTTAATATTTACTACAAGTTCAGTTAATGTGTCGTTTGGAAAGTATTTAAGTGCTAATAAATGATTGATTTTTGAAAAATACGAGTATAAAATTTTTCATACTCCGGCTAAATTATTCATTATTGTGTACAGGGTACTGCCTGCTCTATATACAAAAATTCGGACTCAACTTTAAAATGTAGTAGCGATAGTAAGTTGTGGAATATGGATTAAAAATATATTAAACTAGCATATGTGTTAACAATTATATACAAAAGCTATTTAAGTGAAAAAAAAAAATATTTGAAAAACTAAACTGCACGATCCCAAGTATTTCAATGGAGTGAGTTATTTTTTTTTTTTTGTCGAATTTGTTCGAGCCGTTCCAAGGTGCAGAAGTCTGTTTTAACTCCTGTGAGCTTCGAATCTTTTCACTGGCATAGTAAGTGACATGACTGGTGGTACTTTGACGGCCTTTTCCAGGTGGACTATACTATGAAGCGGTATGACTAAAAAATCACAAAATCACACAAAAACAAAATTTTGAAAAATACTAAGCTCACTAAAGAAAATCCTTGAAATTATATAAAAACAAATTTTGCATGAATAATGCGAAATATAATGTAAAATGTGAACGCGGGTAAAATGTAAATGATGTAAAATGCGAAATGTTAAATATCGCCTGTTCTACAACTCCTCACTTTTTACTATGCCGCTATGCCGAAACGAACGACAATATTTTAATTTTAAGGTTTCTACATCCCAAGAAAAATACTCAGATATGTTTTTGAGGCTGATTTTTTAGAGGTTGTTTTGTCAAGTAACTGCTTTGTGTTTTTGGGTTTATTTTATATAATTTTAAAACCATGATTTTTTTTAGCAAGATTTCAATAACTGCTAAGACTAGCTTAGCAAACGAGCAGTGTTTATGAAAATTTGGGCAATTCATTGATACCTCAAAGGTATATTTATACCCTATACCACTATGTGGTTTGGGTATAATGACTTTGTGCTGCTGTTTGTAACAACCAAAAATATTTGACCTAGACCCATCTTTAATTATACCGATCGAATCAAAATCACTTTCTGAGTTGATTTAACAATGTCCGTCCGTCCGTCCGTCCGTCCGCCCGTCCGTCTGTGTGTCCATGTAAAGCTTGTAATCAAACTCAAGGTCGCAAATATGAATATATTTTGACGAAATTTGGTATATAAGCTTTTATCGGCCATGGGATGAACGCTATTGAAATTGGTGAGAATCGGTCCATGCTCAGACCTAGCCCCCATACAAATTACCCATATGAAATCGACATAAGTTGCCATAAGATCCAAATTGTCATATAGATCTTACTCAAATTGGGTGTGTATGCGTTCATTACATCCACTAATGAGTAGTCCAAAAATGATCCCTTTGACCCCATATAGAGCTGCTTCCCGATCTTCACTTAAATCTATTAAAAAACAAAAATATTGCACCGATTCTTCTCAAATTTTGTTTGTACATATTTTTGTAAAATACAAGAGACTTTACCAAACATGATCAGGATCGGTCCATTTTTGGACCTAGTCCCTTTATAGATATAGCATCCGATATGAACTTTTTCATATCTGCAGCCAAAAAAATTAATAAAAATCCCACTCAAATTTGGTTTTTGCTTATTTTCAATGTCCAGTTAGTTGGGCCTAAGAGATAGGGTTTCTAAACGCATGGTATAGGGTCTAGACCGACTATAATTTTCTTACTTGTTTTTTTTTTAAATTAAGGAGCATATAAAGTCGTATTATCAATACTGAGTATAATGGATCCTAAGGTTAAAGATGAGCTGATCAAAGCTGGCCTAAGTTGTTGGAATATCAAATATGTACTACTTACATTACTGAATTAAGGAATAACATTAAAAATATGAACGATGTACGTGTTAAATGGAATTATCAATCTAAAATATCTAACAAAATATCTCAGTGCTACAATTGCCAAATGTTTGGACATGGCTCTGATAATTGTAACATTAAAACATTTTGTACTAAATGTGCAGGTGATCACTAAACTGCAAAATGCACATCAACATCCTTGAAATCTGCAACTGTAATGGCGACCACAAATCTACTGATATTTCTTGTCCTAGCAGATTAAAAGATGTCTCAATAAAAGAACTTTACTGAAGACTAGCAAATCAGGCTATTATACGAAGTCGTAGCGTTAGCTCGAGAAATTTTAATTTCTTCACTCCTGTTCAGGGAAGAAAATTTTTTGCAAATGTTGTTCGTTCGTTTCCACGGAGGAACTTAAAATATTAACTCTGGTATTAATAGCGAACTTAAAGAGTTGTAAAACTGAAAGTGACACATTCGGTGTTACTGCTAATTTAGCTTTTAAAGCTTGTAGTATGGAAGTCAAGGGAATTCGTGTGAAAATTTATGAATATTTTGATTTTTTTTAGTAATGTTGATATTGGATTGGTGCATGAGACTTGGCTTAATAGGGATATCTCAATGAATCATTCAGAAAACTTCTGCTATCGCAATGATCTTAAATAAAATAGAGGTGGAGGAGTGGTAATAGTAGTCCATAGAAATATTTGTCACGAACTTGTTCAATTAACACAGAATTAAGAGAAAATATTGGTATTAAAATAAAATCAATTGACAATTCAGTTATTCGTGTTTATAGCTGTTCTTTTTACCAAACAAACTATCTACTGCTTTTGGTTACTGATGAGGGTTGGTGACTCTTCCCGAAACAGCTATATAACCTGTCATGCAGAATATACATAGATCAATTTTTGAAACAAATGTGCTAATGCTTTTACTTTATTTAAAGTAAAAACATTTGATCTTGAGCCTGAACAATTTCAAACTCAATCATTAAATTGATAAAGATCGAAAATAAGATTTTTTATTTTTATAAAAAATAATAAAATTAATTATAAATAACCTTTCGACTTCTGCCGATTCCGCTTGCAATTTCTGCTTTTGATGCACTATTTTAACACAAAATTAAAATTTGACCTTTTTCAAATTCACTTAACACTTTTCCTCGTGGCATTTTGCTTATTCCTAATGTTTTTAATAAAATTAAATATATGTTGTATTAAAACGGTACTTTTTATCAAATAAAGACTTTGTTGCATTTGTGCTAATATACACGTTCCACAAAGAGAATGATAATTATAGCATGCATAGTTAAAATTTTATATAACATTGATTCACACATTACCAAATGTGATATCATTTATGAACGCACTGTATAATATAAAAAGAATAATATACAGCAGTCAGTCATTTGAATTTTTAAAGCTAAAATGTTAAAAAAAAAAGGAAATGTAAGGTCCATCTATGTATTGATATACAATACTTATTGTAGCTAAACGAAAAAGCTGTAGGTTTGTGAGTTTGTAAAAAATAAAAAAAAAAAAACACTATCACCAGATCCAGATCCAGATGCCAGATCCAAAAACATTTTTGAATCTACTAGAAATATAAGAAAACATTATCACCACCTAAATATATTCCAATTGTAATTTTATAAAATTTAACATAATCAATAGCGATGCCAAATCTAAAAAGTTTGTGAATCTGCAAAATAGAGTAAGTGAAATCTATATATCACTTAATACCGCAGTGCAACCTAGCGTACGCAAATGGAACCAAATCAACGCCACGAAATGTACTTGAAAACTGAATTAGAAGATACATAAACATACTACTGAACAATAAGAGCAAAAAATTAATACTTACTCAGAACAAAAGCAAGACATCAATAATGTGTTATACCAAATACACCTTACTCAACTACTCAATTCTGGGGTTCTTGAAACATCACTAATCGCAGAAAATGTACAAAAAATTACAATCTTCAATTTTCATCATGGAAAAATAAGTCCATTATTACTAACTCCAGAACAATTACAAAATTTAGTTAATGAAATAAAACTCCATTCACCAAGTTCAGTAGATGACTTACTAAAATTGTTGAAAATTATGAAGGTTCAAGTATGACTCACGCAATAGCATGAAGTATACAAAATAACTGTAACATTAGTTGAACGGGACCAGTTTAAGAGGTTTCATTTGATTCCCGTACCATGGTAGTAATAAAACCATGTACTACTTTCTTGGAAACAAACCCAGCTCGTAAACAATACATATACCTTACAAGGTCTGAGCTGAGCTCTTGCGACATAATAAAATAAGAATTTCTTCTGTGTTCCAAGATTCAAATTCGCTACAGTTTTGGTTCTGAGATGTGTGGGTGTGAAATAAACCTATACAACAACATAACGGCACCCACAATAAATGGATATATGCAACCTTGTCATCATCACGGGCCAATGCTGTTTGCAACAGAGACATTATACATCTGTCGTTAAAGGGATCCGGTTTGCTTACACTTGATCCAGAATGCATACTTAAACATGAGTTGATAACTATGAACGGCCTACAAACCATCTCGAGTACAGTAAGATCATCATACACAAGCCTTGGCAAAATTGTGGATTTGTCTATACAAAAGAATATGCACACTCTATATACGACAATCGTTCATGCTTGGAAATTCAGTACGCCCAAAATATTAAGCAGGTAACAACTCTATGCAAAATCATTACAAGAAGAAAAACTCATGGGCCTACCCAACAAATTAAAGTCACACCAGCAACAGAGTCATGGAATTGAATACCTTCCACTGTCGACAAGTTTGGTGACAATAATAACAGCATTATGTGTTTAGATGTACAAAGTGTAAAACCAGATGAAAACCACACACAACATCGTCTATGGAAAATAATACAGAAAACATCGAACTTCAATCACATGAATTGGAAACCGGTACACTATTCCTACACATCACAAGATTGTTGAACATCCGTTAAACGCGGGGAAGAATGTTAGAATTCAATGAGTGTAGAATTCCCCTAATAAATTATAATAATTAGTAAATACATTTAATGTTAAGCAGTTAGTATTATCTTTCATTTTATTGGTCAATTTAATTTTATTTAAATTTTATTATTAATGTATCGAATTATATTCATACCTTTTTTGCAGTAAAGTCTTGTTATTCGTCTTATTATAGCATAAATTTTAATTTAACAATATTTAGTTAAGTCAGCTCTTTTATATATTATTTTAGTATAAATACTTCAACAAAATTCAAATAAATATCCAGTAGTTAAAATTCAAATGTTTAATTAATCGATCGCTTATAGCTCATAGTTACAAGTGCTTGAAAGCAAAAATGAGTTACAAACACTAGTACATTTCAAATTTATGTGTTTGAATTGATTATAAATATTAGTTAATGTCTCAGCAAATATTATTTTTGCCAAAAAATATGAATTGAATTGAAAAATAGGAACGGGTTGTTGCTCAATGGGTATTTTCAAAAAATAAGAAACATCGTCGCCAACAATTTTTTGGTTAACCGCCGCCCTCGCCACCGATTTCTGGACTTCTGCCCAGGAACCAATAAGAACTCACTCAATGAATTCACAAAATTTGCATCGTGTGATAATGAAAGATGACCATTTACAAACAAAATTTGGTACATGTCATTATTAGGACTTTGCAACAGCATTTAAAAGAGATCTCAGTTATAATCATAGGTTGCCAAGTTTTGAAGATAAATGCAATTATTCTATACCACTTCAGTGAGGTAGGAGTTTAAAATTGTATATAGTTTGAGTTTAGTAATATGGAACATTCATGATCAATTTGATCAAATTCAAAGAGGGTGAGGTCATAAAAGCTTATATTCTTTGTTGATTATAAATGGAAATTCCCAATAGAATCTTATGGAATTTGTTGTAATTTTTTTTATTTATTTTTTTATCCAGCAATATTTACGAAGTGAATTTCTTTTTAACCCAAGACCAGAATAATATTTTAACTTTTGGAATATATGCCAACTATTATGATAAGTCCTCGGCCATGTCAATTGTGCTAATTGACAACTTTAAATATCCATTGCTATTTTTTATGTTACTTCAAGCAGCATTTAACTGAAAAAATTGAAAAAATTGTATAAATGCAATTAAAAAATTTTGTTTTAACTTTATAGCCTAAACTTTTTGCTTTTTATTTATTTATTTCATTACCTCTTATACTTATGCCAAAAACGCAAGCTTATACCGCGCTGGATAGTTATTTCGATATGTATAAATCCGCACACAACAACTACAAACATAATTAAAATTGAGTTTTAATGCAATTAAATGAGTCTCATGTATATTCAAGAGCTGTTTGTGAATGAACAAGAAAAAGAAGAAGACTGTGAAGGTTTCCGAAAAGTTGTAGACATTCAAATATTACGAACAATTTAAAGATTAACCTGCATACATTTTAACAAGATTCCATGGTGAAAATAAATAACAATGAAGAAGAATAAAAAGAAAGCAGTACTGAGATCTACTGAATATATTCAAAATATGTAAGAATCATTATAATGATGATTATAAAACCACACGATAGGAATGTCATATGCAAACCTTCTTTTGCTTGTTAAAATAATGAAAATTTCGTTAACCATGTGAAATTTATTTATTCATAATATGAATGTTTTAAAATTGTTTGTATAGAAAATAACATTTTTTATGCAAAAATAATATTTATGGAAACTCAACAAGGCATCCTAAAACATATTTACATACACACAGACTAATAAAAAGCCAAAAGAAAAAATAATATTTAAAAAAATTTTGAAAAGAAAAACGCGGTAAAAAGCAACAGTCAGTGGCCCCTTACTCAACATTCGTAGAGTCAAAAACACCCATCAATGCTCTCGAACCAGCACAAAAAGCCACGCGACCTAGAAGCACACAAATAAAAATAAACCACTAAATACACGACGAAGCAACAGTAATAAAAGAACAAATAACACTGTTCTGGGCAAAGAGCTTTAAACAAAAGTAACAAAACAACGAAGAGTGTAGAGAGCAACACGAACACACTGCCAAACGAACTTTCGTCAAACAGTTTGGCAGTTAGGCAGTTAGACAGACAGACATGCTGGCTGGGAGGCTGGCAAACCAGCAGCACGAGAATGGAATGATGATGAGCCACATTGCAGGCCAAGTACAAGTAGATACACCCCTCCTGGTATAATATTCAAGTGTATAGCAGTCGTAACAATTCATTAATTTCAACTGTTGCTCCACTTGTTAGCATTTCATCAACCAACCTGATAGCCGAACAACTAACCAACGAACACTACGTCCAGGCATTAAGTGAGTAATGAGAAATTATTATATTCCAGGAGATGATGCAACAATAATGAGAAAATGTAAAAATAAGCAGGGAGTAGTATGTAGGGATGCGATTGTTTATGAAAGAATTTTCACAATAATAAATAATATTAAAATTGTTATATAAAACAGATAAATATTTAAAAAGTTATTAATTTTTTTTTTTTATATTAAAATTATTTATTTATTTAAGATTTCATATGGTATTTCATTCCAATTGAAATATTGAAAGTCTCCACTTTTGGCCAGAGAGAGCAAATCATTTTTTCTCCAAAATTGTTGTTAACGCCACGTCATTGCCATCCGTTCGCACCCTAAACATGAGCATTGGACTGCTTGTGCAAATTTGAATCCAGTAGGCTTTTAGCCTCCGAGCGGATAACTATACAATTTTCTCGAAAGCGGACTGTTTGTGTATATCAGTGGATTAATTTAACTTATAAAAAATTCAAAAAGTGGAAATTTTATGTCAATATATAAATTTTATTATAATAAATTAAAAAGCAGAAAATACATCAAAACTCATTGAAATTGTGCCAAAAGTAACACCAAACAAAAAAAAAAAAAATAAATAAATAAAAAATGTTGTAATGAAAATATAAAGAAAAAAAAAATAATTACTCGCTATTAAATATTAATAATTAACCAAAACGGTTGCGAAATAAATGTATAAGAATTGTTGTATCGCAACAAAATTATATTTATATTATTTAAAAAAATTCGATTTTTCTGAGGTATAATTGTTTATAAAAGAATGTGTATAAGTATTTGTTAAACGATCGGAAACGAACTTTAAATTTTATAGCAAAAAAACGGCCATTATACATGCATACATACATAGAAACAGAAATGTTAACAATGAAATTCACACATACATACATACATATATATTATTTCTTTATTTGATTTAAAATATAAAATTACGAATACATTGAAAAATTATCATTGAGTAAAAAATAATTCATATCATTAATATGAAATAATAGTAATTTCTGAAACACATTGGATAAATTTTTGAAATCAATTGAAAATTTCTGAAATTTAATTAATAAATTGCAAATTATTATCTAGGCTGCACAGTGGTTCCGAATCCAATTTTATATCACCATTTAAAAAATAAAAAACCATAGTCGGTCTAGACCCACTAGACGACACCCTATTCTAAAAGTTACCAGAAAAGTTCTTAGATCCAACTTTACTGAGGTCATAGTTGTATACAATTTTTGCGTTAACAATTTGTTATGAAAGCAAATAGTTTTAATTGAATATACCGATACCAAATTCCCTTTTACTTATTATTATTTGTAGTGCTTCCCTTTCTGCTCTAAATAATTGTATACAATTTCTATATATTTTGATTATTTTTTTGTTCCCGAACACATACATAAGTATTTAGTTTGTTTTGAAATCTCATATACAAATAAAACGTACTATTTAGTATAACGGTTTGTAAGTGAGATAAAATTATTTGAAAATTTTAAAGCACTACACAATTGTTATACACAAGTTAATTTTGTGGAAAGTAAATCAAAGTGAGGAACATGTAATCCGTGTATCTATATTTTCAAATATAATATACACTTTGGCTAACATTTTCTTGATTCTACGTCCATGCGGGTTCAAGCGTAAATACAACGTTTTGTACTTTTAATATAATTGTAACACTGGTTTGATTCTAATCTAAATACAAGTGTTTAAACTTCTAACTTTTAGAGCATATTTTTCATTAATTTTTTTTTATTGCTTTAGTGTCTTTAGAAAATATGAACACTTTTTACAATTTCATAATTTTTTAATATCTGTAAAAGGTGAATTTTATCCAATACAGCTACTTTAATGTGCAAAAAAGGAATAGTTTTTTTAAAGTTTTTAAGTAACCCAAAAAGAAATTAATATTAAAGCTCGAGGTCCAATTTTTGTTTTTAAATCTTTATTGCCGACATTTCTTATTTTTTAAGTAACTTAAATTTTTTTTGAAAATCTCATATTTATTAATTTTTTTTTAGTTTTTATTGCGCGATCTGTTTTAAATTTCAATTTATAAAAATTCGATTTTCTAAATCCCAATCAATAGAAAATGCATTAGTGTTATTTACTTTAGTTAACCAAAAACTATTTAGTCATTGAAAAATTGTTCATGGATAATTGTTTACTATATAAAATCAGTGCAGATATTAGTATTTATACTACAAAGAAGCACAAATACACAGTAAAAATACAACGTCAAATAACTTAAGTCATAAATTAAATGCCAAGAAAAATAAAAATAAAACTATAAACATACCAACCACTGTTAAGAAAATCTATTACACAAAATACCAATCTCCCAATGCTTTGTCTGGATTATTTTGTGCTAGAATTATGTCTACTTAGTCGAATAAGTAAGAAATTAATTTGCTACAAATTTGTTGTGAAATCAACAGAAGAATGAAAATGAAATTACGTACTACTGAAATTAAAGATATTCTTTACCAGGATATTAAGAGTTTACGTTGACTACTCCAGGTTATTATTAATTTCGAAATCATATGAATATTTGGTTATAAACAGAATATGGGATTCGTAGATGTTTGATGAATCAAAATACGAATAAATTTTATGGTATCCAAATTTCCATTTTAAATTTCATAAATAACTTCACTGAGCAGAGCCGTGCCAGATTTACTGAGGGTTTACTCAGTGTTCCTTTATGCTCTGCTAAGTTAGTATTTGCTTTTTAAAAACTAATTTTAAAAAGTGAAAAAATAAAGTAGTGTAAAATGCAGTTCATATATTTGTTTTTCATTAAAACTTCATTCTTACAAATAATTGTATTTTAATGATTTATATTTGTGCTTTTTTCGCGATTTATTTTACAGGAACACATATTGAAAAGCCAATCTTACAATTTTTAGAACTCAAGGAGACGAGAGCATAATTTTTTCAAATATAATTTGATTCATATTTTGCCATACATATATTCCTTAAAATTTTTCGTTACAAATTGTATAATAGATACAAAAAGTATTCAAATTAGAGTTGTAGTAAAATTTGTACACGATCAAAAAATAAAAAAAAATATATTCTATAACCCTAATATAAGGCGCCAAAGAAGCTTCTTGTAAAATGTGGAAAATACAGCACCTTAAAAATATGTACTTAAAAAAAATATATTAGTCTTTAAAAAAAGACACTTTTTAGGAAAAAGTACTTTTTAAGAAAAGACACATTTTTAAGAAAATTTAGTTTTTTTTTAGAAAACATACTTTTTTAAGAAAGAATTTTTTGAAAATAATTCTA
The DNA here is from genome assembly GCA_963682025.1 of Cordilura impudica. NCBI lineage: Eukaryota > Metazoa > Arthropoda > Insecta > Diptera > Scathophagidae > Cordilura > Cordilura impudica. The sequence continues at coordinate 182,361,296 of OY821520.1, read as the reverse complement.
TTTTAAAAATGATATTTTCTTAGAAAATGTATTTTTTTAAGAAAAGAATTTTTTAAGAAAAAGTACTTTTATGAGAAAATGTAATTTTTAAAGAAAATGTTCTGTTCAAAAAAGGTGCTGTTTGCAGAAAATGTAGTTTTTAGAAATGGAACTTTTCTAAGAAAGGGTATATTTTTCAGAAATTTTAAGAAAAGATACTTCCTTAGAAAAGTGTATTTTATTAAGAAAAGGTACTATGTTATAAAAGGGGATTTTACTAAGAAAATGCACTATGTTAAGAAGCGGTATTTTTTCAAGAAAAAGTTATTTTTTATGAATATTTAATTTTTTTTAGAGAACGTATTTTTTAAGAAAAGATACATCCTTAAGAAAATTTACTTGTTAAGAAAATTAATTTTTTTAAAGAAAATGTTCTTATATAGGAGAAGTTGCTCTTTCAAATAAATTTACTTTTCTTAGAAAAAGTACATTTTTTAGCAAAGATACTTTTTTTTAGAAAAGGTTTCTTTTTTAGGAGAGGTACTTTTTAAGTAAATTTGCTTTTCTAAGAAAAGGTATTTTTTAAGAAAAAGTAATTTTTAAGAAAAGGTGCGCTTTTAAGAAAACAAAAGAGGTAAAGATACCATTTAAAGAATATGTACTATTTAAAGAAAATATATTTTTATTAGAAACGGTATTTTTTTTTTGTAAAAAAGGTCTTCTGTTAAATGTACTTTCCCCAAGAAAATATATTCTTTAAGAAAATGTGCTTTTTTAAGAGGTGATTCTTTTTAAGTAGAGCTATGGCCATAAAAAGCTGCTTTTTTTTAAAGAAATATTACTAATTTTCGGAAAAAACTTATTTCTTAAGAAAAGGTATTTTTTGAGAAAATTCACTTTTTAAGAAAATATACTTTTTTATGAAAATATACTTTTTTTTAAACATACTTTTTTAAGAAAAGGTATTTTCTTAAGAAAGTGTAATAAAAGGTTTTTTTTTAAGAAAAGGTACCTTTTTCAGAAAATATATCAATATCGCATACTTGAATCAGTTCTCCAACATTAACTTGTATATGTTTTTCTGTTTAAAAATTAAAAATATTTAAATAAATGGACTCTTGGAGAATACGAAAAATTTAATCACATACATATAGAAAAACTAAATTAGTAAGTTATTTATGTATTAGAGTGTTTTTCGATTTTTATATTTTGGGATATCATTAATTTTAAGAAGGTTTTTGCGTCAATAAAAATAATGGCGTATTTATTTTTAAAAAATTCCAACTCCTTCAATCGCCTCTCGGCCGCTAAAATCGCGAATTTTGGGTTCCTTACTTTGTAGAACAAAAACAGCTAAATATACTTAAAACCTGACTTTACGAATCTATTCCACATGAAAAATTAGGCTTATAAGCATTTTTTTTACGCTTTTACAATTCACCTGATAGCCATTAGCGTGGTGTGAAGAAATCGATTTTTTTATTCTTTAATTTTTATTATTTTGGTCTGAAGAAATCGATTTTTTTATTCTTTAATTTTTATTATTTTTTTAATATACACAATTAAAGAGGACTCTTTCCTGAAAAAAATGGTATACTATACTTATTTTTGTTACTACCCGTTAAAAAGTTATTAAGCCTTAAATTTATTTGCATGTATCAACAACATTTTTATACCCTATACCACTATGTGGTTTGGGTATAATGACTTTGTGCTGCTGTTTGTAACAACCAAAAATATTTGACCTAGACCCATCGTTAATTATACCGATCGAATCAGAATCACTTTCTGAGTTGATTTAACAATGTCTGTCCGTCCGTCCGTCCGTCCGTCCGTCTGTGTGTCCATGTAAACCTTGTAATCAAACTGCAGGTCGCAAATAAGAATATATTTTGATGAAATTTGGTATATAAGCTTTTATCGGCCATGGGATGAACGCTGTTGAAATTGGTGAGAATCGGTCCATGTTCAGACCTAGCCCCCATACAAATTACCCATATGAAATCGACATAAATTGCCATAAGATCCAAATTGTCATATAGATCTTACTCAAATTGGGTTTGTATGCGTTCATTACATCCATTAATGAGTAGTCCAAAAATGATCCCTTTGACCCCATATAGAGCTGCTTCCCGATCTTCACTTAAATCTATTAAAAAACAAAAATATTGCACTGATTCTTCTCAAATTTTGTTTGTATATATCTTTGCAAAATACAAGAGACTTTACCAAACATGATCAGGATCGGTCCATTTTTGGACCTAGTCCCTATATAGATATAGCATCCGGTATGAACTTTTTCATATCTGCAGCCAAAAAAATTAATAAAAATCCCACTCAAATTTGGTTTTTGCTTATTTTCTATATCCAGTTAGTTGGGCCTAAGAGATAGGGTTTCTAAACGCATGGTATAGGGTATCGTATAATCGGTCTAGACCGACTATAATTTTCTTACTTGTTTTGTTTTGTAATTTTTATTGCAAAGTACATTTTATTTAATAAAACATTTTATTTATTAGAAACAATAAATAGGAATTATTTAATTAATTACCCTTTTTTCAATTGCTGATAGAGCTAAACAATTCAAATTATCTCTATTTTTTACTAACCCATAAGTGTTCAACCGTGAAATTTTACCAACAAGTTGTTCGGTATAAATACTTGTTGATTGAATATTTCTGGAGGTTTCAATTGCATTTAAAAAACTTTTCTGGTCTGCCCACTCAGCTGCATTAAAAAGCATAAATGAGATGTTTATTCCAAAACTAACTAGAGTTTTTAAACTCTGAAGAGTTATAAAATCAAACGGCGACTTAGAAAAAAATGAATCACTATACGTCATTTTGTGCATTGCATCTACTTCAACATTATTAACCACTTGCTCAACTTCTTCGATTTCAATGAAATCTTTTTCGTAAAGCATTTGGTCTGTTGTATTAATTAAATTTATAAAATCTTCTGTGTTTTCCTTCACTGACATAGTGGATATTTGATTTTTATCTTCTTCTAAATCACTTGAAAAAAGGCTTATGTTTGGATCAATTTTTATGAATTGCATTAGTTGACCTTGACTATTAATTCCTAACAACTTAACACGTAGATTTTCTTTTTCTTCCACTGAAATTCTGTCATCAAATATTGAAAATATTGCATTTTCTTCGGTTAAATAATCCATATGACGTAGTTGAGTAGATTTAGCACTACTTGCGATCAAAGGAAAATATTTTCCTTCGATTTGGGAAAATTCACAAAGCTCCGTTAGGAAATCTAAATCATTTTTTGGCGCATATATAGTAGATTCACAAGTAAACCAATACTTTAAATATACTGTTATGAAATATATAAGCATCGACTCGAACTGTTCTACTAAGATTTCCGATATATTAAAATGCTCTTTAAATAGCAAAATTTTGAAAATGTATATAACCTTAGAGAGCCATCTAGCATGGTGATCTGCTCCACAAGCTTTAATTTTGTAATTTGAGTTCGCATTTAAATGCACAAGTGCTAGTTCCGCTACTTCCCGGTGATCTGCTCTACGATGATTAATTTTGGTCTGTTTTTCATAAAAATCTATCAATGCTTGTTTATTTTTTTCCAGTATTGGTTTAAGTGTTTTGGAATGTAAAGCCGGTGTAATTTTCAAACTGCTGTTTTGGTTGAACCATTTTCGAAACTGGGCAAATATCGGAATTCCAGCACCAACACTTTTCATGACAACAGCTTTGAATGGATTTGCTACACATAATTCTTTCTGATGTAGACGGCATGGTCTTCGGTTTAAATGTTTTGGGTTTGAATCCAAACTAATGGATTTTTCAAACAATATTGCCTCTCACATTATTGAGCTGTTTAAGTTCTAAGAAAAGGCGCGACATAGAAGTGGAAGAAATTCCCAGACTATCCAAGAGTCCACATATATTTGGACTAATAAAAACAAACGTGGAAACTTTTGACTTTGCTTCAGCAAGCAACCAATTTGGGTCATTGGTTTCACTATCAGATTCTTCGTGCGCTTCTCCAACATCCAGTTCCTTTTCAAGACAAAGTTCTAATTCTCGTTTTGGTGTCGCTCGCTCACGTACTTGGGTACAAGGAAATGGATCAGAGAGCTGGTCGTAAAATCTTACAATGTATGGTTTTTGAACTAAACTTCTTGGTTTAAAATTCTTTTGAACATTCTTAAAGTTTTTGTAAATTTGAGTGATTTTATTACGCAGGTAATAACGCTGCTTGGAATATAAATTCAACTTTTGCACATCTTCCTCTATTTCGGATACAACAGTAGAAGCTGTTACGAAAATATTGTGTTTTCCAATAGCATTAAGGATTGTATAAAATCGACGTAAAACGTCTAACTTTGTACACAACCGAATATCTTAGGGAAAAACGTAACTAGTTATATAATTTTATTAAAATAATATATACTGCATTTACCTGGAATCCGTCTAATTCTTTTTTCAGTTATTTTCTTAAGATCACACATTTCATAAAATAATGTTAAAATTACGAATACTTAAAACTCCAAACCTAATTCAATGAAAATTTAAATAATATAAGAATAACAAAATTTTTGAACTCTAGCAACTTTTAAAAGTGTTACTTAGTTTATAATTTTTTTTAATACAAAACAAGTATAGTATACCATTTTTTTCAGATAAGAATCCTCTTTAAATGTTATACGAAAAAATAGTTAAAATGAAAGAATTAAAAAAAAATAATTTTTTCCGATGACCCTAATGGCTATCCGGTGCATTATAAAAGGGCAAAAAACTGCTCATAAGCCTAATTTTTTATGTAGAATCGATTCTTGTAGTCAGATTTTAAGTATATTTAGCTGTTTTTGTTCTACAAAGTAAGGTACCCAAAATTCGCGATATTAGTCGCCGAGAGGCGATTGAAGGAGTTGGAATTTTAAAAGAACAAAAACGACATTATTTTTATTGGCGCAAAAACCTTCTGAAAAGTAATGATATCAAAAAATCAAAAACAAAAACCAAAAAAAAAAAAAAACACTCTATTATGTATATATGCATCTTTAAAAAAATATTAATATTTGTTTACTGTCATTACACTGCAGTTTTTCCCCAATATTTTCGGATACGCGCAGAGAATAAAAAAACATGAAGTTAAAAACAAGTAATTCGATAGAACAAATTAAAATAGATTACTTAATAAATACAATTAATGAAAAAGAATAATAATATTTAAAAAAAAATTAAAAAACTAAATGAAAAATGCGTCCAAATAAATATTGTTATGTATGTATTATGTGTGCCAATATTATCGTTTATCGCTCGTATTATTGTAAAATAATAAATAATTTTCTGTTTTTCATAAATATTTTATGTACGTAGTAAATTGACTTAAAATTCGTGTATATAAAAATTGGAAATATTTCATTTGTCAATGTGTATGTGTAAAATAAACAAAAATAAAATAAATATATCTACATTTGATTCCGAATAAGTATAAAACAAAACAGCTTCTGTATCGGCGGCATCGACAATTGCTTTTGATTATTTTATGAAGCCATTTTTGCAAATGTTTATCCAAATTTGTTTGTGCGCTCATGTGTTTATATATTTCTATAGATATCTTGGCGGACTGCTAGCTGACAGTGCAGTGTAAAAAGAATTTTAAAGTTGAAGAAATTTATTGAAAAAAATACATGTAAAATTTAAAGAAAAACATCTATACATATATATATATATATATATATATATATATATATATATATATATATGTATACAATTTAATACAATTTAAGGCCAGGAACTTCTACTATTTGAATCGAAAATCATGGACTTATTTTTCTACTAAAGCATCTACAGATATTTTAAAAGGTAAGTCAGCATCGATATTTATAACATATCAATAGATTTATTTAGTCTTTTTTATTTATGCTTACATGTGTAGGTAGAAATAAAATCTGCAGAAATTTTTGTTTTTCCAAGTACAAGTCGTTAATAAATTTGCCAACAGTAGGCTCAATATTAAAAAAAACACATTCAATTTAAATACAAACATTTGAGTATATATTTATATGCTTGAGTTATTTCAATAGAAAAAAATCAAATGTTAAAAACATTGGAAATCATGTTGACGATTGTTATATGAGGTGTCTTTGTTTTAACGAGTGAGTACATAAAAATAGACTTGAGAACAGGTAAACAATTTAAACAAAACATTGCCAATAGCAGATACTCCAAATAAGCCAAGCAATTTTATTTGTATTTTTTAAATAACAAAACTTAGGTAAAATATTTTTTTTTTATTAGGTTTTTTATAAGTAAAATAAAATTTCCAAAAAAATCTAATTAATCTGATTTAACTTTTTTATTTATTACTTTGAAACAAAAATAAACACTAATTGAATTTGTCACAATTATTAAAAATATAGGTTTTTAAAATATATTCCCAATTTTGATCGTGTGATAATGATTTTTCACCTTTCTCAAATGTAGTTGCGGTAAGTGTCCTTGTAAAAGATGTCGCACTACCTTTTACATTTTACCTTTGAAGATAAACGCAATTTCTTTAGAACATTTCTGTGAGTTTTTTAGCCCTAGAGGTTGAAAACAAAATATTTCTTAGTTCATATCAAAGTTTATCAAATTCATAGAACGCAAAATCAAAATAGCTTATTTTCTTAGCTGAATTAAAATGAAAGTTTCCTAGATTCTAGTTTTCTACAACGATGATTAAAAAACAAGTAAGAAAATTATAGTTGGTCTAGACCGACTATACGATACCCTATACCATGCGTTTAGAAACCCTATCTCTTCGGTCCAATTAATTCGATATAAAAAACAAGTAAGAAAATTATAGTCGGTCTAGACCGACTATAGGATACCCTATACCATGCGTTTAGAGACCCTACCCCATAGGCCCAACTAACTGGACATACAAAATAAGCATAAACCAAAATTGAGTGGGATTTTTAAAATTTTTTTGTCTGCAGATATGAAAAAGTTCTTATCGGATGCTATATCTATATGGGGACTAGGCCCAAAAATGGACCGATCCTGACCATGTTTGGTAAGGTCTCTTGTATTTTGCAAAAATATACACAAACAAAATTTGAGAAGAATCAGTGCAATATTTTTGTTTTTTGATAGATTTAAGTGAAGATCGGGAAGCAGCTAAGAGTTGTCCCATAGGGATCATTTTTGGATCACTGATCAATAGATGTAATAAATACATACAAACCCAATTTGACTAAGATTTATATGATAATTTGGATCTTATGGCAATATAAGTCGATTTCACAGGGGTCATTTGTATGGGGGCTAGGTCTGAACATGGACCGATTCTCACCAATTTCAATAGCGTTCATCCCATGGCCGATAAAAGCTTATATACCAAATTTCATCAAAATATATTCATATTTGCGACCTGCCGTTTGATTACAAGCTTTACATGGACACACAGACGGACGGACGGACGGACGGACGGACGGACGGACGGACGGACGGACGGACATTGTTTAATCAACTCAAAAAATGATTCTGATTCGATCGGTATAATTAAAGATGGGTCTAGGTCAAATATTTTTGGTTGTTACAAACAGCAGCACAAAGTCATTATACCCAAACCACATAGTGGTATAGGGTATAATAAGCATAAACCAAATTTGAATGGGATTTTTATTAATTTTTTTGGCTGCAGATATGAAAAAATTCATATCGGATGCTATATCTATAAAGGGACTAGGTCCAAAAATGGACCGATCCTGATCATGTTTGGTAAAGTCTCTTGTATTTTGCAAAAATATATACAAACAAAATTTGAGAAGAATCAGTGCAATATTTTTGTTTTTAATAGATTTAAGTGAAGATCGGGAAGCAGCTCTATATGGGGTCAAAGGGAGCATTTTTGGACTACTCATTAGTGGATGTAATGAAGGCATACAAACCCAATTTGAGTAAGATCTATATGACAATTTGGATCTTATGGCAATTTATGTCGATTTCATATGGGTAATTTGTATGGGGGCTAGGTGTGAACATGGACCGATTCTCACCAATTTCAATAGCGTTCATCCCATGGCCGATAAAAGCTTATATATCAAATTTCATCAAAATATATTCATATTTGCGACCTGCAGTTTGATTACAAGCTTTACATGGACACACAGACGGACGGACGGACGGACGGACGGACGGACGGACATTGTTAAATCAACTCAGAAAGTGATTCTGATTCGATCGGTATAATTAAAGATGGGTCTAGGTCAAATATTTTTGGTTTTTACAAACAGCAGCACAAAGTCATTATACCCAAACCACATAGTGGTATAGGGTATAATTACTGAGTACGTACAGCGTAATATCGTCCTAAATCATCCAATTTCTTAAACTTTTAAAATTTCTGGCAAAAAAAAAAAAAAAATTATTTGGGAGGGAATTTAACAAATTAATTTATTATATAAATTTTTTATATATATAAGAAGAAAGGAAAACAAAATAAGAAAGATGTCGAAGATGTAATAATCTATAATATTAATAGGCTAGGCGATTTCTTGTGACTGATGTTTTGATCTATCGTTTTATCCCGATTTTGACCAAACGTATATTATTTAAAAGATATTTCTTTTTAGCGTTTTGCAGATTTACAGATTTTTTAATTTTTTCCTTTATTTTGAGTAAAGTGCATTTAAGGTTGCTACTAACACATACATAAAATTATACAATGTTATGTGTGTGTTTATTCAATTTGTTAATGTGTTTGTAAAAAAAACGAGTTTGCATTTTTGCGTTGATTTGTGAATTGGCTATAATTGATTGGCATACTTTTAGGGTTTTTATTTAATGAAAAAAATAAAATTTCCTAGAATTTGCGCTCGAATTCCGAGGGCTGGAATCTGCTAGTTTACATTATTTTATTTAAACATTAGTAACTAATTTTGCCTACATTGTGTTTAATAACTTCAAAACAAGTAAGAAAATTATAGTCGGTCTAAACCGACTATAGGTATCCTTATATCATTAGCTTAGACAACGGAACTAAGGTCCATCGCAAGTTATTTTTATATGGGGACTAGGTCGAAAATGCACCGAATATGACCATATTTGGTGAAGTTATTTATTGTTCGTATACAAATTGTTCATTTACAAATATGAGAAAAATCTGTGCAATGTTCGTTTTGGAGTACTAGATAATAGACCGAGATCTATATGATAATCAGGATCATAGGGCAATTTAAGTATATTTCATAGCAGACATTTGTATTGGGGAATACGTCTGAACATGAACCGATTTCCATTCCGTTTGTTTTCGACTAGCTAGCGAGAGCGAATATAAAATGAATTAGACGACACAATCGTTCGAGCGTTTCAAATTGAACTGACCTTTATTTACAATTTTTCCCTACTTATATATAATTTCCTAAATACTTTAAAAACTATTAAACATACGTTTTCCACATGAAACCAACCCATGTGGGAAATGTATTTACATAAAAGATTACAACTTATTACACTATTTTTAATTCTAAGCAGGAATCTTATCTCATATTATGTATGCTACACGACAATATGTGTAGCTGTAAAGCAAACAAATAAAATCAAACTACGGGTCGTTACCTGATCAACACACAAAAATGCATTCGTCAAGAATACCAATGCATTGTTCTTATCTTTATTCTAATACATAAAAACTGGTACAGTAAAAACCCAAATTTATTACTTTACTTTACATGTTAAAACTTCAAGGTTATGTAATTGTGTATTCTTTTTTAAATCAAAATTCTTATGTTCTAGCTTGAACACCGTTCATGCTATATCCGACAAAAGCTTATACGCTAATTTGTATAAAAATATAAATATATTTGCGACCTGTAGTTTGTGTACAAGATATACATGGACACGCAGACAGACAGGTAGACATGCGGACAGACTGATGGACGGATGGTCATCGCTAAATCGTCTCAGATAATTATTCTGAGTCGATTGATATAATAAAAGGTAGCTTACAAACGCAATGTACCCCGGGTACAAGGTTTATAAATACGAGTGTATAAATACGGGGTATAAACAAGAGAGTGTGTTAATACGTGGTGGAAATATGATTTTTCATTGAGTTCAAAATTTCATTAACGTTACAATATTTCTACCGATTAGCATACCTTTTGTGAGTTAGAATCCCACACAATTTTTGTATGCGATTAAGATCTGAACTTCGGGCGGGCCAGTTCAAAATGTCAATAATTTTAGACAAGAATTGCTGCATAATCTTCTGGAAAATATATCAGGAACATGCTCAACTAGAAGTATTTCCAACACGGAATTGATTCTGGTAGAAATATAAGCTTAGCTAGAAGGGCCGCGTAGAGAAAAAGTTGTACAAACCATTGAGATACTGCCATGAAAATGTCTCTTCATTCTAATTCTCTCTTCTTTACACTGCAATTTGATATTCTTAATTTAGTCTTATGCGATATGCTTTTAGCACGCCAAACTTTGTGCAACTTTTGGAATGCCTTATCTATACGAGCACCAATATCAGTCATGGATATTGCAACCAAGGTAGTTGAATGCTTCTACTTTTACAATTTCGTTGCCATCAACTAAAAGTGGTGTTAAATTTGTAGTACCGGTACGCATTAGTTTTGTCATTTTTAAGTAAATTCTCATTCCTATATTTTTTGGCATTTTGGGAGAGTCTATTAACCTTTAATTTAATATCCGAAAAATGATGAACCATTTGACAGATATCTTCTGCGTAGTCAATATCACTTAGGTACTCTGCAATATTCCAACGAATGCCTATGTGGGTATCTCGGTTTGTTTTTCCAATACACATTCCAGAAGTAAAATAAATAGTGTGGGTGACAGGATACTACCATGTCAAACGGCAGCAGCAGTTGCGAATGGTTGGTTTTATTCGCCGTTAAAGCAAACCTTACACTGTGCATCTATTAAAAGTTTGCGTATTTGCGTGACGATATTCTTTAGAATTCCCTAGATCCGACCTCATACAGTTTTGGGATATTGTTTGTCGCTTTACGTATAGCATTTAGTACTGTAATACCATGCCAGTCTTTCCAATCTGCAGGAAATTTGTTGGTGAGGTACGAATATCTTGTCAGTAATGTGAGAAATTCCGATAACGTATTAGCACTTTATTTTAACAGCTCTAAAGTTATGTTGTCGGGCCCAGACGATTTGCATTTCTTTATTTTATTTAATGAAAGCGAAAAATCGTACATATAATTTAATAAGCTAATATTTATAAATAATTGGTATGGAGTCATTCAACTAGAATTACAAACTATAGTCTCTAAGGCATACTTTGCACCAGCTTACGACAATTCTTTGGATCCCTATAGTTCGCTTCACCTCTGGTTTTGAGGAAATAAGGTATTTTATAACTTTGTTATTGAATAGCTCCAAAGATTATCGAAGGGATTAATATTGGGACTCTGGGTAGGTGTATCCATAACATGCGGAATGTTATAAAAAAGCTACTTGTTATCCAGCTTTACCTTGGATATGGGCGAATTGGTTTTTACAATTTTTAAATGAAAGCTATCAGCTTTGGCATCAGTTAGAGAGAAAGACTCTCAAACAACTCCGATCCATCATCGTGTTGCAATGTTGGCTTAACATGTTTTGAAAAATCCCCTTATTAGCTATTCGCTAAACGTATGGATTTCGATCAGATCCCAATATATTAAATTTGCTCTCCTTCGTTTCATGTGTTTTGACGAACTGTAAGCGTTTTTTGTTTTTATTTTTGTTACTAAGCTATTACATTATCCTAGCTACCGTTCAAATCAGCCAATTGGTTTATATTCTTGATTCTTTGAGAAAAAAACAAAGTAGAAATTTAATTTATTTTTGTAGAAAATCGAAAATATAACTAAATATTTCTAGGGGGTGTTACGGCGAAATTATTAAGGTTATTTTTCGGTGCACACAACAATTCATAAATTTGTAATGTAACTTCTACAATAATCAATTTGCCAAAACTTTATACAAAAAAAAAAAAAAAAAAAAAAAACTGGTGAGAACAGAAATTGAACAAGCCCAATTAGATCCATAAAGAAACCAAAAATCGGCATTTATAAGGAGTTCGATTTCCAACACCATTTTTAATCTGTGTATTCTGTGGTTTTCTGGAATAACCGCGCATGTCCATTTTTGTCAGGTTTGAGTTAACGATGCCAAAGATAATAATTTTTAACGCTCTTTACATGTGTTTAATTAAAAAAAAATATATTGACCATTTCTGAGTTTTTTCTTTAAATAACGACGCACAGTGGACCATTTGACGAGAAGGCGGTCAAAAATCTATAACTTTTGATTGGATAGGAATTTTTTGTTGGGTAGCTGAGACTTTAGCCTTTAAGTTTTGCTATAAAACGTAATTCTCGACCGAAAATAAAAAAAGTTACGGAGGGTTTAAAATACATTTTCATTTGTTTGTGAATTTTAGTACAAAAGTGAAGTGTTAAAAGGTAAAAAAAGGTTTTTTTTTAATATAATGTCTTATTTTTTCAGTTAATTTTACAACTAATACTTTTTAACAATATTTTAAGTTAATTTTTTCAGAAAATGCCTAACTTTGGCCCCCGTAAACTTTTTAGTCCTAATGTGCACAAGGGCCAAAGGTTGTTTTTTTTTTGAATGATTCCGAGTTAGAATATAATTTATTAAGCAGGGAACGTAAAAGTTACCTTATATTAGTTCAAGATAGAGAAGTTTCAATGCAAAACTCGTATGTTTTTGCTTTAGTTAATTTTTTTTTTATTGTCTTTTTAAATATTTCTATATCAATTTTTATGGTAAATTTATGAAATATAACAATTTTTATTGTAAATTTACAAAATATATAAATTTTTAAATAAAGAAAATTTTTTAACTATATAAAAAAAAGTGTAACTTATTGTTAGTGTAATGAAAAAGTACTTTAAATCAACCAATTTTAGTAAAAATTTCTTCTAAATAGCCTTGATTTTCATCTTCTAGAAGTTGTTTAGCTTCTTCGTCTAATTCAATAGAGGTAGTTTTCCAATTTTGACGAATGTTGAACATATATGGATCTGAAGTGCACAACAAAATAGTGATAAGTGTTCATTAGTACAACATCTGGACATTTTCCTTGTGTTGTGCTCGCGAAGGAATCTGTAGTCTTTGTTCCTTTTTTCTTGCGCTTCTTCAGATAGTTCTCCTATTGGTAGCATATTGTTTTGAATTATTTGTTCCCCATGGTACAAAATGTTATGAACTGTGGATGGCATATATCTCCAAGAGTATTTTTCATTATAAAGTATAGCTGTTTTATTGGCGTACTCTCCAAATTTTTTTGCATTTATCTTTCTGCTGCATGCTAGAACTTGTAATATGATTTTGAATCGTCTTATTAATTCATGATCTACACCTGTGATAGATGCTGCAGTTTCCGGATCGGAAAAAAATCTCCTTGCAGTATTTCCATAATTTGTGTTTCCTTCCCCTTTTTTTTTGGTTGGTCGATTACGAGGCCTAGCTGTAGATATTTTTGTTGAATTTGTTTTTTTTTGCTTTATTTTTTCTTCATTTTCTTTGTTTTTTCTCACTGTTTCGCCTAACGGACCAAATTCCAAATCATAACCCAATTTAAGAATATGCTCCATGAAATATATTCTAGCATGAAGAGGGGACATTCCAAATTCGTAGGCTTCCTTAAAACTATCGTCTTTTGGTGGGGGTTGGCTTAATTGACTTGATGTCTTTTGGCATATAATGCAGCTTGACGTTGACTTTGTTCCAGTTAAAGCTTGTGCAACTTTTCCATCAATCATGTGAGACACATTTTAAAATGTACTTCAATGTCTTGGTTATCAAATTTAAATATTACTGGTTGAAGTTCCTTAATTTGATCTTTTATTTTTTGAACTTCTTCAGTTATGACATCTTTGGTTTCCTTTTTGAATGCAAATTTTATTGGTCTGCAATACTTTGTTGAAGAAGGAATTTCATTTTTCCATATATCAATTTCTGTTGCTCTACTAGTTGACGACTTAAGACGCTATACCTTTTTGTTAAGAGCAATGGAATGAAAGATACCATAAATAAATTAGCATCTGATGAATTTTCGGCATTAAATTGCTTGTATTGTTTCTGACCAGAGGATCCATCACATCCCCATTTAGAAATTAAAGTAATGCTGCCATTACCAATTTTTTTTAAATGATCAGTATGAAGCGTAACGATTGCTAAGTTCTGCAGTACGTTCAAAGAGATCTTGCAATTTTATTTCTGCTGATGTTGAAGTGACACTAATAGCAGATTGTGAAGGTAAGCATTCTTTTTTGGCAGAAACTAATTCTCGATACTCTGGAAAAATCCCACAATTCTTTTCATTGGTTCGCTTCCGCAATTCCTTATATTGATTTTTGGTCAATTTCAAATCCAAAAATAGGGCGAACGCTTCTTCCGGCGTAAATTTCTTATCTTCAATTGGTGTAGGAATGCTTTTCAAAATCCTCTTTGTGCGCCTTGGGCTCGCTTCTACTATTTTTTCAGTTATTTCAAGTTTATTTTTTTTATTTTGGATCGGTTGAATTTGGTGCAAAAATGAATCCTTAATAATTCTTTGAGAAATTTCTTCATTGATATTCTCCAGCTTGCGCCTTCGAGATCTTTCACTACATCCGTCAATTGGTTTTGCTGGTCGACCCTTTTTCCACTTTCGTTGGCAGTTGTAGATGCACTCTCAAAAATAAGTTCCTTTATTAACCAGTCTTGGTAACGTTTGTACATCTTTGCCTTGCTATGAGAGCAGTCAATGTACCGTCTTTTCAAATTCGATGCAAAATTAGTAATTTTTCCTTTGTGAATTTCAATGTGTTCTAGGTTACAGTTCTTAAAGAAGTCGTTGCTCTCTATGTGCAAAATTACATCGTCTACATCTCTGTAACAGTACTTAGCCATTGCACAAATTGTAATTAATAATTGTGGAAACATTATTATAAATTATTTATTTATTAATTACAATAATACAATTACAATAATTAATTTGGGATAAGGAGTACTAGCTGCAATGGCTTTCGACTCTGAGCATTTTCATTTTAAATGAGTTTTTGTAAACTATTTTCGAGTATGAATTTACAAATTAATTTAATATTAATTTCACATATATTTTTTAGCATATCAGTGGGTTTGTTAGACCCGAAAATACTGGTTCTGGATGAATTTAGCGTTAAGTTGTGTATTGCATGAGGTACACATAGGTGGAGTTGATTTTTCATAAATATATTTGTGTGAAAATTTGCAGTGGCCTATTCTAAGGCGTACAAAATAGTGCTAGTTTCTTTTCTAGTACAGTTTTCCGGGTAGATTGCTTTGATTCCCAGTGGATTAAAAGTCTTATAATAATGTTGATAGCTTAACCATTTTTGTGATTTTGAATTATTCAAATAAGTAGAGATGGTGTTTAGTATGTCCCGAGGCTCCCAGGTGGGATATTTAAGAAGTGGTCGACGTTTGGCTTCTTCTACCGCTGAGTCAGCATATTCGTTTCCGACTATACCTACATGTGAAGGCACCCACATTATTTTAATTTTATTTTTTTGTTGAATACATTTGTTTCTGATTTTATTTATTAATGGTGAATCGTGCAGGGAATTTTTTGTGGCAAGAATAGAAGAGAAGCTGTCAGTGCATATTATACATTTCTGATCGTTTTCTGAGGCAAATTCTATGGCTACGAGGAATGCTAAGGCTTCTGCTGTAAAATTGGAGCAATAATCATTGACGAAACCAATATTAATGAGATCGCCATCTTGCTTTACTGCAGCAAAGGTGGTGGAACCATTGGACTTAGATCCATCAGTGTACAATAAGTTCCAATTTTGTCCGATTAAGTGGTCGGAAATGTTTAAGAATGTTTGCTTATAAACATCAGATGGAGTAGTGGACTTCGGAAAATTATCCATTGATAATAAAAAAGATGAGTTTTCAATCATCCATGATGGTTCTGGTTGTGATTTTATATATATAGGGCGAATATCTAAGTTGATATTACGAGAAAAATTTATACATCGAACAATTGTAGATTCAAGTTTAGGTATACGTCTACTGCTTATAGTTTTGATGACCTCTTGATACAAAATTTTGTTTCGGCAGATAAAAATTTTGGTATAAGTTTGTACGTTAGATATATAGTTCGCTCCTTCATAGATGGCATTCCAGCTTCAGCTAAAATGTTTGCGGTGGGACTGGTAGGGAATGCTGTAATGCTACGACGGATTGCTGCATGGTAAGGACCCTGTATTAGTTTTATATGAGATGATGCACACCAGCCATAAATGGGGAGAGCATAGTCGATTTTTGAGAGTAAAATAGATCGTGTAATATTAATCATAGTTGAAATGTGAATCATAACATTTTTGGATGTTAGATATTTTACAATATTTAGTCTTGTATTTAAGTTTTTCCTAAGTTGTTGACAATGTTGTTTGAAGGTAAAACTTTTGTCAAAAATAACTCCCAGTATGCGAAGATGATCTACTCGTTTGATTTTAATATTGTTGTATTCTACGTCGGAAATAGAGCAGTTGCGTTTTTTGCTGATATGTAAAAGACTGCACTTTTCAATAGAAAGCTTAGCTCCAGAAGATGAGTACCATTTATTAATGTTTTTCAAGGTGTTAGAAAAAATTTCCCTGACTTTGTTGTTATCTTGAAGTTTTGTAAAAACAATCGCATCATCAGCATAAATTGCATGTTCGATGTGTTTTTGTGTGGAGATAATTTTACTGAATTGGTTAAAAGCAATTACGAATAATACGACAGATAATGGCGAGCCTTGGGGTATGCCATTATCTAGAGGTAATGTTTTAGAAAGCTGGCCGTTAACTGAAACTTTTATTTTCCGGTTACTCAAGAAGCTTTTAATAATATAATACATATTTCTCCCTATGTTCCAACTGGCTAGCTGTTGCAAGATGACGTGGATACCAATGCGGTCAAAGGCCTTTTCAAAATCGGTGGATAAAATGCTGACGTGATTTCTGGTAGATAAAGCTTTTGATATGTAATGTTGAAAGTAGAGCAGTATATCGTCGGTACCTTGCTTTTTCATAAACGCGACTTGGTTGGGAGTGATAAAGTTGTTCGTTTTTATGAACCACATAAGCCGTCTGGCGATTATTTTTTCTAGCGTTTTACCTATACAAGGTAAAAGAGATATTGGTCTAAATCCAGTTACTGTATAATGGTCTTTATTTGGCTTTGGAATAGGGATAATAACTGCAGTTTTCCAAGCTTGAGGATAAACACTGGATATAAATATGTTGTTGAAAAGTGAGAGAATGTGGTTTTTTGCTGCAAAACTTAAATTTTTTAACATTGGGTATGGAATGCGATCATCACCAGGTGTTTTACCTTTGGCAGAATGTAAAGCGTCTTCCAACTCTGTTATATTGATTGGTGTTTCAATTTTCATAGCATTTTTATTGTAATATTGAGGATTAAATGTTTGGTGTATGGAATTGGATTTGTATTGTCGGTAGCACTGAGAAAAATTTTTGTCATCAGATTCTTCTGACCAATGTTTTACAAAGCAGTTAGCGATATCAATTGATGAAGTGAGCGTAGTTGGTCCTGACTCTAAAATGTTTATAATGTTTGAAGATTTTGCTCCTGTAATGCGCTTTATATCATTCCACAAACGTTGAGATGTTGAGCTAGGTTTGATATTTGCAGTAAATTTCTGTAGGGAGGCAGCTTTGCTTTCTTTGACAGATCTCCTGAAGATTGCATTATGTTTTTTATAGAGTATCAAGTTTGAATTGCTTCTAAAACGCTTGAAATTATGCCAAAGGCGTTGTTTTTGTTTGCGTAATGCGTCTAATGTAGAGTTCCACCATGTTACATGGGATCTAACAACGTTTCCTTTAGTTTCGGGAATACTGATGTTTGCTGCTGACCTGATGCATTTAACTATGGAAGCAGCCTGTTGGTTGACGTTTGTATTGCTTTTAACATTGGATATATATTCATCGCATTTATTTCGATACAAAGTCCAGTTTGAAAAATCGGTTTTATATTTAGGTTTGAGTTTCGTTTTTGTAGCACAAGCACTTTTTTGAATCGTTATTAATATTGGGTAGTGATCACTACCATGAAGGTTGGGAAGTGTTTTCCATGTGCACAGTGGCGCAAGTTGGGAATTGGATAATGAAATATCAACGTTTGTGAAAGTGTTATGGGTGGTAAAATGTGTAGGGGAGCCATTGTTTAAGACTATTAGATCTTCATTCAGGATAATGTTTTCAAATATTTTGCCGCGAGGATTAGTGTTAATTGAGCCCCAAAGGGTACTCCAAGCGTTAACGTCGCCAGTAATGATGAGTGGAGTACTTAAGTTGTTTATTATTGTACTTATTTTTTTTTTCAGTGAAGTGTTGATGAGGTGGAATATATGTGCACGCTACAGTAAGTTTCATACCAATATCAATTTCAATAGCAATAGCAGCTACTTCGTAGTTGGTGTACTTAAGCTTGTGTGGTATTGTTTTTTTGATGAGAATGCCAATTCCTTGTTTGGCTGATGTGTTGCTGGATAAATTATGGAAGATGCCGTTGTACTGTTTCGGATAAACAATATTTGTATGGTTAGCTGGGATATGAGTCTCTTGAATGGAGATAATGTCGGGGTTTAGATCTTTGATAATAAGTTGTAGTTCGTGGGAATTATTTATAAGGCCGTTAATGTTCCACTGCATAATTTTCAAATCCATATCGAAAGATAGTGTACAAATTATTCTTCGTCTAAGAACATTATTTCCTCGTTATCATTGTATGCAGTATTTTGTAATATTTTATGTATATCAAGACTTTTGTCTTGTGTTAAATTCAGTGCTTCTTTTTTTTTAATAAGTTGGTTGTTGTAGTTGGATTGTTTGCTAAAGCTTTTGTTGTTGATCGTGTTTCATATCGTGATAGTGTTTTAGAGTTATTGTTGTTAGATGTTAGTTTTAAAGTTTTTTTTTCTTGTGAACTTGCTTTAGGTGTACAAGTAATATTGTTTGTATTTTTCGTAATTTCCGTTTTATTTGGTAAAGATGTTGTTGTAGGAGTACTTGTGTAATTATTTTCTGTAAGTTCTGTGTTATTTTTAATAGTTTTATTGTTGTTAGTTGTGTTGTTAATGTTTTTGCTGGTTGTATCATCAGAGGATGATCGTGCTGTCGATTGAGGAACAGGTTTGTTGTAGGTTGTCACATCAGAGTATGATTGTACTAAAGGTGGTGTTGTTGTTTGTGCTTCATATTTTTCTTTGGCAGCTTTTAAAGTGCATTTTTCAATAGTTTTAATTTTTAGAATTTCTTTATGCTGCTTAAAGACTTTTAATTTTTTGTAGGTGGAGGGGTGTTCCTCGGAACAGTTAATGCAAAATGTTCGTGTACAGTCATTTGGTGTATGAGGAGGCAATGCGAATTTTTCACATAGTGGACTGTTTTTGCACCATTTATTGGTATGACCAAGACGTTGGCAAGATTTGCAACGCATGGGGTTGGGGAAATATGGTCTCACTTTTACTTTATGCCATGAAACATCTAATTTTTCTGGGGTTGAGAATCGATCAAAAGTTAGAAGCAAAATACCACATGGGGCTAGTTTTTCTTCGGAATTTTTCTTTTGATATTTGTATATATCAACTACTCCTTGTGAACTTAGTTCATTAATAATTTCGTTTTCCGGAACATTATTTAGGTAAGGGGCATAAATGGTACCTTTGGAGTAGGTAAGTTTGGAATGATACTCACATTTAATGGAACACACACCTGGTAACGTTTTAGTTGTTATTAATTTGTTGGCACTATTTTTATTACCAATAAGCAGTAAGAGGTTTCCGTCTCTTAGCTCCGAAACTGACAAAATGTCTGTGCAAATTAATTTCAACGATCGGTGAACAGAAAAGCACGAATATTCTTGTATATTTTTATCGCCAATTGCAGAGAGAATGACGTATTTAGGATCCGGTTTTTGTATGGTGGGCAACTCTGGAAATATTTCGAAATTGTTTTGGTGTGTGCGTTTTTTTTTGCGCTTGGAGGGATTTCCGCTAAAGCCGAATAGCGGTTATCCCCCAAGTAGGGCGAAACCGGCATTTTCACAACAAACTATATACGCGATTTTATTAAATAATACTACCAATACGAAAAGTTCTTGTGATCACTGTAATGTAAAGAAAAAGACACTCAATGAGGGCAAAAGAAAAAAGTCAACCGCACGTCGCAAGTGTTAGTCGATGACTGACGATTATTATAAATACTCTTTCTTGCAATTATGTTAAATAAAAATTTTTGCATTTCAATGTCTCCTAGGTTACAATTCTTAAAGAAGTCGTTGCTCACTAGGTGCAAAATTACATCGTCTACATCATTTCGTTGAAAATAAATATCTGCCAGATCTCCGTAACAGTACTTAGCCATTGCACAAATTGTAATGAATAATAATTGTGGAAACATTATTATAAATACTCTTTCTTGCAATTATGTAAAATAAAATTTTTTATCTTTTATTACCACTTTTAAAAGCATAAAAAACCCACACCCTAACCCCTTTTAAAAGGTGAAGCACACCTGCTCATATCTTAAAGGGCTATGTCGCAATAGTTTTTTTTACCATTTACAAATTTTTATCTTTTATTACCACTTTTAGAAGCATAAACAAGTAAGAACATTATAGTCGGTCTAGACCGACTATACGATACCCTATACCATGCGTTTAGAAACCCTATCTCTTAGGCCCAACTAACTGGACATTGAAAATAAGCAAAAACCAAATTTGAGTGGGATTTTTATTAATTTTTTTGGTTGCAGATATGAAAAAGTTCATATCGGATGCTATATCTATAAAGGGACTAGGTCCAAAAATGGACCGATCCTGATCATGTTTGGTAAAGTCTCTTGTATTTTGCAAAAATATGTACAAACAAAATTTGAGAAGAATCAGTGCAATATTTTTGTTTTTTAATGGATTTAAGTGAAGATCGGGAAGAAGCTCTATATGGGGTCAAAGGGATCATTTTTGGACTACTCATTAGTGGATGTAATGATCGCATACAAACCCAATTTGAGTAAGATCTATATGACAATTTGGATCTTATGGAAATTTATGTCGATTTCATATGGGTAATTTGTATGGGGGCTAGGTCTGAACATGGACCGATTCTCACCAATTTCAATAGCGTTCATCCCGTGGCTGATAAAAGCTTATATACCAAATTTCGTCAAAATATATTCATATTTGCGACCTGCAGTTTGATTACAAGCTTTACATGGACACACAGACGGACGGACGGACGGACGGACGGACGGACATTGTTAAATCAACTCAGAAAGTGATTCTGATTCGATCGGTATAATTAAAGATGGGTCTAGGTCAAATATTTTTGGTTGTTACAAACAGCAGCACAAAGTCATTATACTCAAACCACATAGTGGTATAGGGTATAAAAACCCACACCCTAACCCCTTTTAAAAGGTGAAGCAACCTGCTCATATCTTAAAGGCTATGTCGGAATAGTGTTTTATAACTCTTATTCAGACTTTTAATGTTTTTTAAAGATACCTATATAAATGTACCTGTAACAATTAAGCGCATTATATCTCAACCCTTTTTATAAGTATATAGTATAACAACTCCTGACAACTCTACCGACACGCAAAAAATACACCGCGGTGCACCGGTACGACCAACTTTTGTATTCATAACACTCAGACGGACGGACATCGTTTAATCGACTCAGAAAGGTTTTTGAAAGGTCCAATATTTTTGGCAGTTACAAACATCACCTCAAACTTAATATATCCTAACCACATAGTGGACAACTTTTGTATTCATAAATTTTGCAGAAAATATCTAACCTTGGGTCAGAAAAATTGTTCTGGTGCACACGGGCGGAAACTGGCGGGTGTATAATTGGGTATAGGACTATAGGGGAGGGTTCGGACTATAGAAGAGTGCAAGATTTTTTCTGACTGCTTTTGACTGGCAGGAGTTATGCTTTATTAAGTAGGAGATTTTCGGAAAATTTTGACCTTTTTTAAAAAATTCTTTTTTTTAAATTCGAGAATGACTCAGTGATTTTACGTTTTTAATATTAATAGTATGGAAGCCACAAAATTATACAAAATTTAGTTCACTTCAAAATCTTTTAAACCAAAAAAGTTACAGTCATTGAAAAATAAAAATTTACAAAAGAAATATTTCATTTTAGCAAAATACTGAGAAAGCCCATTTTCGAAGACCCTGTTCGCTGTGATATAGTTGAGGTAGAGTCGCAATTTTTTGGCTCCCGGGGTTTACTAGTATTAACTTTCAAATGAATAACATAATTTTAAAATCGGTAACAAAAAAAAAAAAAAAAAAAATGAAAATTATAATTTGCAGCACTAACGACGTATGTCAGCCTTGATCGCTGACAAATAATTTTCTCAGAAAACGACACATAGCGACATACGTTGTTATTAATGAAAAAAAATGCAAAATAATTTTGGATTATTTGTCAGTTTATAACCACTTATAAAAACTGTTGTGTTTATTTCTGTTATATATTGTCACTATTATTCTTGATATGTTGTTATGTTCTCACCCTGTTGACGAAAAAAAATCAACAACAACTTATGTCTAAATGTGTAGTTGCACTGGTAGTTTTCTTTTTCAAAGAAAACGACATTTGTCGACATAAGTTGTTTTATCTGCACACACTTTAAGTGTAATTTACATATTGTTTTTTTCGCCTTCTCTAGGATCTATTCCTCTTAAGATTTTTGATTCAAAATTTTTTATAAAGTATTTATTGCCCATATCTACAGGAATGTTAAATAAAAAGTCCTAAAAACTTTATATCCAGCCCATAATTTCAAATATGACATTTTTTGGCTCTCCTGAACATTTTGATTTTATGACATAAGCGGTTATTTTTGAAAAACCACAGTATTAAGCGGTAGGCAAAATCGCCTAATGAAAAATTATTTAATTAAAAACAAAATTTAAAAAAGAACTTTTAATGTGCAATAAAATCAATCGAAATACATTAAGAACTATTCTAGAGTAACAGTAGTACAGAATTTAAAATATTTAACAATTTTCTATAGTAACAAGAAAACAAATTTTAATCCTAGAGATTCTTTAGTTCAGAGCCCGACAATATTCGTCTGGCGAAATATCGTTCAAAATATATACAAAATTTTCTAGAGTAACTGGAGTACAGGAACGAAAAAATAATGGATTTTCAATCAGAGTTCAGGCATCTCACTTCAGAATACAAATTATTGAAAACATTTTCAATTTATAGTCGGAAGGACTACAAGACTACTATCAGAACAACGGTATAACAACAATTAAAAGAAAGTGAATTTCCAATACTAAAATATAATTAAAAAAATTTCTAGAGAAGAAAAGAATTTTAAATAATGTGTATTTCCAATACCATTTCATATCTGGTCCCTATAGCTTTCTTACTCCAGAAGGTATTATATTGAAAATATCTTCAATATGTAATTGGAAAGATAGCTTATGAAATGATCACCGCTACGCACACTTATACAGTTATTAGTTTCTAAAAACTTTTAACAATTTAAAACCGGTAAACAATCAAAATCGATAGGAGGTAGACAATATTACCTATTGAAAAATCGCTAAAAAAAAATGTCTTTAATGGTTTCAAATATATATTTAACAATTTTTTAGAGTATTATTTATAAAGGTGGTAAGGGTATAATGAGTTTGTGCTGATGTCGGTAACTACCAAAAATATTTGACCCGCATCTTATTATACCGATCAACTCAAAATCGATTTCTGAGTCAATTTAGCGTGATCCGTCCGTGCGTCCGTCTGCTTGTCTGTCTGTCTATCTATCTAACTGTTTGGCTATCTGTCCGTCTGTTTGTGTGTCGATGAGACCTTATAATCCAACTACAGAACGCAAATATGAATATATTTTGATGAAATGTGGTGCATAAGCTTTTATCGGCCATGTGATGAATGTTATTGAAATTAGTGAAAATCGTTGAATGTTCACACCTAGTCGCAATACAAATGACATCTAAGTGATAGACCTAAACTATGTTAAGATCTAAATTATCACATTGGTCAAATTTAGTTTGTGTTCGTTGTGACGCCCATTAATCAGTAGTCAAAAATAAACCTTCCCGATCTTCTCTTCAATCTTAAAAACAGTAAAATTATTGCACAGATTTAGTGTTCACATTTTTGTTTTTGCAAAATATAAGTGACTTTACCAAATATGGTCATGATCAGTCAATGTTTCGATATAGTCCCCATATAGAAATGGATTCTTTTACATCGATAGGCAACAAATATTTAACAATGCCATTCAAATTTTGTTTATGCTTATTTTTATATCTAATTAGTTGGACCCACGACCGCTTCACTGAATTAACGTTAAGGGTATTGTATAGTCGGTATATATCGACTATAATTTTCTTACTTGTTTTTATTGAGATAGAGGGCAGAACTAAAGTAAATTATTTGTCCAATTTCTAAGAATTGAATACAAAATTTTATAGCAAATTAGTATTTCAAAACATAGAAAACAGATCCATAGCATCAGTAGCATACTGAATGCCATAATGGCAACCAAATTGCGACTAAATTAGTAAATTAATTTCGGGTTCATTATATTAAAAAGTCTGTCGTTTCAACAGTAATTGCTTGCAATTTGTTGAAATATTCTGTTAAAACAATAGTTCTGTTCGTCCATTTTATAGTGTTCATAATCGTTCATCAGAGCAGCTAATTCAAATAACTTTGCATCATTTTCACACCACGTTTACTTTTAATGATAATCTGCATCCCGTAAGATACCAAACAAGCTATTGCTGCTGTAGAGCAAATCATTGAAGAAGACCTACATCGATCAATTCAGCGACGATCTCAGGAAATGGGGATGTGTCCCCATGCACCGCCATTTCGGCCAATGGGCTGAATAACAAATTGATATTGATTTTGATTTTCCATACAAACTTTTTTCAGCGACTAAGCTCATTTTTGAATGAAAAGGGTATGTAAGTAAGCAATATTGTCGCGTTCGGAGTGAAGATAATCAACAAGATTTTGTTCACATAGCATTACATATACAGAAAATTACTGTTTGGTGCGCCTTATGGACCTTTCGAGTCACTGGTCCATCAGTCTTCAAAAACAATATAGGGCGGAATGTTACTGTCAACGGTATATGATATAGAGAAATGATTACAAGTTTTTCTGTATCTCAATTAGCTGGCATTAATCTTGCTGACATGTGGTGCAAACAGGACGGAGCCAAATGCCAAATAGTACACGATATAATTAATTTACTCAAAGAAACTTTTCTTTGGAGACAATTGGACGCCTTGAAGTCAACATTCGATGAGTAATTGGCGAAATACGGCTGCAAAGTTGGAGTTCTAATTTGCGCCACATATGCGCCAACCGTGGCCCAAGTCATTTTTAAGCATCAATGACATAAAATTATCTAACCAATAAATCCGGCTTAATTTATGTTAAAAATATTTTTTTTTATTTTAAGATTGTAGTTGTTCGACCTTTCAAATATTGATAAATAAAAATTCTCGAGCTCGAGGTCCGTTTTAATTATAAAAATATTTTAATTTATTTTCTCATAGAGGACGAGATGTCAACAGTGTTAATAGTTTTTATGTAAACATTAAATATATTCCCCGATGATGACATTCGAAGAATGTCGAAATATTGGAAAATAAATTAAAATATTTTTATAATTAAAACGGACCTCGAGCTCGAGAATTTTTATTTATCAATATTTTTTTTTTTTAATTATTTTAATTTAAATTTCTGTAACTGTGAAAAAACACCTGCTATAATCAAAACTAAAAAAGTTAAGTCGGTGACAGGAAATGAATTTTAAATGAGTATTATAAACCAAAGTGACGTTTTCAAAACAGTTTATTTGAAACAAAATTTTGAAGTCTCTTCTCTTTTTAGTTCTAACTCTACACTTATTTTCAGTTCGTTCCGTCTTTGTTACTGTTTTTGTTAGTAAATGGATAAATTAATTAGAAATAATAATGTACATTAAAACAAAAAGGAGTTTTATATTTTTAAACGTAAAAGTCAAAATGAAAAAATTTCATTATGCCAAAAAACTTTTTAAACAAACTATATATCTTGAATAGTGGTAGGGTTTCTATCTAAGATTTTGCAAATTTTCTTCCGATAACTTTATTGCTAGTGTGCTTCATTATTCGGTATTTTGCCCACATTCCCTATCCAATGGAAATATTTTATACAATTTAGAAATTATTGATAAAATGAAATTTTTTTTTACATTATATCCAAATGTTTCTAATTAAAGATTGTTTTTTTTTAGGAAACGGGAAGTATAATTCGGCTTTTATATATTTTTATGCCTGTTTTCTTAAAAACTCTCCATAATCCTCGAATAACTATATAATTGTTTATTTTAAATTTATGAACTTAATATTATTTTTAAATAAGCTGTTATTTAACATTAAAAAGTAAAATATCTTGGAACGAGTTTAGCTTTTAACATCTGTACATATCGCACCTTAACTACAAAAGAGTAACAACTCAAAATTTTCCGAAATTGGCTTTTTTCCATAAATTAATTCACAGTACACATTTCATATTTATTTCTATAACTACGTTCTTTAACAGGAAAAATGCTGTTATATCTGGGGCACAACTTGAGATAATTTCACTAGTCAAATGAAAAAATTTCCACAAATACAATATAAATTAAAAAAAAAGTATAGCAAAACTTTCCTTAAATGGACATTTTTCATAACGAAACTACATTTTTTAAATAAAGCAATCATTTTTAAATAAAAAGTTGTTTGCCTCTCCTGAAAATTTCAAAATTTTGAGTTGTGACTGTTTTGTATTTAAGGTGCGATAAATATGTATTTTGGAGTTGTTTTGTTTTTATTTTCTTAATATCTTATTAAAAAACACCCTATAGTGATGTACTGCCGTATTTATTTTTTTAACAACTAAATTTTAACTCTCAGACAAACCATCAATTAAACATCACTATGGGATGTTTACGAGGTTATAACATAATTACTGCATACAAATTAATATTGAAATACATTGTAATATGTAGAAATAAAAATATGTTTAATGAATTTAGTGTGGATGAAAAAATAACGACATGTAATATACCGACCACAATCAGCAGTTAGATGTTTTTGTATGGAACCGTGTAAATTGAACACTATTCACCGCAGATGTGGAATGAAAATAACTATGCAAAAATATGTTTAATTTACATAAACTTGGCACAGTTAAAATGCAATAGCTTTACTTTGCTTACAACAACACAGACAATATAATATTTATTCATAGGGGTTTGTTTTCTTACAATCAAACTAATTGGTCGCTAACTTGTTGTTATGAATTTTGCATAAAAGAACAAATAAAATTTTATGAAAAAAAAAAGGTAATCGTTATTTAGTAATTGAGATTTTATATACTTAATAAAAGCCTATATAATTCCAAAAAAAATATTGTTTAGAAATGAGCCAAGTCTGTCTTTGGATTCAAAAGTTATATGCACGGAAACCAAAATATGCTGTAAAAAAACCGTTTACGCGAGTAAAAACTTACCTATAAAACGGAAAATTTGCTCTGAATGCTTAAAGATTGTGATATTAAAAAAAAACTTTCAAAATAAAAAAAAAAACTCAAGAAAATATTAACTAAAGAAATGTATAAAGTTGAGACTAGAATTTAAATAAAATTAAATTAAATTAAATGGTAACCAATACAAAATTTATTTAAATTTTGATTGGCATAAAAATAGTAACACTTGGGCACAATCAAATTGCTCTTTAAGTGTGACTATTTATACCCTATACCACTATGTGGTTTGGGTATAACGCCTTTGTGCTGCTGTTTGTAACAAACAAAAATATTCGTTCTAGACCCATCTTCAATTATACCGATCGACTCAGAATCACTTCTTGAGTCGAAATAGCAATTCCGTCCGTCCGTCCGTCCGTCTGTGTGTCCATGTAAACCTTGTAATCAAACTACAGGTCGCAAATGTGAATATATGTTTTGATTGAATTTGGTGTATAAGCTCCCATCGGCCATGGGAGATGAACGCTATTAAAATTGGTGAGAATCGGTTCATGTTCAGACCTAGTCCCCATACAAATGAGCCCTATGAAATCGACATAAATTGCCATAAGGTCCAAATTATCATATAGATCGCAGTCGAATTGGGTTTGTATGTGTTTATTACATCCATTAATCAGTAGCTCAAAAATAATCCCTATAGGAAAATTCTTAGTCATAGGCCCCATATAGAGCTGCTTCCCGATCTTCACTTAAATCTATCAAAAAACAAAAATATTGCACAAATTTTTCTCAAATTTGGTTTGTATATATTTTTTCAAAGTATAAGTGACTTTACCAAATATGGTCAGGATCGCTCCATTTTTCGACCTAGTCCCCATATAAATATAGTATCCGATATGAACGTTTTTATATCTGCAGCGAAAAAAATTAATAAAAATGCCACTCAAATTTGGTTTATGCTTATTTGCTATATCCAATTAGTTGGACCGAAGAGATAGGGTCTCTAAAAATTGGTATAGGGTATCGCATAGTCGGGCTAAACCGACTATAATTCTCTTACTTCTTTTTTTTAATTTTTGTGACCTCTTACACACGTAAATCGGAATAAAAAGCTTTTTGTGTACAAGTTTTCTTTTTATGATTTTTTGTGTTTTTCGGAAGCAATTTCACTAACTGAACTGGAACTGAATCAAATATATAGAGAATCATAAGTGCCACAAATCACGCAAAAATTGTTCTCAATTAAAATTGGACTTTTTGAAACTAGTCCCCATATAATAAACTTCATATCGGATGTGATTACTATATGAGAACTAGATCGAAAAATTATCCGGTCAAGACTATATTAAGTGGGGTCACACATGTGTTCCAAAGACATATGACATATAAGTTATTACTGAAATCGGGAGGCTGATAGTCGCTTACAGTTTTATTTTGGAACGATATATATATAATAATGTAGATCGTCTGGTTGCAAGGTCTGAACATGAACCAAATTTCCAACAATTTCAATGGCGACCATCGTATCGCTGATTAAAGTTATGTACCAAAATTTATCGGAGTTATTATTACGAAATTCCTACAAAATTAGAGAAAGTTGAAATTTATACTTTTACATAATAGCTAATAACTGCGGAATGTATGTAAAAATTTTCTTGTAAAATATTTCCAAACGGAGAACCGAATTTATTGCTATGTACTATCCCATTATTCTATTGTAATAACTGTATTATATAATGCATATTACCATACAATGCTGAAGGCAATTGATATTATATACATATAAATTCGATGATATGAATTGTGATATTTAGTTGATAAAAGGGAATTATTTCTTTTAATTACACTGTTCTGCAAGAAAATCGGCCCGGCATTATTCCTGCTGATTCCTATGTAAAATGACCTCCTAAATCCGAATATCACACCCATTTTTGCCCATTACATACCGTTTTCGCGGGACGCCCGCTTCCTCCCCCTTTTGTTATCTTATAGTCTTTTGTTTGTCATAACTCAAGAACAACTATTCCGATTTTGCTGAAATAAATTTCGAAAAATTAAGAATTACCATCATCTATTCTTATACCATTTCTCCACATAATCAACAGTTTCGGAGATATAACTAAATTTATGAAAAAAAATATTTTTTTGCCTTAAAAATTTTAATTTTTTGTTTTTAAAAGTCATGAAAAATCCAAAAACGGAAAAAAATTTCAAGGCTTAATACTTTTGCTTCAAGCTACATAGCTTATGAACAAAATGAGACATAGATCATGAAATTCTATGAACGCGTTCCGCTTTTATTCACAATTAAGTGAAGATATCTCATTTTGACAAGAATATTGATTTTTTGTTTCAATGAATTTCGATAATATTTATTATAAATTATTTATTATTAACACGTAAAATTTAAAAATTGTGGTTATTATATAATAAGTTATAATAGCAATAGTTTAGTATAATTAAATATGATAAATTCAGCTTATAATAAAGTAGTTTTATCTGGTGCTGGCTATCCTCTTCTACCCTGAAATAGAAGTTTCTCGTACCAAGGACCAGCAGTATTCTGCCAACATGCTAGCATTGCACTTCCTTGAAAATCTCCGCTAAAACTGAGCAATGTCTTGATGGTAACGTTCCCCGTGTTCATCTGAAACTGTTCCTAAATTTTCAGGGAAAAAGTCCAGATGTGAGTGAAGGAAATGTACTTTAAGCGATATATTGCACCCCATTGCCATATATGCTGACAGCAGTTCCTCGACATGAGAGACGTAATCATCACTTTTTTTGTTACCCAAAATGTTCATACACACGTTTCTGAATGCAAGCCATGCTGGTTTTTCTTTGCGATTCAGGTGTTCCACAAATGTCGAATCGTTAAAAAGTTGTCTAATTTGCGGGCCCACAAAAATGCCTTCCTTAATTTTATCTTCACTAAGACGAGGAAATTTAGTTGTCAAAAACTTAAATCCATCACCTGTCTTATCCATTGCTTTCAAAAACTGTTTGATCAATCCGAGTTTGATATGCAAAGGTGGCAAGTAAATATTTTCTTTCATGACCAAAGGATTGTGAACATTTTTCTGACCAGCAATAAAAGTTTGTCGACGAGGTCAGTTCCGTACGATGTAATGTTTATCTCGGGCTCAACTGTCCCATTCGCATAAAAATCAGCAGTATTTTGTGTAGCCTGTGTTGCATGCCCTTAAGTAGAGCAACGACTTTTAAATCTGCGCAGATTTTTCAATTATAATCATGATAACAGATTTTATCCAGGATTTGGCTTAGGTTTTCGTATTTCTCTTTCATTATCACAGAGTATGCAACCGGGACTGATGGTAAATCATTCCCATTGGCCAACAGGACAACTTTCAAGCTTGTCTTTGATGAGTCTATAAACAGTCTCCATTTCTGTGGGTCATATGACATCTGCAGTTCTATCATTAATTCATTTGCGTTAGGACAAAACACTAAGCCATCATCTTCGGAAAAAAATAATTGCAGGGTTGACTGTCTGCTCCTATAAGAAGAGATTTTTACGTCTTTTTCCAAGAGATTCCACTGCTGAAGTTGCGACCCAAGAAGTTGATATTTGCTCTTAGGTAACTCCAATTCTCGGACGAGATCACTCAATTCTGCCTGAGTAATTAAGTAAGGCTTTCGATGGACTAAATTAGCTGTATACACATCATCATCATCGAGGACGTTGACCGAGGCTGTGGTACAAGGTTTTCCAAATCCATTTCGGGATATATGGTATAGTTTTTTGGAGCTACTGGGATTGGCAAAGATTCGTTGTGAGGAACTGGTCTTGTAGCTGAAGGTATAATAGGATACTGAATATTGTGTCTTCTTTTCCTAAAGACTCTGACGATGGAAGTCATACAAAAGTAACAATCTGTAAGATGACAGCTAGGTTCGCACCAAACCATGGGTACGGCAGAAGGCATTGATTTACGTGTACTTTTCAGCGATTTCGTCAATCTACTGTAACAAGTACTGCAGCAGTATTCTGGTGCCCAATCCTTGTCTAGATGACCAACTTGGAAATTGGAATATAACTGATAAGAAGTTTTTAGAAGCTTCTAATGTTAAGTTTCCGCAAACATAGCAGAAGCCATTTGGATGATTTCTACACTCTCGTGGCATAACAAAATTTGCGTACTGTTATTCACTTTTAAAAAACCGGAAAAAAAAGAACTTCTTCTTTTCAAGTTCATCGGCATTTGTTGAATGACAAGAATCGATCAATGAACACCTATAACTAGTACGTATTTTTCAATATTTGACTGCCAGGTACTTATTTAAGGGCGTATCTTTTAAGGGAGGTGATATACCTGATTCAGCACGTGTGCGTTTCAAATTTTTCAAAACTTTCCAAATAATGACCACTCATACATGTGGGTTGAATTTCTGTAAAAGAATCATCGATTACAGGTAGCTAACGGAAAAACACATATCAATAAAAAATGGGCTTCCCTTTTTTCCCTTTAATTGACTGTGACCGGATTGGGTGTCATAATTGAACAAGAACAGTATGTCAGCGTCCACGCACGAGTTTATTACTTTGCTACCACAATCATAAAAAATAAATCACCTTTTGCTTATAAGTTTTTTTTTTAATCTGAAAACCATAAAACAGTCATCAACCTTATTTCCAAAGAATTTTGTTTTTATCCTGTAGCAAATTTTTGAAATTAATTAAGTACGATTACATTGTGGAACAAATTCAGGTTAGCAAAAGTTAGGTCGATTCTGAAAGTGAGCGGTGAAAATAGAGGCTAAATTAGATGACCCGTATCGCGGCGTTTGTTTATGTTAGTTCGAATTTTTTTTTTAATCGACCTTCGAACTTTGCAGTCAAATGCCGATTTTCAGCATATTGTTTATATGGTTTTTTGGCTATAACTCGTCGACTAATTGATATTTTTCAATCTGTAAATTATTGCTAGAGACCTGTGCAACAATTCAAATTTTAAAAAAAAATTGATTTAGAAAATTTTTGTGGTGCTTATGAAGCAAAATGTTGGAAAAATTATTTTTTTTCATGCCTTTTGAAAATATTTTCCACAAAGCTAAGTCTTTTTTGCTTTCTGTTTGATCTATAATATGCTTCTCAGTTTGTTCAATAAATTTCATTTGAAAAGAAAATAATCATAATATAAAACTTGAGTTTTCCAGCTTAATATTAATTTACTTCTCATTTTTTTTATGTACCAATTTTGTTCAGTGTTGGTTCTGAAGAAACATTGCAAAAGAAATTATAAAAATCTGGAAAAAAAAATATATTTTTGAAATGTTAGTTTTGAAAAGTTTTAAGTAAAAAAATTAAATAAATTAAATTAATGATTTGGCCAGTTGCCGTTTAGCAGGCGGTTGTGTATCAATATCACTGCTCTCTTTAATATCTTGGTCATCGTCATCATCATCAGAAAGGTCGATAATTTCGTTCAACAGATATTCTGAAATTTCATCTTTGTCTTCCCTTCTTCCTCTTTTTCCTCTTCTTCCTCTTCTTCAAAGGTGTTTTTATACCACCAACAAATTTCAGCGAGTATTGCATCTGGAGATTTCTTTCCTCTGTACCTGAAACGAAAATAGTTTTCAATCGTTAACATGTTTAAATTGTGCACTCTGACAAAGATATTAGAAAAATCTAGGAATTCAAAATATGCACACTCTATAACGTATGCGGAATGAAATATGGACTGACTCATTAACAGTAATAAAAATTTTTATTCAGGAACTAAATACTTACAACTAATAATTGTATGTTAAAATACATAACTTCAACTTATATTACAAAAAAAATCATAACCACAGCGATGGGCTTTCCTTATATTTCGAGGCACTTTACGCATTGCCTCCTGAATGCTCTGTCTATTCATATTCACCAGCTCTCTTTTAATCTTATTTATAAGGCAGTCCAGGTTTTTGGTTTGTATCCCTCTCCGTACACATTTCTTTTCAAATTAGCCTAAAAAGTTTCGATTGGCCTTAGTTGTGGGACGTTTGGGGGGGTTTTGCTCCTTAGGTACAAATTCTATATTTAAATTTGCCAAAGAAGACTGTGTAGCTCTTGCGTAATGCGACGACGCCAAGTCCGGCCAAAATATGGTTTTGTCATTCTTATGATACTTATAGATAAATTTGTTAAGACAGGAAGACATTTGTCAATATAAAGCTAAGCGTTGACAGCCAAGCCTGATTTTATAAACAGCGGTTCGCTCATAGGATGTACCTTCACCAGGGTCGTATTGTGAGAAGAAATCCATGGATGTAGCAGCGGCGGTTGTAGTACTGATATCTGATTGAAGATCAATACTTCGGTATGTTGGTACAGGAACGAATTCTGAGTGCGGTAATGGTAATTGGACACTTAGCACTGCTACATAAGTTTTATTCTTTGCTTTCCTTCTATTCAAAGTTTAATGGTAGTTGATACATCCATAGCAATTATCTTCTTGATGAGGGCTGTTGTCTAACCACATCATTGGTATACCAAAAAGCATAGCCTTCTTCTTTTCACTTTTCCATTGCATAAGAGTTGAATAGCAACTAAAGCAAACTTTTTTAGGGGCATAGTTTACGTCAGTGATAAACTCTTGCGAGAAATATTGTTTATAGGCTTCACTCGCATTTCCACATTTTGCATCGCTTGCTATGAAACGTCCACAAACATTACAAAAATGGTACATTTTACATTTTGGTTCCGACATTTTTAATACAATATATATTACAGTTACAATGTTTTTTCTGTTATTTTTATGAAACCGATGCACTTAACTTAAATCACTCACAAAATGAAATAAGTTCCAAAAAAATTAATAGCGAATTTTATCACGGCCGAGCGAAAATTAAATGACATCAGCTTCGGCTGAGTTTCGAGTCTTAACTGAATCTTAATTTTTGAAATTAGTTCGCTTGTACGAAATAAAAAAAATCGCTACCTGTGCGAAGAAAACAAAAAAGTTGTTTTACTAATTCCCAATTCTTGGAACTTCCCTTTTTAATTACTTGTACCTAAATCATTAATAGTTTTGGAATTTTTAACGCAAATTATCGACTAATAGGCTTTTCACACTTACTGCGTTTCAGCGAAACCCCAGAAATTCGTTCTCTTGAGATGGTTTCGAAATCATAGTGTTCACATTATGTTTTTGTTATTTACTGCGGTTTCATTTGACAGTTCTCATTTCTGCAGCAAGTTTGTTTTGATTGTAAAGCGCGTAAATAAACAAATATAATAAAAAATCAGAAAATGAATTTAATTTTAATAATATATGAGTTTATATCATTGTATTTTTATATTATATTACTTCCTGTTACCGCGGAGCTGCAGAATCTTGTCTTCCCACAGCTCAAGCAGAATTTGCTCTGCCGTGTCCGTCCATTGGCTTAGCTTTTTGTACTTCTTTGGTTTCTATTTAAATAAAATGAAATGTTTATAATGAAAAGTCAATATAAAATTAAGATACTCACAATATATCACTTATTGGCTCCATTTTTCCTTCTGTAATTAGTTAAAATTAAATGTTTTGCATTAATAACAATAAATAAATAAATAATAAATAAGTACTTACCAGCACAAAACAATCACGAAATATAAACAAACACATTTTTTTCATTATTTTTCTGACATAAGCAATTCAAATTTTTTCATTTTAATGCTTTTTTTAACTACTATTGGAGAGCAACCCTGTTCTTTCTCTTGTGTTTACTGTGATTTCAAACAAATCACAGTAAAATGAGCAAAATGTCTGCGTTTTTTTTATATGGAACTATGTGTGATTTATAGTGTGATTTAGCATGAATATCATGAAAGAGAGCAAAACGCTGGCGTTTCCTGAAACCGCAGTAAGTGTGAAAAGCCTATAAGACCATTTTCTTTTGAAAAGAAATTTATTGAAGAAACTGAGAAGCATATTATAGATCAAACAGAAAGCAAAAAAGACTTAGTTTTGTGGAAAATATTTTCAAAAAGCATGAAAAAAAATATAATTTTTCCAACATTTTGCTTCATGAGCACTACAAAAGTTTTCTAAATTAATTTTTTAAAAAATTTTTGTTGTTGCACAGGTCTCTAGCAATAATTTGGCTTTTACAGATTGAAAAAATATCAATTAGTCGACGAGTTATAGCCAAAAAACCATATAAACAATATGCTGAAAATCGGCATTTGACTGCAAAGTTCGAAGGTCGATTAAAAAAAAAATTCGAACTAACATAAACAAACGCCGCGATACGGGTCTTCTATTTTCACCGCTCACTCTCAGAATCTACCTAACTTTTGCTAACCTGAATTTGTTCCACAGTGTTATCGAAATTCATTGAAACGAAAAATCAATATTCTTGTCAAAATGAGATACCTTCACTTAATTGTGAATAAAAGCGGAACGCGTTTATCGATTTTCATGTTCTTAAGAAAAAGTATCAAACCTTGAAATGTTTTTCCCTTTTTGGATTTTTCGTAACTTTCAGAAACAAAAAATTAAAATTTTTTAAACAAAAAAATACTTTTTTTTTTTCATAAATTTATTTATATCTGCGAATTAATTATGTAGAGAAATAGTATAAGAATAGATGAAAGGAATGGCAATTCTTAATTTTTCTAAATTTATTTCAGCAAAATCAGAATAGTCGTTCTTGTTATGACAAAAAAAAGACTATAAGATAACGAAACGGGGAGGGCGGGGGGTTTCGTCCCGCGAAAACGGTATGTAATGGGGAAAGATGGGTATGATAGTTGCATTAGGAAGTTATTTTACATAAGAATCAGCAAGAATAATTTCGGGTCGGAAAAAATGTTATTTTGCAGAGCAGTATTATTAATTCTAGCAACTATTAACCAGGAGTTTTACTAATACATATTTATTACAAAACACAAGAATTATTATTATATATTTATTTTTTTTTATTTAATAAATTTTACATTAAACTAAAGAAATAACGTCTTAAACAATAAACCCGAAAATGTTGCGGAGTGTGTTATATCTGTGTGAACGATACCAGCATAGGTATATTGTCTGATAGCATTTCTAAATGAATAAATACTATTATTATTATATATTATAATTATTATTATTATTCGTGAAATTCTAACCGTAAATTTAAGCTGTGGTAAGCATCATGGATACATCTTGTATCTGGTCAGGTCATTGAATATATCTTAGAACTGAACAAATGCCTCGTGTAACACATTTTTTTTAAAACTAGCAGATTCAAGCCCTCGAAATTCGAGTGCAAATTCTAGGAAATTTTAATTTTTCATTAAATAAAGACCCTAAAATTATGCTAATCAATTAGAGTCAATTCACAAATCAACACAAAAAACAAACTCATTTTTATTAAAAACACATTAACAAATTTAGTAAACACATACATAGCATTGTATAATTTTATGTATGTGTTAGTAGCAACTTTAAATGCAATTTACTCAAAATAAAGGAACAAATTTAAAAATCTGTAAATCTGCAAATCGGCTAAAAATAAATACCTTTCAAATAATATACGTTTGGTCAAAATCGGGATTAAACGGTAGATTTATTCATGAGTACAACATTGCGGTTAATCATGCTTACTAACAACTGGGCGTTCTGACCACAACGTGACAACCAGATTCCATGTTACGTACATCGTCACAAATATTTCTATCGATAATACAGGCTCGGATGAATCTTCATATATTTTCATTGGTTGCCTAAACTATAACCAAAAATATGAAGAAACAACTTACACTTGTACCATGTGAACTGGTTTCATAATAACGGGTATTTCTTGCATATTCCTCCATTTTATAAAATAATGTGACACTTGTGATTTATATAGTTTAATCTATAATATTAATAGACAAGGCGATTTCTTGTGAACAATGTAAGTTTCACAGTTTTACCCCGATTTTGACAAAAAAATTTTCATTTGAAAGGTATTTCTTTTTAGCCGTTACCCAGGTTTACAGATTTTCATCGTCTGGAATACATAAAATTATATAATGCTAAGTGTGTGTTTATTAAATTTGTTAATGTGTTTGTGTTATTGTGTTGAGTTTGTTGTCTTCATTTAAAATGAGTTGAATTGTGAAGCATACCTTTAGGGTCTTTTTAAATGAAAAAATAAAATTTCCTGGAATTTGCAGTCGACTTTCGAGTGCTGAAATCTGCTAGTTATTATAAATATATTGAAAAGTTTTCTTTATTTTATATTTTTTTATTTGACAAATGACAAAATAGATAAATAAATTCAGTCTGGCTAATCATATTCTATTATTTTTTGATATTTTAAATTTTTTTGATATTTAGAAATTGACTCATAAAATTTCCTTTCGGTTGCTAATACCAAAAGGGGTTACAAGTTCGGGCTTGTTTTGTTATAACCTAAAAAAAAAAACAATTCTTAGGACAAATTTTGTATAAAGTACTCTAACTTATTATTTGTAGGGACGTAACAGTTATAAAAGGAGTGACGAATTCAAATAATGGTTATAATCAATCATTATCGTAATATATCTTTAATTGTGGTCATCGTAATCGATATATGCGAAAAAAATATTTTTTTTGGTTATTAATAAATTTTCTAGCAACCAAAAAAATTGTTTGGATACCAATAACAATTATCGGAAGAGTTTTTATTTATTCGTTAAAGCTACCTGGATATTTAATTGTATCCAGGTATCCCTGATACCCTGTATCCCGTTTTGTTTGCTATTCCAAGATAAAGGTTAAATGGTTAATGGTTAAAAATTCCCTGAAGCAGATAAAGCCGTTTTCGCGTAACTTTTTCTCCCGAAAGAAAAAATAACAATTATTTTCAGTCCCTGATTATTGTTACATTACATGTAAAACATTTTCGATTGGAAATATGTTGTTATAATAGAATAAGAAGATGCAGTCCAAAATATTTTTGATTGAAGGATGTTTTTCTTGTTTAGTTATGATGCCTTAATTAAAGTAGTTTAGTAATTTGTCAAAAGACTTTTATATTTACTGATCGCATTTTAATGTTGTTATAAGATGATATCATTTTTTTTTTTAAATACTAAAGACTTAAAATAAAAATTCTTATTTTATTAACAAACCGTTCTAGTTGTAACCGAATTCCAAGCAATCCATGACTTTAAAGTTAAAGTTGTCTATTAGGAGCAAGAAGGCATTCACAAACAATATTACCATGAACTAAGTTGAGGAAGAATGTTATATTAAAAAGATCATTATATTAAAAATTATCATTCTGTTGGAATATGACTTGGCAAACGATTGCGATTCGGTGGGAGATTAAATTCCGCTTTCAACCGAATATATCGCAGACGAAATAGTAAGAATTGTTTCTGAACTGATTTGACGAAGAATTGTACCCAGACTACTGATGCGTATTCAAGTATCGGCCTGACCAAAGACATGAATACATTTTTTGTTAATATAATAATATAATATGAATATAAATTTTTAATATTTAAATTAAGTCAAAGTCGTAATAATTCCTGTTTTTGGAAATTTTATCAATTGTGTTTCAACTTGACATTCTATTATTTTGTTTTGAATGTTTCGAAAAGAAGTTCTGTACCTATGTACGTATTTTTGAAATCCATTTGTAAAATTTATTCCATTTTAAAATTTATTTTCTTTAATTAAAAGAAATACTTTGATTTGATGATTGCGAATAAAAATATTAATATTCTACGCAATATATGTCAGAAAAAAAAATATTTTTTCTATGACTTTATTCAAAGATTCTTTATAATACACTAGATGACCCTGTGTACTTCGTGTCACCTATCCTAACGACATGAAAACTTTCCCTTCTCTAAAAAAATTTTGATCGGTAATGTCAGGCATTGCCTTTTCATAGGCATTTATACTCGAAGTCTGGCAATAAAAAGTAGAAAATATTTGAGTGAACGATAAATTTTTAGCTGGCAACACTAAGTATACTTTACGAAAGGCAGATACTTACTCATTTTTAACTGTTAGATATGCTTAATATTAAGTACAGTATTTTAAAGGAGATTTATAAAGCTTTAACCACCGTCAGTCCCTATAGTCTTAAAAATTGAAAGAATGAGAACCAAAAATTCGTCACTTCATTAATGTCATCAATGTCGGATGGAGAAAGTTTTCCAGATTTAAATATAACCCCTGAAGAGTTTAAAGAAGTAGAAATGATTGAAGGAAGTCACGTGCATAACATGACCGGTATTGTGGTACATACAGACTTATCAGAGTTGCAGGGCCCTACCGCCACGCCACCGTTGCATCGCGCCGTTCCGAGTCCTAACAGCACGCTTGGTTTGCCTTCGCCGTCAGATTGATCGATATGTCGCCAACAGATCGAAATTTTCAAAACCTTCTGAACTAACAAAATAAAATTTACCTACAATAAAATTATTTTATGCAATAAAATTATTTTATGCATTTAATCGCTTGGTTTGCCTTCGCCGTCAGATTGATCGATATGTCGCCAACAGATCGAAATTTTCAAAACCTTCTGAACTAACAAAATAAAATTTACCTACAATAAAATTATTTTATGCAATAAAATTATTTTATGCATTTAATCAATTTAAAGCTTTTATATAAACTAAATTTTATGCAATAAAATTATTTTATGCATTTAATCAATTTAAAGCTTTTATATAAACTAAATTTTTTTTCTTTAGCCGCCTAAAATTGAATGGTAAATCCGTTGGAATTATCGGTATATGCTGGATCAAGATATCCTCTCCTTTGTAATTTTCCTTGATTATCTTGGCCACGATGACGTTAGTCATTACCTTTTTCACAGCCAGTCTCGTTCCATAGCACAATCGAGGTTAATTAATTTTACGCAGCATGGTTACACCAGATCCTTCTTTTAATTTTTTTTGAGGTGGTAGTCCAGGCAATTCCAGTGAATTTAAAAACTCTGTGTGATAGTTGGCTACGTCATCCTGGTTTGTAACTGTGTCAACTTATTTGTAAGAAAACAACTCTTCTGGAAAAAAATTTTGAATGCTCTCATTGAGGTCATCGATATTTTTATTTTTGGATGCCAATATTGCTATTTCACTAAGCCAATTATGGTTATTGAAGTGTTGTTATATACCTGGGAAAACACGGTAAATAAGCTCCTGTTTTGAAACGGTGAATTGACAGAAATCCTTGGCTAGTAATTAATCCGTTTCGAATATCCATTTCCAATATCTTATAAATGCTTCGAAGGCACAATCGCAGTTTGATTTTGTTGCAAAAACACTCTTATGTTAGCAGTTAATTTGGGGTGTCTTTACGTGCCGCTAATTAGATGATTTTAGGCATGCATTTAGTTATTCAGCAACAGTTGATCGGGAAATAACTGGAAGAATCTGACGAAAATCACCTGATAAAAGAAAAATGACTCCACCAAAAATGTTTTGGTTGTCACGAAGATCTTTGACGTTCTTTCCAGTGCCTCCAGTGACCTCTTGTGGGCCATCGAGCATTCATCCCAATCGATCAATTTGCATATTTGTAGAATCTTTGCAATTGCGCTGTTTTTAGTGATGTTGCAAATTGGTGCTTCGTTGATTTGCATATGTAGTGGTAATTTCAAGGCAGAATGTGCAGTTAATCCACCTTCTAATAATGTTGCAGCTATTCCAGATGAAGCCAACGCTACAGCTACTTGATTTGTGGTCTGGTGCCAAATCGTCGCATTCGATATCGAGTAATATCAATCGAACTTTTATATTTTGGTTTATTATTTAAAGAAGACGGACAATCGTCAGACCCCGTTTTACTTTTACAATTAACTATTGGCTATAACTCGTTAGCTGGGACAGAGTAAAATTACTGTCTTAGTATTTTATTTAGGAAATTAAAAAAATAAGTTCGATCGAAAATTTCCATAACGAATGCGACGATACGACCCCTGAACTTTGCCAATAGCAAGGAAAGTAGGAACGTCTTTCCAGTCCCCCGGGAGCATCAAGGAAGTAAATTCCACCATATCCACTGTTTACAGCTTCTATCAAAGCATCATACGCAATACTTTGTTGCGCATTCAATTGCGGAACACTTGAACTAACTGATTCGGTCAAAACTTCAGTATTGTACTGTTGTTCTCTTTATAACTCGTGGTTAAATGCATCGCGCATGGCACGATTTGGTGCTATCATGCCCAAACACGAAAATACTGTCAAAGTTTGAAAGGAAAGTAGGTAGAACAGTTTATATGGGAAAATGAAATTGTTGTTTTCACTATCTTCCTCGCAATTTTTCTCACCTTTTAAACCTTCCCTGGATTACGACAAACATTTCAAAACCAGAATCAACTAAATCGGCTCGCCGTTCTTGAGGTTTAGCGAGACAAACGAACAGTAATTGATTTTTATTTATATAGATTATATTTTATGGTACCCCTGAAATACCGGGTAGTAAAAACTAGTAATCAATATTTTTATTATAATACCTGTGGAGGTTATCTAATTGCAATAACAATATTAGTTAGTTATAGACATAAAATTTTTTAAAATAAAATGTGTAATATTATAATACTAGCAGATTCCAACCTTCGAAATTCGAGTGAAAATTCTAGGAACTTTTTAAATAAAGATCCTAAAGGTATGCTAATCAATTATAGACAATTCACAAATCAACACAAAAAATCAAACTCATTTTTATTACAAATACATTAACAAATTTAATAAACACACACATAGCATTCTATAATTTTATGTATGTGTTAGTAGCAACTTTAAATGCAATTTACTCAAAATAAAGGAAAAAATTTAAAAATCTGTAAATCTGCAAAACGGCTAACAAGAAATACCTTTCAAATAATATACGTTTGGTCAAAATCGTTATGAAACGGTAGAACAATACATCGGTCACAAGAAATCGCCTAGCCTATTAATGTTATAGATAAGAAAGAAAAAAAAAAAACAAATGCTCAACTCCCATTTATTCGGTGTATATCATAATCTTATTGATTTTCTTACATCGATCATAATCAGCAATTCAATTAATGTATTTTTACGTAAATATTAATATTTAGTACACTTGTAAAATGTTCCAAAAGTTCTATAAATATCCTAATATTGTATTTGACAATTAATTTTTGGCAAAAAAAAAAAAAAAAAAATAAGTCAAGTTTATTTAGCAAATTATTTTAAATCCAGCTGTTGAACTTTTATTGATGTGACCTTTGACTGACTGTCAGTTTGCCTGGCTAATGGGCCAAGTGGTTTGTTGAGTGATTGCCAACTA
Organism: Cordilura impudica; assembly: GCA_963682025.1. Lineage (NCBI taxonomy): Eukaryota > Metazoa > Arthropoda > Insecta > Diptera > Scathophagidae > Cordilura > Cordilura impudica. The sequence continues at coordinate 182,318,511 of OY821520.1, read as the reverse complement.
TGTAATGAAGAAATTGTATTACTTCTACACTTTCAAAGGCAACAACTCAAACAGGCACTTAATAATTTTGGCAACCAAATGAAAGTGCTTACAAACCAGTAACTGGAAGCGATTTTAGTCGACAACAAAGAGCATTTATAATATTTATATGTGTATTGTACATATTTGTCTGTGTGTATGTATGTGTATTTGTTCGGTAAATTATTATTGGCGCCAGTCAGGCAAGATTATTGTTTTCATTTTATTGAATTTTTATTAATTTATGTACATTCATTATAACGCAATAGACGATGGTCCGCCCAAATGGGGGAGCATTTTCTTCGCATGAAAGAAAATTTTTTATGAATTTTATTATACTGTATTATGCTTCCAAATATTTTAAAAATATTTCAATATTCAAAACTTTTTTCTATACAAATTTTCTAGAAAAACGTAAGTTTGAATCATAGAACACGAGAATTTAATTTTACATTTACAAAATATCAAGCTAATGGTCAAGCCATAGACCAACAAATACTATTTAAGCTCATCAAAAAAGCTTTAAATACTTTGAAGTAAGCAACTTAAGTGCATAATATGGCTTTAGTTAAACATATTAAGGGCTTTATTTAATAAAAAAAATTGTCTATTTGGACACAACATTTTCTTAATTTTATACCTTAAAACGAATCAATCACTTCTTCAGCCATAGAAGAACGTTGAACTCGTAACTTATTTTTTAATGTTCGGGAATAAAAAAGGAGTCATTGGGTGGCAACTCAGGGCTGTACGGGACATGACCCATCAATTCGATGTTTTGAGCGGTGAAAAAACTATTTTTTTGAGCTATCAGTCAGTGGTGGTGGAGAATAGTTTCTGTTTGACGATCACTTTTCTTTATTTCTCTAAAGACTTCTGATAAACTAATTCTGGAGTACTATTCCGAGTACTGCTCTAATGCCACGATATCAATGTTTTCGAATTTTTTCTACGAAACGGGCAAACATTTGCTTCGTGCATTTCAACTGCGATGCTCATCTCGAATGATCATAGGGCCATATGCAAAGATCCATGATTAATTGCCTGTCACAGTCTTTTGAAGCAACGCTATCGATTTTTTAAACATTTTTTTGGGCCGAACACCGGGGTCGTTATCAAAATTTTTCGATCGAAATTATTTTTTATTTTCCAAAATAAAATACTACTACTAATTTTACTCTGTCACACCTAACGAGTTATGGTCTGTAGTTAATAGTAAAAGTGAAACGATGTCTGACGATTGTCCGCCTTCTTTAAATAATAAACCAAAATATGGAATTACGATTGATTTTACTCGATATCGAGTGCGACGATTTGGCCCCAGCCTTTATTAAGAGATTGTCCAAAGCGGGTAAATCTTTTTGTCGGTCATATGTTCATTCGATATCAAATGTATGCAAGCCTCATGACCATCTGGAAATATCTAGCTTACTTTCTGGCACAACAACTGATTTTGGTCGACCTTCACGAAACTCATCTTGGAGTGAACGACGACCAAGATTTAATCCGGCACATAACCAGAACAATGTGCCCTTCTTCAGCAAAAGTCGAAATTTGATAACTTTTCTTAATTTTTTTAAATTAAATTTTCTTAAAACAATAACTCTTCTGTAAAAAAGTACTTCAATGTTTGAAATCTTGCCCCTTCCTTGAAACATGCCGACCGAATTTTGCACTTATTATTTTTAGTGTTGCCTGATCGAAATAAGGTATTCTCAGATTTTTAATGCCACTGGTTTTAATATAATTGTTAAATATGTTCTCTTTGTGTGTCTGTAAAATGTTTCGAACAAAAATATAATTGATATTTGGGAAAATTTTTTGATTGTATGGTATTTTAAAAATTTAAACGTTATTTTTATACCCTTCATAGCACTGGGCAGAGGGTATGTATAAGTTTGTCTATGCATTCATAACTCATCGGAAAAATTTATAAACTTTTTTCTTACGATAAATAAGTTTTTATCCACCTATATAAGGTGGGCTGATTGATGGTAAACTTTTTTTAAGGTTTTCAGTTAATCTTTCAAACATTCATATTTTTAAATACTTAAATATTAAGAAAAACATAGAAAAATAATGCCAACATCGTAGTAAATTTTAGACTAATGCTGGTTTTTAAGATTTTTAACAGCACTGCGAAACAAAATCATTTTTTATTAATAAATTTCTGAACACAATTTTCACTAACCTTATATATAAAAATGGAGTTTTGTACGTTTGTACGTTTGTTTGTACGATTGCTTGTGGTTTATAGAAGACTACACCACTGGACTGATCGTCTTGAAATTTTAACAATAGGTAAGTGCATATCCGGACATAAAAACAGGCTATATTTTTTGATTTTTCACGTGGGAGTGGCGCTCCCATATAACGTGAATTTTTGATATCTAATTTTAACATATAATATCTGGAGTAAAATGAAAGCAAGAGTTCTGAAACTATGTACATGTACATATTAAAATAATTTGAGAGTTGCGAAGGAAATGGGCGGGATCGGACCAATGGTCGTGGCACCCAACATACAAAGTAAATATTAAATATCATATAACTCGAGTACTGTAATAGAAAAAGCCTTGGGACTTTGTCTGAGTTCATAAGTTATTATATGAATAGTTGTCCAAAAAATGGACGGGATCGATCCAATGAGCGTTGCACCTCCTATACAAGAAAATATGAAGTACTACGAAAATGGCAGTCCTTAAATTTTTGACAACTACATTATTTACCAGTAGAAAATAAAAGTAAAAGTCAAAAACGGCAAAACCGAAAATCGCGAATAACAAAAATTCCTAAAACAAAAACCACTAAAGCCAAAAATCGCTGAAGCCAAAAATCGACAAAATCAAAAATCGCTAAAATTAAAAATCGCCAATATCAAAAATCGTAAAAATACAAAAATCGCAAAATCAAAAATACAACAAAAAAATCACCAAAGTCAAAAGTCACAAAACACAATAATCGCCAAAGTCAAAAATCGGCAAAACCGATAATCACGAATAACAAAAATCACCAAAAATAAAAATCGCCAAAATTGCCAGAACAGAAAATCTCGAATAACCAAAATTGCAAAAACAAAAATGCCAAAAATATGTAAAATGGCTTTCTACAAAATGTATTCCCATATTTTGATTTCGTTACGATGGGTGTAGCGAAGAGCATCGGGTTACAGCTAATATATAATATAAATAATCAGTGTGCAATTTGGTTTTAATATATTGCAAAGAAAAGAACGTCTCTATTTTAATACAAACTGTTTAGCTGAGTTTGGCAACAGTGCCAACCAATACATTTATTGATAATTGAGCGTAGAAATTGCTGTGAGAATAGCTAAACAATGAGAAATGGACCAAAAAAATGAGACATAACAAAAAGACCTAAACGACAAAATGATTTAAAAGAGCCGAAGAACTAAAAAAGCAAAAGATAACGACACAACTCTAATTCTTACTAATTTTTTGAATAATTTCTTTGACCTATCTTAAAACGCTGAAGTAGTAGGGCAGTTTTGCTTGATAAATTAGTTTAAAAATATAATTATCGAATACATTATATTGTTACATATTAAATACGTGCTTAAATTTTAAAATGTCTGTTGTTCAAATTTTAAATTGGCGTCAAATCAAATCTTTATAAAAAATAAATTCTAATAGTTAAAACGTACAAAAGATCAAAATTCTTTTTAACTCGTTTTTGTGACCTTATTATTGTGAAGCTACTTAAATTTTTTTTTTCAAAATTAGACTATTGTTTAATACAAATTTTGTTTACGTTTACTTTTTGTTTTAATAAAAATCAATAAACTTATCGGAAACTCCAATGTTTTTTTAATGTAAAAATTTAGATTGGCTTGAATATTTTCAAATTTTTGGAGGTGCTTTTACTCCTTTTTGGTAAAATTTTTACCTGTTTTTCACGCTGCTTTTATTCATTCAATAGTTTTCTTTTTGACTGTTAGATTTATTTGACCTACAGTGCGAAATTAGATGCCAAAATTCGCCTAAATAAATTATATATTTTTTTCAGTTCATATAAATATAAAAAAAGGTGCTTTGCCTTTTAGAAAATTTTATAAATTATTTATAAGAAATGGCAAAATATAAAAATAATATAAATGCAACCTACATAGTCGCTATTAGTTAAGCTGTAATATTAGATTAATATGTATTTAATGTTAAGCTTGTGATTTTATATTTTATATTAAATTTAGTATAATTATGTTTTATATGTATGTAAACAATATATTAACGAACATCCGAAGAAATCGAAAAATAATCGACGTAACGTCGGGACACAGTTGTAAATTAAATTTGTTTTTATTTACGTATTAGCTTATAAAATGAAATACAAAAGAACTCACAACAATTGGCCAAATAACAAAAATAATAAAAATAATAATAATAAAAATTTGAAAATTTTATTTTCAACTAGTTCGTTCGAATTTTATGGTCTCAGCTATATTTTGTCTAAAACTTGATTTTTCCGAAGAGCATGCCATTAGACTGCATTAGAGCATGCATCTAGTGCCTCAAAATTGCTAAAATGTCGAAAAATTTTCATTCAAAAAGTTCTCTCTTTTTTTTAAACTTTAGTTTACATCGAAGATTCGAGAAATGTGTGAACAATGTAGCAAACGGTAAAGACTATGTGATTCCGATAACAGGGGAGATGTATAAACATCTAGTAATTAAAGTTTTTTTGAAGTTGGAAGTACTTATGCGTTCAGCATATTTTTTTCAATTTGGAGTTGTCATGCATTTAGCCTAGTTTAATTAGCTGTTATACTTGTATATTGTTATATATGTGATTGTGTTATACTTTTTGTCGTTGAATTAGTTGTTATACTACGATATTGTTATATTTAAAATTAGCTGCAATAATAGTATTGCACCAAGGCACTCATGACTCACACCGTTTTTGTCTTACTCTGTTTTTATGATTGTATTGTGAAATAGATTTTTACCCCCCTGAGCGTAAAAACATGGTTTTATCATGACCGTTTGGGTCTTTTACCCAGATTACTGGGTGCTATAGCAATTACTGCATACTCTATTCGGCGTGAAATCTTCACCACTTCCACACTATATGACCACAAAGCTAACAAAATTCATTTATTCTTGGGCACTGGTTATTCTCTCAAAACAATGTTCTATTGCCTTGTCATTTTAATGACTACATGACTTTAGTATTGACTGCTAGGGCTAGTTCAAGCTTTTTATGCACTTGCAACAACGCTATTTATGGAAAAAATGGTACAGAGTTAATGAACTAAAATCTCTAATTTTTGATGTAAAATATATCTGTAAAATGTGAAAAAAGCATTTTTGAATGTTATAATATTCTGAAGAAGTATGAATTATATTATAAAATGGTGAAAAAAGATCGGAAAATGGAAATAGATGCATTTTTTCGGGTTAGTTTGTTTCACAGTTTTTTGCTTTTAGTTTATAGCTACAATTGCGCTCAAGACAGAAAAACAAAAAGCCAATTGTTTTCCGAGATATAGCTGTGAGAAATATTGCCTGTTCTTCGGAAAAATCAATTTTTAGCCAAAAAAAAAAAAATACGAGGCGATAAAATCCGAGTAGCAGCTGAACTTGCAAAACTTCGAAAAACCACACTCGAGAATGAGTTTCCATTTTATGTGCTTCACTGCGTAAGCAAAAACACCTGCAACTACATTTTTGTTTGTTTGTTATTTGTGATGCATACACATTTTTTATACCCTATACCACTATGTGGTTTGGGTATAATGACTTTGTGCTGCTGTTTGTAACTACCGAAAATATTTGACCTAGACCCATCTTTAATTATACCGATCGAATCAGAATCACTATCTGATTCGATTTAACGATGTCCGTCCGTCCGTCCGTCCGTCTGTGTGTCCATGTAAAGCTTTTAATCAAACTGCAGGTCCCAAATATGAATATATTTTGATGAAATTTGGTATATAAGCTTTTATCGGCCATAGCATGAACGCTGTTGAAATTGGTGAGAATCGGTCCATGTTTAGACCTAGCTCCCATACAAATGACCCCTATGAAATCGACTTAAATTGCCATAAGATCCAAATTATCATATGAATCATAGTCAAATTGGGTTTGTATGTGTTTATTACATCTACTAATCAGTAGTCCAAAAATGATCCCTATGGGACAAGTCTTAGTCATAGGCCCCATATAGAGCTGCTTCCCGATCATCACTTAAATCTATCAAAAAACAAAAATATTGCACTGATTCTTCTCAAATTTTGTTTGTATATATTTTTGCAAAATACAAGAGACCTTACCAAACATGGTCAGGATCGGTCCATTTTTGGGCCTATTTCCCATATAGATATAGCATCCGATATGAACTTTTTCATATCTGCAGACAAAAAAATTTATAAAAATCCCACTCAAATTTGGTTTATGCTTATTTTTTATGTCCAGTTATTTGGGCCTATAGGGTAGGGTCTCTACACGCATGGTATAGGGTATCCTATAGTCGGTCTAGACCGACTATAATTTTCTTACTTGTTTCTTGTTGTTTTTTCACGTTTACAACAAGCAAATAAAAATGTGTATGCATCGCTGATACATACTCGTATCTATATGCAAATATTTTGTTACGTGTAAACATTTTTCACTAATTTTAGTTTTTTATTTGAAATTTTATCGGGGTATATTTACACTTGCGAACATCATTCCTCTCCTGTTGGGTGTAGGAGCTCCAAATTCTACATTAAACCGCTACAGATTATGGCGCAGAGTTTTGGCCTTAGTTGTGCGACAGACTCGTCCTATTGCGAATAGGAGAATGTTTTCAACAGACATACAGACAGACAGGCGGATGCCACCAGATTAGGAATATATATAGTTTAGGAGTCTCCGAAATTTATTTCGATGAGTTGCTCACGGACTGACTTCCCCTACACAGTGGTGTGGAGGGTACAGAAATTCTTTACAAATATTAAATAGTAAAATTATTATTTGTGTTTAAAATTGCATTTTTGAATGCAAGTTTACATTTTACTAAAAGTATATTGCAAATATATTTCTCTTTGTTTAAAAAAAAGTCTCGTTATTTTCCAATTTATCCAAAGTTGCTTGTACGATACAAGCTGCAAAATCCATTGCATCGATTTTAATAGAACTTCAAAATTAAAGCCATACTTAAAAACAGCAAAGCCATACTTAAAAAGAACAAATTTTTACCTGTTAAAAATATTTTGGGGATCATAAGTTTAAAGGTAAATAAGTGGAAATGTCTATGATACATAAAGGGAGTATGAAGGACTGGTACGCTGTTATCATCTTTTTATTATTCAAATTTATGTCTCTTAGTGTTGGCTATCTTGATTATTATATAGTGTGGAGGGTATATACAAATTTCACACTTTTACTTGTTTCTTTATAAAACCGATTAAAATTACTCATTTAATTTTACTCTCCTCCCTCTTTCTTGCAACATCGGCAATTTTTATACCCTCCACTCCAGTGTGCAGAGGGTATATATAGGTTTGTCATTCCGTTTGTAATAATTAGAAGAAAAAAATCTGGACCCCATAAAATATATATATATTTGTGATCCTTATAACAAGCGGAGTTGATATAGCGTCTGTCCGTCTGTCCGGCTGTCCGTCTGTCCGTCTGTGGAAATCACGATGACGGCTTCAATCGGGCAACTAGGTTGCTCGTTGGTATAAAAAATGATTTAGTAACATCCTGAAAAGTTTGCTATTTAAAATCATCCAAATCGGTTTATCTGGTCCCGAGAATTGAACGATGGAGTAAAAAAAGTCTTGAAAAAATATGATTTGACTATGTTGTTCTTGTCACGATAACGTTCTCAATAGGACAGTTAGGGCGCTTGTTGTTAGTGAGAATGATACACCTACATCACGAGAAGGTTTCTGTTTTTTAAATCGTGACGATAGGTTTCATAGGTGCCGAGAAATCACTGAAAAGGTAAAAAAATATGATGTTTTCCTATATTGTTATTCTAAATTTTGTATTTTGTCACATCTGTACTTGTTGTTTTTATGGTCGTTATGGTAGTAAAAATTTTTTCTCAGATGATAATAATATAATGCCAATAATATTTAATTATAATACATTTTTAAAATTTATTATTTAAGTTTGGCGCAGGCAAACGCCATTCCCGGACTACCGAGAATTTAATGCACGAGTTATTCCGCATTAGGAATAATCGCGGAGCTCAGCTCAATCAAAGTGCAATGATTAAGCTTCGCTCTGGAAAACAAGTGTTTACGCTTCCCTTTCCACAAACGCCATTCCCAACTACCAAAAAATGTAGGCACGAGCTATCCACATCAGGAATAGTCGCGGGCTCAACTCAATCAAGGTGCAATGATTAAGCTCCGCCCTGGCAAGCATATATTCATTCATTTCTTAGCACAAACCGAACTTCTTATGGCACATTAAAAATAAACTAATTGAGAATTACAATTCATCATTACGCTGTATTATAATACTATTTTCTTATTTTACTACTAGCTAGTAAACAAAGTGATCGTATCATTGTAAACGAAATAGAATTGAAATTGTGTGCAGATTTCTTTTACTTAAAAAACTGTTTCTACAGATAGTGAATAAAATCCCAGTAGATATTTTATGCAATAAGTGATCATGTGGAGTCTTTATTGACTCCTCTGTGCTATTAAAACAGTCATAAATGCGCTCTTTTGCTGATCACAAAATATTCTTTTGTTGGGAGGAAATATTACCTTACTCATCTTGAGAACCTTTTTTATCCAATTTTCTGATTAATTTCGACTTATTTTTGAGTCATATTTAATGTCATTTTTCTATAAATCACTTTTTAAGCGTAAGCAAAAATCATTCCTTAATCTTTTTCTAATACCGCATGTGATTAATCAGTTTTTAATCATCAAAAGTGCTCGAAGAAGACACAGTAAGATGATTTTTGTTAAAACAATCTTCGAAATGATTACTGGGATATCGTATATTTTTGTTTACACACACATATACATAATGGCACCAGTTAGCCGAACTCTCTCATGAAACACATAGACGACAGCGGCTACACGACTACAGCCTGTCAAAAATGAAATACACACGTTTATATGAAAACGATTATTTTGACACCAACACAGCTACACGACTACATGACCACTTTTGCTGATGTAGTCAACTTAGGCTAATTTCTGTTTTTGTTGGCTACAAAATAAAAATAGTGTTGACAATATAACAAAATATGTAAAAGATATTAGTGCTATGAAATATTTTATTTTGTTGAAAAGTTAATCGCAAAATGAAATGCTATAATAATTCTATTAATAAGTAAATTTATTTATTTATTTTTACGTTATAATAATGCATTATAAATATGTAATATATTTAAGACAATTTTATATAGAATCATACATGTTTTTCTATTTTAATAAAGTAAAAAACAAATATAATTGGCATTACTGAAATAAAAATGATTTTGTATAATAACAGCTGTTTATATTGTTGTTATATGTTGCTGTCGTTTTCAAAAAAATTAAGTAGTTGACTACACGACTACAATTGAAGCCAGCAGCATTTGTAGTCGTGTGTTTGTGTAGCTTCTGTCGTCTATGTGTTTCATGCATAAGTAACAATTTCATTTAGTCTTATGAAAGCTTTTGAACAAAGCAGATATACGTCGCATTGTTTTGTGAAATCATACATTGTTTTTTAATAGGTACCAGTGATGCCAGCAGATTTTTACAGAAATCTCTACGCTAATGAAAAAAAATCCCTTTTTTCCCTACACCCACTTTTTTCTCTCTACATTTTTCCCTACACTACTTTTTTAAATTTTTCAAAAAAAAAAAATTATTTTTAATTTGTTAATTTTCAATTTCAATAATGCAAAGTAACATAAAAACGAAAAAAATATCATAAAAATAATATAAGAATATCATTAGAAGTACATAAAAACAATATAAAAAATCAACAGATTATAAAAAAAATATTTTTACTATTCTGATTATCTTTTATATGGCTAGATGTGCATTTAAAATTTACACAATTAAAATTGCTTGCAAATGGGATCTTATAACGTAAACAGAATTTTGGTTGTTGGTTTTAAAAGATATTTTTTTAAGACATTGGTTATTAGCATGTATACTTAGATCTGATTTATCGCAATTTAATATTTTTTCACAAGCCTTGCATCTGTATTTAAAGTCGTCATCTTTGACCTGTTCTATCCCATTAGCTTCTCGTCTCTCAACTAACTTGAGTAAAACCTTTGTTTTCTGTATTTCTTTGATGTGTTTTCAGCATCATCGAAAAACGAATCGGACATTTTTCTAAAATCAATTATGTTTACATTTATAATATTTTAATATTCTTTTTATTTACAAACTTACTTAAGGTGCTATTACACGAAGTGTTTTTTACATATGTACTGTCACTTTTTTTTATCCATATGAAATTCCTCATGTCTGTCAAAATTGTCTTTTACATACGATTCAAAATTTTTGCTATCACACGTGCATATGTATTTCCGTATGACATAACCTCTAAGTGTAAACAACAGCTGATTTAATTTGTGAATTTACAAAAATTTATTGTTAAAAAAAAGGTTATATATTTCTTAATTATTAATACTAAACAATTTATTTTTCTTTCAATATTAATCTTTATAATTTACTCTGTTTTTCTTTCGCCACAAGCAGTGTTGTATTTTCATGTTTGTCATGCAAAAATAGAACCTGTTCTAATTGAAAAATGTACATGTGACTTTCTTCATGTATTGTACATAAACAATGTTTCATATGTATCACACGATGTGTACAACTTTTGTTGTGGTAAAATTTGACAGTACATATGTAAAAAACACATCATGTAATAACACCTTTAATATAATCGAAGAGACCTACAAAGATGGCGTACTTATGTACATATGTATTAAAAAAAATGCACAAAACAAGTAAACTGCACAAAAGTGTTTTTTACTTGTCATTCTTATTAAAGAAGCCACGTATTTACTATCTCCATATTATAGAGTTATTACCAGATTTAAAAAAGATAGATATTTTTAATTTTAGAGTTTAAAATTGAAACGTATATAATATTAAGTTGAAAAAAAAAATTTTCAAAAAATCCCTACAATTCGACAAAAGTAAGAAATCTTTTGCATTAAACACATAGACGCAAATCCATTTATCGATGCGTTACAAATGGAATGTCATAATAAGATCGAAAAATAAAACTGATTAACGCTAGTGCTTTTAAAATGTAAGACATGGTCAAGTAATCCGAAAAAGATCCGAAATTTAAAAATATATTTTTTAATATCTTCTATTGACTTTAAAATTGTTAAACGTAAATGCTGAAAATTCAGAGTATTTGTTGTAATAAATTACTAAATTGATCAAATTGTTTACATTTTCAAATATTTTACATTTACATTACAAATAGTACAAGAAAACCTAGGTGGAGGGTATCAAAGATTCGGCATAGCCGAATTTTACACTCCTACTTGTTTTATATAGTATATTGATTGATTTTCTGATTCCAATATTTTATTAAATTCGTTCTAAAAAAGAACTGATATGTGTATATCGTCGCTTCTCAAACGTTTTCATTTTATATATAAATGTAATAGAGTTTTGTGTGTTTGTTTGTTTGTGTTTTATAGGAGGCTACACCACTGGACCGCTCTTTTTGAAATTTTTACAGTAGGTAAGTGCCTATCCGAAAGGAGCAATAGGCTATATTTTTGGATTTTTCAAGTGGGCATGGCACCTCCCATATAAAGCGAATTTTTAACATCTAATGTTAGCATATAATATCTGGAATACTACAACAGCGAGAGTTGTAAAACAATGTTCATGTTCACCAGTGAGCATTCTGTAAAAATTGCAATAAATTTCAATGTTGTTAAGTACTGCTCCCATCTTCTTGAAATTTGCGCATCCGTTTAAATTTACAAATAGCATTAAAAAAATCGTTTCTTAATTTATTCCACTTCTATTCTTCTATATTTATTTTGCAGTAATATCCACTAGAGACACAATGTGGGAAATAACTTTAATGGATAGGGATGTTCGTTAAAAGGAGGAGGGGTTACAAAATTAAAAAATAATTCTCTAAATTCAAAAATTTAGTCGAAAACGCAAAAATTTAATTTACTGATCATCTTATGTTGGTGTTCGTAACCTTTGAGCAAATTTGAGACCTGAAAAAAATCGTTGGAATAAGTAACAACGAACTGAAAAAAAAAAAAAAAAAAATTATTAAAACTCTTAGCCAGCGAACTTTACGAAATAAATTTTGTAATTCATTGTACAGGAAATTATTTATTTCTTTACATAAGTTTGTAAGATTACTTTAATAGTATACGAGTAGATATAATATTGTTTTGTAGTGGCAATGATGGCTTTTTGCTGAAATTTGGGTCTTCGCCGAAAGTATACTTACGACCGTTGTAATTGTGGAGTTCAGTTTCATAAACATAAAGCAAACGGAGTGTCGACGAGTTACTATTATTATTAAAAATCGGGAGTGGTTGAAAGGCGTATAAGAAAATTCGTTTGATAGAACTATTTATGGTAGAATATTGGAAATTTCAGTCCAATAGTGTAAATTCAAATGTTTGTGTTGTATGAATTGTGCTAAAATAATTGTGATTCAAACGGCTGCAAAACGCGTAAAAAATATTCCATTTAATTGGATCACTCATTAAAAGACTCGGTGGTTGTGTGCTGCCAAAAAGTTGTTATATTTGTAATGTCAGATATATGTGAAATATGGTGTAAAGTTTAAGGCGTTACTGAAAAAATATCGCAATTTGTGCAAACATAAGGAAAGTGAAAGTTCGGCACCAACTTTCAAAAATAAATTTACTGAACAAATCGTTACATTTTTTGACATACCGCATCATGATGCTATGAATTTAATAAAAATAAAAGAAGGTTCTTTTAGATCAACGTTCCGAGGGAAGTATTATATGGGCACTACTGACAAAAAAAAAAAAAAACAGGAAAGAGAAAATACAACAAAGCAAAAAAAAACTACAACTTTTGCGACATTATCATATGAAGGATCTGACTTAAGCGATAACAATTTAATTAAATATTCGGCTATAAAGAAGAATCTGTATTGTCACCTAATAGAAGCAGCATCCGATGGGCAAGGATAAACGCTCGACCAACCCAAACAATTAAAACCAATTTAGAAAAGCTTCTTGCCATATCTATAGTTGAAAATGGCACTAACGAAAAAGTTACTGACGTTGTCAAAAATACTATTATTGGATGGAATCTTCAAAACAAACACATTTATGTTCTTGCGTTAATTTGGAAAAAAAAAGTAGACCAACCATTTTTGTGGCATTCATGTATTAGAAGTTTTTGTAGTGATGAATTGAAGGCATTATTTGGGCCAACAACTTGTCCGACGTCGATTTTATTTAAAAAGTTTCGCGACAAGTGGCCAAACATAAAACTAAAATAATGCAAAGTTTTTACGGATGATAGATTAGATAACCAACTCCTATCTTTGAAGAATGATTCAATCAACTTTATAATGAAAATATTAAATGGCTCATGTAATGCCCCAAGAAATGATTACAAAGAAATTACAATTAACTCTTATTTTCCTTGGTGGATGTCAAAACTAATATATGTCTTTGAAATATGTCTGTTTCAAAAACAATTTAAACTGCTAAAAAGAAAGGCCAAGGCCTTAGTAACGTCAATTTTATCAAAGATTTAAAAATATACAGAGAAAAGCCAAATGCTGTTTTTGAAAAAGGAACTGCATCAATATATAGGCATATGTGCCTTTTGAAACCAACCGGCAATTGGTAAAGCAACTTAAGGAATCATCTCAGGAACAAACAAAAATATCAACCAAGTATCATGCGAAAAATTATATAAGCGATTTCGTTGCTCCAACATCCCATAATATTTTTCGAATTCTCAAATTGGCTTCTTCCTTTCTGGATATAAATGTAGAAGAATGTTACGAAAATCTTTTATTTCAAATGGCAAAAAAGGCAGCCAGTAATGTTAAGGTCGTGAATGATAGCGCTGAGAGAGGAATTGCTTTAGCTATAAACTTCAATTCATCGCTAAAAAAAAAAAAAAAACAAGAGGATCAGAAGCAGTTCCAAGTAATATAATTGTATCGCAAAATTTTCCAAAACCAAAGATAAGCGCTCTATTAAAAATACCAGTTTAAAAGAAATAATAAAATAAAAAACTAAAAAAATTGTAAAAATGAGAACTCGTTAGACTTATATGGATAAGCCGAAATTTCAATGCCTTAGGGACAGTTCTAAATATTATTTTTCATGCTTGTTTTTTTTAGTAGATTAAGTCCTAAAAAGGATCCAAAAAAGTTAAGTGCACTTTAATATTTTCCACTTTTATATTTTTGGACGACTCTAATGTACACCATCATACAAAGTAAATACATAATGTCATATTCCAACAGTACTGTAATAGATAAAATCTTGGAACTTTGTGTGAGTTTATAAGTTATTAATGTGAGTAGTTGAACAAAAAATCAGATCAGTGGGCGTGGCACCTCCACATAATGTAAATATTTAATGTAATATATCTGGATCACTGTAATAGTGCAAGTCTTGGAGCTTTGTGTGAGTTCATAAGCTATTAATGTGAATAGTCGGACAAATAATGGTCGGAATCGGACCACTGGGTATGGCACCCTCAACCAAAGTAAATATTAAATAGCATATAATTGGAATACTATGATAGAGAAAGCCTTGGGACTTTGTCTGATTTCATGAGTTATTAATTTGAGTAGTCAGACAAAAAATGGATGGGATCGAACCAATGGACATGGCACCTCCTTCAGCAAAACCGAAAATCGTGACTAACAAAAATTTCCCAAATTGAACATCGCCAAAATCAAAAGTGGTAAAAACCAATTCAAAAATCACCAAAATCAAAAATTCACAAAATCAAAAATCTCAAAAAGCAAAAACCGACAAAATCAAAAATCGCCAAAAATAAGAAAAAAAAAAGTTTTCTACAAAATGTATCCAATTTTTTTTTGTTTCCTTATATTTTTTAGAAGTAAAAATTTTCAAAATACATACCTTAATATATTTTCTAGAGGTGTACTGTAAATGAAATTCAATTCAATTAGCTACATGGAAAATATTAAAGAAATGCATAAAACAATACATAATCTATTTTGTTGGCGCATTTTCTTTAAAACTAAATAAAGTTGCACTTAAAATTTTGTAATCTTTTCAATGTATATAAATGAGCTTAAAAGGATCAATCGCCCTAAACTGTTTATCTAAAAGTTATATATCATAACTTTATACTTTTTAGACCATTTTTAAGACTTCCAGTATATTTTTCCACTACCGATTACTAGTTGTTTTTTACAGATCTTATTTTTAACCCCTTTTTATCCGAATATAAAGTCTAACTTTTATGACTACGAACTAGATGCTGTTCTCTTTTATGACAACACCATATTAAATTCGCCAGTGTTTATTTTTCTGCATATTTTATTGGAATAATATTCTCTTCGTGAAAGATTTCAGTTTATGAGAAAAATTTTATTGTACATTGTATTCATTTGAAAGAAAGTTTAATGATGTTGTAAAGCGAAATTTTATATTTTGTATTTCCGAAGTTTTTTAAAATTTTTCAAAGTCATTTCACGGTGTTTCTTTTAAGACCTAAGGAAATATATAAACGCAAATTTTTTTACATCAATAGGAGGAACGATACCCCTAAGACGACAAGCGAAATTTTAAATTTTATATTTCCGAGGTTTTTTAAATTTTTCAAACTCATTTCACGGTGTTTCTTCTAAGACCTAACGGAATATATAAACGCAAATTCTTTTGCATCAATAACAGGAACGATACTCTTAAGACACGATCTCTTTACACGATCCATCTATATATTTCATGTTGTGCAGAAGGATGCAGACTTCACTATTTTACAAAAAATATTTGTAAAATAATCAAAAAAAAAAAAATAAAAATGTAAGCAAACACGCCTTACTTTTTCATTATCAGGATTTGTATTCAATCCACATCAAAATAAATTTCAAAATAAAAGTAAGTAACAAAATTATAGTTGATCTGCGATACCCTATATCATAATTGTAGCGAAAGAGTCTTACATCCAAGTAATTGGATATAGAAAATAACCATAAGCCAATTTTGAGTGCCATTGTTATGAATTTGTTGTGCGTATAAATGAAAAAATTCATATCGGTTGCTAGTTTGATATGGGGACTATTTCGAAAAAATGGCCGATCCTGGCCATATTTAGAAAAGTCACTTATTTTTGGCAAGAACATACTCTTGCTGGGAAAAGTATTCGTACACATGAGGATGAAAACTTTAAATGTAATGAAAACTTTAATGAAATAGTTTGAATTACGAATTTTTTACCATTGACACATTGGGGATTTAACTCATTTTTCAAAAACTTACGGAATGCTTCTACTTCAATTTTGTTGTTTACAACCTATAAATGCAGTATAGCAACCTTAATTGTCAGAAAAAGTATTCGTACATTTAAAATTAGAGGAATCCAATGAATTATGCAACGTCGCGACGTACTGGTCTGCTGAGTTGATTTTATTTTCGTAGAAGACAAACTTGTTGGTATAAAGTTTATTTGACTTAATTATCTATTTCTTATGGTAACTATATATTAAGATGAGTCCCAAAATTAAATAAATTGCTAGTTAGGAGATAAAAATTATCCTACAGTTAAGAACTGGGGGTAAATCTTTTCGCAAAATAGTTTGGATCATAGTCAGAAGCCATTCCTCAATGTAGTACGTCATTCAAAATAATATATACATTAATTCATTTTTAAAAACCTCTTTCTGGCCGCCAATCCCAAAATCAAAGAATACTTCGGCAAAGACATCCATGAAGACACCGTTTGTAAAATTTAAAAATAATCTGACTATCATGGTCGTATAGCACGTAGAAAGCCATTTATATACATACGATATTAATAGAAAAAAAGCGTATGGATATGACCAAGGCTTCAGAATTTTGGGAACATGTTTTATTTTCATATGATAGCAAGTTTTACATAAAAGGATAAAGTTAGTTCGTCAAAAACGTGGAACTGCATTACATAATGAAAATCTTTTGCCAACGGTTAAACACGGTGGTGTTAGCATTATGGTTGGGGATTGTAAGTTAGGCAACAGGGTTGGTAAACTCGTATTTATTATATCTAAAATGGATCAAATTGGATACATAAACATTTGAAAACAAAATTTAAAACAAAGTGTATAGTAACTGGGCCATGCACAAATTTTTTGGTATCAAGAGGATATTGATCCAAAACAAGTTGTGTTTGCTGTAGTACTAAAAAATAATTGAAATCAACATCCCAGTCATCCTTTCTTAATCATATAGAGCATTTTTGGAAGTTACTTGAGCGCAGAATCCGCCACCATAACAAAACCTCAAAGGAAATATTTAAATGCGTCATTTTGGGTAAGTGGGATAATCTAAGATTATACTCTAAAGCCGGTTAAGTCGATCACAGAGGTCCTAAAGCGCAAAAGATAGCATACAAGTTAATAACTTAAGCAATATTTAATGTAACTTTTTTTTTTTTGTATTAATATTTCAAACGTACAAATATTTTTTCTTTGTGTCTACGTTTTTTTACCTACTTAAAATTTTTTAAGGACGTTAAAAATATATTATAAATAGTTAATTAGGAACACAAGTAAATCAGCTTTCCATCTGACTAAATCGCCAGTCATATTTACATGCCAAAAATCAATAACAATACTACTTAAATCTGGTTTATGTTAATTTTCTATATCAGTTAATGCCTAAGCTAAGTTAGATCCATGAACCTCTCTCGGAATACATCGGGTGTTATATAGGTGGACTAGACCGATTATAAATTTTTATATTTATTTTTCTTTTTTTTTTTAGTAGTATAACAGCTTTAATTTTAGGTCTACGAAGACTTTACCTAGCATGTGTATATAAAACAAATTTGAGAAAACTCTATGCAATATTTTTGTTCGGAAAACATTTAACATTTTAATATGTCTGAACATACAGATTTTCAGTAATTTCTATGTCTTATGGCCGACAGAAGTTTATATAAAATATTTCATCAAAAAGTATTCATATTACGAGTTTTATACAGACACACATGCAAACAGGTTGACGGACGAACGGACAGATGGACGAACATAGCTAAATCGACTCAGGAAGTGGTTCTGAGCCGAGCGGTATAATAAAATATAGGTCTGTACCTTGACCAAACAGTGGTGTGCTTGTTTTTATTCGGTTGACCTAGTTTATGCAAATAGAGCATTTATGTATCCTATACCACTATGTAGTCAGGATATAATAACTTTGTGCTGATGTTTGTAACTACTAAAAATATTTTACCTAGACCCACCTTTTATTATATCGATCGACTCAGAATCACTTTCTGAGTCGATTTAGCGATGTCCGTCCTTCCGTCTGTCCGTCTGTGCGTCCATGCAAACCTTGTAATCAAACACAGGTCGCAAACGTGTACGTGTTTTGACGAAATTTGGCATGTAAGCTTCTATCAGCCATAGCATGAACGCTACTGAAATTGGTGGGAATCGGTGCACGTTCAGACATAGTCCCAATACAAATGACACCTGTGAAATCGACTTCAATTGCCATATAATCCAAATTATCACATAGATCTCGGTCGAATTGGTTTTGTGTGTGTTTATTACACCCATTACTCAGTAGACTAAAAATAAACCGTATATGACAATTCGTAGTCATAGCCCCCATATAAAGCTGCTTCCCGATCTTCACTTAAATCTATCAAAAAACAAAAATATTGCACAGATTTAAGTCTATTTTTTGACATAGTTCCCATATAAATATAGCATCCGGTATGAACTTTTTCATATTCAAAGAAAAAAATTAATAACAGTACCACTCAAATTGGGTTCAGCTAATTTTCTATATCCAATTAGTTGGGCCTAAGAGATAGGGTCTTAAAACGTATGGTATAGGGTATCGTATAGTCGGTCTAGACCGACTATAATTTTCTTACTTGTTTAAATTTAAAAAAGTATTTGCATTTATAAATTTATCTAAGTGGACACATTTTTTAAAGAACACAATTTTATTTAAAACAACTGCCTTTTTATGTTCCAAAAAAGTAAAACGTATATTCGCCATCTGTTACTTATTTAACTTTTTTTGTGGAAATTTTTGTTGCTCCATTTGCTTCGAATTTCAATAAATATAATTTGGATTATTTTGATTCAATTTATTAGAGAGTGTAACTATTGTACTTATTGATTAATATAGATATCTGCTTATATGTATGCGCGTGTGTTTTCACATAACAACACAAATTTAATAAAAGCTAGCGATTTAACATTTCCAAGCACTAGGTTTGTGTGCTCGTATTAATTATATCATGTGTCTACCAATTAAATACAGAAGGTACATTATAATACTTGAAAACTAACGTAAATTTATGTATCATATTTATAGTTGCTGTTATAAATTCAATTATATATGTATAAAGTTCTTTCATTTAGTTTTCAAACCCAACACATCTAATCATTACTTATGAGTTGGATTAATAAATATTTGCATGTCGAATAAACATTTGCACCTAATCGTTCAAACAGAAGCACGAACGGAATATAACAAAAACAAAATCCCACTTAAGTACTTTTTGTCACCTGCTCAACGAGACATAGGCCAACGTACAGACTAATAATTATATTTATATATCAGGGATGGAAATTAAGAATTTCTGATTAGTTTCCTATAACTCTTTTTGATATAAAATAACAGTGAAAAATTATTTAACAAGTACTACATTTGTATACGAAATGTCCCCCATGGTCCCTATATACTTAAATACGTACGTTCATAAATGACGGCACATTTGGTAATCTGTGAATCAATGTTATATAAAATTTAAACTATACATGCTATAATTATCATCTCTTTGTGGAACGTCTACTAATATGTTCTCTTTCCAAAACTAAACTTATATTACACAAATCTGCCATTAATTATAAATATCGTTATTAAAATCTCTTATATCCCAATAGTTACCATATTAAAGCGTTCAAATAGTATAGCACAAATGCAACAAAGTCTTTATTTGACAAAAATTACCGTTTTAATACAACATATTCTATTTAATCTATAATATTAATAGGCTAGGCAATTTCTTGTGACCGATGTTTTGTTCTACCGTTTTATTCCGATTTTGACCAAATGTATATAATTTGAAAGATTTTCTTTTTCGCCGTTTTGCAGATTTACAGATTTTTAAATTTTTCCCTTCATTTTGAGTAAATTGCATGTAAAGTTGCTACTAACACATACATAAAATTATAAATGCTATGTGTGTGTTTATTAAATTTGTTAATGTGTTTGTAATAAAAATGAGTTTGTTTTTTATAATTGCTCAGCATACCTTTAGGGTCCTTATTTAATGAGAAAATAAAATTTCCTAGAATTTGCACTCGAATTTCGAGTGCTGGAATCTGCTAGTTCTATTTAATTTTATTAAAAACATTAGGAATAAGCAAAATGCCACGAGGAAAAGTGTTAAGTGAATTTGAAAGTGCATCAAAAGCAGAAATTGCAAGTGAAATCGGCAGAAGTCGAAAGGTTATTTATAAGGTTATTTGAACGTTATTTGAACGCGAGCGTCTACTTATTTTGAACATAGCAAGCAACACCACCAAAAGCAGTTCCCAACTTGCTGGATGCGTTTCCAACAAAGTGTGCAAAACTACCATTTGGAATGTTCTTAAATCTTCCAAACATACTCGAAGACAAAGAATGAAGAAAATTCCTCGTCTTTTGAAACGTCATATTAATGCACGTTTGGAGTTTTGCAAAAGTAATATGGGCACAAATTGACCAAACGTAAGTTGTTTAATGTTATGTCAGAAAATAATAAATTAATTTGTTTTCTTTTGAAAGATAATTTTTTCAGATGAAAAAAAAATTTTGATGGTCCTGATGGGAGCTTTAGTTACTGGCGTGACTTGCGAAAAAATTCCCAATGTTTCTCTCGAAAAAATTTTGGTGGCAGTTCTGTTATAATTTGGGGTGCATTTACTAGAGATTGTTGTCTGGAGTTGCAAATCGTGCCCACCAAAATGAACAACGAAAAATATTGTAAATTGCTTCAATGGAATTTGTTGGCATTTCTTCATTTTTCAGCAAGACAATGCAGCCTGTCATGCCAGCAAATTCACAAAATAATGGTTAAGCTCGAATAATGTCGATGTTTGGAATAGACTGCTTGCTCTCCTGATATCAACCCCATAGAGAAGATATGAGGAATTCTCTTCAGGCGAATTTATGCTGACAATCATCAATCAATACATGAATGTAAATGAACTAAATATTTCAATTTTCAATGAATGGGAAGCACTTAATCAAGGTTTATTGAATAAATTAATAAATTCTGTGAAAAATAGAATGGTTGATTGCATTAAAGCAAAAGGTGGTGTTATAAATTATTATGTTATATTATGATTATGTTATTTTTATTTTTTTTGTTAAATAAATAAAGGAATTAATTAATTATTTTTGTTAAACAAAGACTTTGCTGCTTTTGCGCTGTACTATTTGAATGCTTTAATATGCTAAGTATTGGGATGTAAGAGATTTTAATGACGGTGATTCTAATTAATGGGAGTTTTGGGTAATATACGTTTGTTTTTGGAAAGAAACCATATTAATGTAAATTCAGCAAAGAAATAATAATTATAGCATGCATAGTTAAAATTTTATATAACATTATATAACATTTTATATAACAGATTACCAACTGTGCTATCATTTATGAACGCACTGTAAAGTTCAACGATATGTTTAAAAATGGCAATGCTATCGACACCACGGTATCCTGAACGGCTACCTTAAAATATATTGTATTTGTTAAGAATTAATCTTTCCATCGCTGATAACGATGACGTACATGTGTAGAAAATTTATTATTGATTCGACTGAAATTTCTCTTTCTCACTGATAACCCGAGCCTTATTTTATTAGATAGTAATTTGACATTTTCAGAAATTGTTTTATATGTGTTTGCATTAATTCGCTTAAAATTGTAAGTAAAAACGTCATTAGTGACGTCGGAATTATAATTCAATTATTATGCGTAATCCCTTTTGATATTACGCATAATAATTGAAACTAATTGACTCTATCCAAATGAAATTACGCATAATAATTAAAACTAATTAACACTATCCAAATATACACCGTGGCATATAACGATATAGCAATAATAGGTGATTTCAATTCCAACCTCCTCGTTGAATTATCCTTTAAGGACAGCATGTTGACACATGGACTCATTCCAGTCAATATCACCACCCCAACACATTTTACAACCTCTAACTGCACACTTATAGACCTCATTTTTGTGGGTGATACATCTAAAGTGCTACTGTATGATCAATTATTTGCCTCATGTTTCTCAAAGCATGACCTTATATATGCAGTATATGATTTTTTGATTCCTGAAGTAGATAAATTTTATTCTTATCGGGATTTTAAGAACGTAAACTACAATTTATTATATGATAATTTCTTTCAAATTAATGGGAGCAGCATTAATTTGATGCCTTCTGTTGATTATCAATTATCTTTCATTGAAGACAATATTTTAAAATTCTTTGATGACACGGTTCCCTTAAGAACGAAAAGGATAACACCAAAGAATAAACCATGGTTTACCAACAGAATTCAGCAACTAATACACCGAAGAGATTCAGCATACTCAAGATGGAAACGTTTCAAAACACTTGAACTGAAAACTGAATTCCGATCAGCTCGAAGCGATGTCAATCACCAAATTAGGATCGCTAAATCAGAATATTACACTTATCGCTTTAGTACTGCGTTGGATTCTAAAAAAACTTGGCATACTATTCGCGAAATTGGTATTGGTAATTTTGATAATGCTGATGAACTTAATAAGATGTTCACTAATATACCCATGATTCCAACAGACGTTACAAGCCGTAATAGTTTTATCGCAAACGTCAATAATAATTTCTTTCTAGAAGAAAACAAGTTTGAGTTTTCCTGCGTCAACCAGTCTGATGTTTTCTCTTGTATCTCGCAAATAAAATCTAATGCTGTTGGATATAATAACTTACACCCCCAATTTATTAAAACTCTTTTACCACTAATATTGCCTTATATTACTCATCTGTTCAACACCATCATCACGTCGAGTCGTTTTCCTGCAAAATGGAAACATGCAAAGATAATTCCGCTACCTAAATCAAACTCAGAATATCGTCCAATTGCCATACTTAGCTTTCTTTCGAAAATTTTGGAAAAACTACTACACTTGCAAATGAGCACTATTTACATGTAAATCAACTTTTGACTGACAAGCAATCCGGCTTTCGTCCCAACCATAGTTGCGTTACTGCCCTTATTGATGTTTCCGAAAATATAAGACGTGAGTTAGATGACGGTAAAGTTAATTTTTAGGTTCTTCTTGATCATTACAAAGCCTTTGATACTGTCAATCATTCTACATTATGTATGAAGCTAAATCAATTATTCAATTTTTCATCAACATCAATACATCTAATATCAACATACCTCTCAGAACGGATACAATCAGTATTCGTTAATAATACAATATCTGAACCATTAGCTATTAGTAGAGGTGTACCCCAAGGGTCAATTCTGGGACCGCTTCTTTTCTCTATTTATGCCAATGATTTACCCCACCACTTATCACATTGCAATGTTCACATGTATGCAGATGATGTACAGCTTTACCTTAGCAGCCCTGATAATTCTATTCGCCAAAATGTAGATAACCTAAACGATGACATTAAAAGAATAAATTGTTGGGCAATTTCTAATGGACTTTGCTTAAATTCAAATAAATCTAAATGCATAGTGATACAAAAAGGACTATAAATCCACTTATTGATATGGAAATATCAATAAATAATCAAAGAATTGAGATAGTTTCAACAGTTAGAAATCTTGGATTGGTCTTCAACAGCAACTTAAATTGGTCAAGCCACATCAATATGCTTGTTGCACAATCATACGTTAAACTAAGGACCCTATGGGCAACGCAATTCTTTACACCATTAAGATTAAGAACACTATTGGCAAAGGTTTGCCTTATTCCAACACTAACTTATGGATACGAACTGTTTGCGAATTGCGATTCAATCAGTAAAAAAGAAACTTGAAATGCTTTACAACAATATTGTTAGGTATGTGTATGATTTAAGGAAATTTGAACACATATCGTCCTTCTCGAAAAGCCTGTACGGAGTATCATTTGAAAACCTACTAAAGATTAGAGTACTAATTTTTCTTCATAAGATAATATATACTGGAAAGCCACAATACTTATGCAATCATATACGATTTGCCAAATCAAACAGAGGTAAAAAATTAATTATTCCTAAATTAATTATTCATAAATGCTGTACGTCTTTGGAATAGTCTTCCACCTAATATTCAACTTAATAGCAAAGCAATACATTTCAAAAAATCCTTATTTAAATACTTTACCTAAACCTAAGCTTTTTAAAGGTATTTCTTTATTGTATGCTTTTTTTTTTAATTTTTTCTCTCTCTTTTTTTGTAATGTTTAATAATTTTCAATTCAAAAATTTATTTTAATATTCTATGTAATATTTTATTAATGTCATAATTTTAAAAATTCTTATGTTAAAATATTATTTATATTAATTTTTATGTGTATTAGTTACAATTTTATTTAATTTAATTTGGCTAAACATGTTTGTCCACTACTAAAATCTTGTACTATAATTATAAGACTTAGTCTTGTTGTGCAGGAAATCATAAAATTTTTAATTAAATTTTTAATAATAATAATAAAAATAAGAGAATGTCAAAAAGACGATTATATAAAAAAAACCGAAAAAGACAACTACTTTCTTCTACGGCATTATTAGATAACAATATCTTCGAAGCTCGATGATATTCGTTAATTTGGCCAAAAGATTCGAATTTCTCACGATTTTCGATACGGTTATTTTTTGTTGGAAGTTGCGTCATGGCCCTTTACATTCATAGAGCTTCAGGCCCCTGTTAAATTGGTCTTACAAGAAACGTTTTATTTTGGGCACCCACAGATCGCAATGGAACTTGGATATGGATACGACCAGTCTTTTTTTTTGCTGACCAATCTCATATTTAGGAAGTAACAAGTAAGAAAATTATAGTCGGTCTAGACCGACTATACGATACCCTATACCATGCGTTTAGAGACCCTATCTCTCAGGCCCAACTAACTGGATATAGAGAATAAGCATAAACCAAATTTGAGTAGGATTTTTATTAATTTTTTCGGCTGCAGATATGAAAAAGTTCATATCGGATGCTATATCTATATGGGCACTAGGCCCAAAAATGGACCGATCCTGTCCATGTTTGCTAAAGTCTCTCTTATTTTGCAAAAATATATACAAACAAAATTTGAGAAGAATCAGTGCAATATTTTTGTTTTTTGATAGATTTAAGTGAAGATCGGGAAGCAGCTCCAAATGGGGCCTATGACTAAGAGTTGTCCAATAGGGATCATTTTTGGACTACTGATTAATGGATGTAATATATACATACAAACCCAATTTGACTAAGATTTGTATGATAATTTGGATCTTATGGCAATATATGTTGATTTCATAAGGGTCATTTGTATGGGGGCTAGGTCTAAACATGGACCGATTCCCACCAATTTCAATAGCGTTCATCCCATAGCCGATAAAATATTAAATACCAAATTTCGTCAAAATATATTCATATTTGCGACCTGCAGTTTGATTACAAACTTTACATGGACACACAGACGGACGGACGGACGGACGGACGGACGGACGGACGGACATCGATAAATCGAATCAGATAGTGATTCTGATTCGATCGGTATAATTAAAGATGGGTGTAGGTCAAATATTTTTGGTTGTTACAAACAGCAGCACAAAGTCATTATACCCAAACCACATAGTGGTATAGGGTATAAAAAGGTCCCACTTAACTGCCGCTTTTCGTTTCTTTATTTTTATACCCTATACCACTATGTGGTTTGGGTATAATGACTTTGTGCTGCTGTTTGTAACAACCAAAAATATTTGACCTAGACCCATCTTTAATTATACCGATCGAATCAGAATCACTTTCTGAGTTGATTTAACAATGTCCGTCCGTCCGTCCGTCCGTCCGTCTGTGTGTCCATGTAAAGCTTGTAATCAAACTGCAGGTCGCAAATATGAATATATTTTGACGAAATTTGGTATATAAGCTTTTATCGGCCATGGGATGAACGCTGTTGAAATTGATGAGAATCGGTCCATGTTCAGACCTAGCCCCCATACAAATTACCCATATGAAATCGACATAAATTGCCATAAGATCCAAATTGTCATATAGATCTTACTCAAATTGGGTTTGTATGCGTTCATTACATCCACTAATGAGTAGTCCAAAAATGATCCTTTTGACCCCATATAGAGCTGCTTCCCGATCTTCACTTAAATCTATTAAAAAACAAAAATATTGCACTGATTCTTCTCAAATTTTGTTTGTACATATTTTTGCAAAATACAAGAGACTTTACCAAACATGATCAGGATCGGTCCATTTTTGGACCTAGTCCCTTTATACATATAGCATCCGATATGAACTTTTTCATATCTGCAGCCAAAAAAATTAATAAAAATCCCACTCAAATTTGGTTTTTGCTTATTTTCAATGTCCAGTTAGTTGGGCCTAAGAGATAGGGTTTCTAAACGCATTGTATAGGGTATCGTATAGTCGGTCTAGACCGACTATAATTTTCTTACTTGTTCATTTTGCAGATTTTCCCATTTGATTCTAGAAACCATATAAAAATTGCTCCTCATATTTGCATGGCCTATCCAATGGAGTCTACGACATGAATAAAATCAATAAAGTTTAGGGGGTTTTGTATAGTAAATATGAATTTTTTATTAAAACTCACACAGTTCTTTTCTTACATTACCATTATACCCTATACCACTATGTGGTTTGGGTATAATGACTTTGTGCTGCTGTTTGTAACAACCAAAAATATTTGATCCAGACCCATCTTTAATTGTACCGATTGAATCAGAATCACTTTTTGAGTTGATTTAACAATGTCCGTCCGTCCGTCCGTCTGTGTGTTCATGTAAAGCTTGTAATCAAAGTGCAGGTCGCAAATACGAATATATTTTGATGAAATTTGGTATATAAGCTTTTATCGGCCATGGGATGAACGCTATTGAAACTGATGAAATTCGGTCCATGCTCAGACCTAGCCCCCATACAAATTACCCCTATGAAATCGACATAAATTGCCATAAGATCCAAATTGTCATATAGATCTTACTCAAATTGGGTTTTGTATGCGTTCATTACGTCCATTAATGAGTAGTCCAAAAATGATCCCTTTGGCCCCGTATAAAGCTGATTCCCGATCTTCACTTAAATCTATTAAAAAACAAAAATATTGCACTGATTCTTCTCAGATTTTGTTTGCACCTTTTTTTGCTTTTCTCTTTCTAAATGTACAACATTTCGAGAGCGCTTTGTCAAAATTTCAAGTAAATCGAAGCAAAACATAAGAAGATACAGCGTTTCCAGCGACCGGTCTCATACGGTATATCGTATATAAATCAGTTTTTAAAAAACTTTATATCGATTTTCTCGCAAATAAATGTTCAAAGTCCGAGAACATCATAACTAAAAATCTACTTGCCCGATTCTTTTGAAGTTTTACACACTATATCTACACAAAAATTGTCATGTAACCACGGCGAGTTTTTTTTTTAATTCTATTTTCTTCCCCATTTTTTAAGAATAAATTCGACTTTTTTAACTTTTAAAACCTTACCCCCCTTAAGAAACCTATCAAACGAATACTGCATTTTGAACCATTGGAAACTTAAAAGAAAATATTACTTAGTTGTGCCAAAGAATTTTTATGGGTAGTATCTTATTTTATTTTACTCAGTTATCCTTTAAATATTACGAACGACACAGAACACTCAAATGCCTTGTTAACAGTTTAGTCCGTCGCGACGGAAGGAATTCAAAATGGTAATAGAAGAAAACAGTTAACATGGCCTTCGTCTTTGAATAACATTGATGTGATATTCTCGGACTTTTGCACAATATTCGCTTGTTTCCCGGTAGGAATAGATTTAAGTCTCATCACCCGCAATGATGCATTTCATTTCATTCTGCTAATCAGAAAATTTTATTTCAGAGACTCACGCAAAAAAGAATTAGTTGGAATTCGGTTACCACTAGCACCATACGATTTGGTAATACAATTTTTTATTGTAATATTTGAATAATTAAAAATTCTGTTCTAAATACCAAAAAGATAAGGTGATATGAAATGGAATGAATGGAAAAATAAATTAAGAATTTTAATCTTCGGAAAATATAATAAAAATAAAACGTAACAATTTATTTTTTTCTTCAAATTTGTTTAAAATTGAAGAAAGCATGATTAGGCAAGTTCCATATTATGTGGATCCGTTTTTATAAAAATTATTTTAGCGCGATAATTCTTCCGATTTATTCTCTATAAACAATAAATGCTGCAATGCAAAAGAATGTTGAAAGGTTTTTGCCTTCCCCATTCTTACCAATACACCATTTAAGCATCAAAGGACTGTCGTCGCCCATACCTACGCTGGTGTGTCCTACCATGGCTGTTTGATTGTAAAGATATCGATGAAACAATGTGAAATGCTCGTCAAGCCAACAAAATTGTCGAAGTTTCTTAAAAGAAATTTGTCAAGGGTGCACAGGAACTGTATAATCGGGTACCAAAGAGACCGTTAAAAAATCCACCGGCAAATCCAAAAAGTATATTTGGTTCCGGTTCTTAAATAAGTTTGGTGTAGTGGAAGCCAACATCGACAAAGGAAGTGAAAAATAGGTAGGAGTGTTAAAGTCGGCTATGCCGAATCTTTGATACCCCCCACCTAGGTTTTACGTTTACATTTATATCTGGACTTTCTTTACAACAAATATAAATAAAATATTTGAAATTGTAAACAATTTGATACACTTAATACTAAATTATTACAACAAATACTGTGAATTTTCAGCATTTTTTTAGAGGTGTCTACATATTTTAGATCATAAATTGGCACAATGACGCCCGATTTATACCATTTTCAATACTAACCTGATCCAGATAATAGCAAACAATATTATTCTAAGTTTAACCACGTAAATGGTTTATTTTGTGATTTTTTTTTTTTTTAATTTTAGTAAATCTCATAAAGCCTAGAAATAGGAATAAAAAGGATAGCTTATATAATTTTTAATCTTGAGAGTAATCGAATACCGGGTTAGATTTATTTTTATATACATCTCTATTTTCATTTAATTGTTTTGATATTTATTTCTCTAACAACTTTTTTTTCGTTAAAATATCTTATAAAATGTTCACTTGAGTGCTGAAACTGTTTAGGTGTCTGCAAATTCATCTCGGAAAATAAAGATGCGTTTTATTTTTTACAATCCGTTTCAATTTTCTACAACTATTAGTATAGGTCATATCTATAAGTCCATATAGACCACCTTTCAACTCTTACTCGTTTTTGTTGTATTAAATCTATCTTTGTGCCTTTAAATTAAATCAGATAAAAATATTTAAAAAATTGCTTTTTTAGATTATATCTGAACATTTTACTGACATAAGGCAAAACTAAAACTGATAATCAAAACTATTTTCAATGTATTTGTTAAATATCGCATAATTTTTGCAAAATATGATCCTTAACTTTGACTTAACAGTTTTTCTACTCCTACTCTAGACAGAAATTAATTCTTTATATGAAAAAACTATCATTGTTAAAAACAATAAATAATTATAAAAACAAGCGTTTACAAACCCTATCTCTAAGGCTCAACTAATTGGATATAGAAAATAAGCATAAATCAAATTTGAATGGCATTGTTACTAATTTTTTTAACTTCGAATATGAAAAAGTTCATATCGGATGCTATATTTATATCGGGACTAGGTCGAAAAATGGACCGATTCTGACCATATTTGGTATTTTTTGCAAAAATATTTAAATAACAAATTTAAGAAATATCTGTACAATATTTTTGTTTTTCGATAGATTTAAGTGATTCTGAGTCGATCGGTAAAATTAAAGATGGGTCTAGTTCAAATATTTTTGATAGTCACAAACATCAGCACAAAGTCATCATACCCTAACCCCAAATGGTAACCGTACTCAATATAGGTTTTAATATTGAATTTAACACACTTATTTTGCCTGTTTGATTTTTATATATGCTCGAAAAAATAAAAATCGAAAAATCGTTTATATCTGCTTAAAAAATAAAAATCATAAAACAAAGCATTGTCCCTAGCACAAAGCCTTTTTTGGTAAATTCAACATCAAATCGAGTAGTAGTTTCAGGCGGTACGTTTAACAATTTTTAAGTCAATTATAGTAAACAAAATATATTTTTTTAGTTTCGGTTCTTTATCGGAAAACTTGTCCATGTGTTATATTTTGAAACCTCTTTTTTTGTTTTAGTCGTTTTTTTATATATTCGACTAGCGATAATCAGTTTTTTTCAGATCTTTTATATCAGTTTGTCATTCCATTTGTAACGCATCGAGAAATGAATTTGCGACCCCATAAAGTATATATATTCTTGATTCCTATAAAAACTCGAGGCGATAAAGCGATGTCCGCCTGTCTATTGAAATCACACACATTCACAAAATAAAACTTATACTAATTCAAAGTTTAATGTCATTATAAACATTAGTGCAAATGTAGTGATTCTTGTTTTTTTTTTTTTTTTTTTTTATTAATCAAGACTCAGGGGATGCTCCCTACAGATGCAATGCATTGTGTTGATCTCAGGAAAGATATAGATATAGGAAGGAGGAAAGAGGGAGTAGTGTGTTCATTTTTTTGCAGCGACAGACCAAAGCCTCTGGTGGGAGCACGCTACCTAATCGCCTACCGGGGTGGTAGGTAATGTAAAATCCTTGTCAAAATATGAATTCATCTAGATCATTAGTTGTAGTTAGTCAAATGCATTATAACTTTACTAGTTCTGTATTATAATTTATTTAAAAATGAGTACTTATTTATAATATAACAATGATTACGTAGAGTATTGAACACAGAGAGCAATTACCCATTACCCATTTTAATATAAAATTCATCTCGTTGACAATCTACATTAAAAGAAAAAAACATTAGAAAAGGTTTGTTACTGAAATACATTCGAAAATTTCTGATATATATTTGATAATTTCTGAAATGCACTGAATGTTTTTTGAAATATATTTGCTAATTACATTTGATAATTACTGAAATACACTTGATGTTTCCTGAAACACATTTGGTAATTTCTGAACTAAATTTTATACATTCTGAAATGCAATTGATCATTTTTAAAAATCAATTGATGCTTTCTGAAATACAATTGGAAGAAGTGTAGATCATTACTTGTGATTATTTTATTACTTTGTACATTCTTTATTATTATTCTTGAAATTATAAATACAGTTCAGTAAAATTTTTTACTTTTTTATGTTAAAGTATAATATAAAATTCATTAAAAGAATAATTATCATAATGATACAAATTTTCTAGAACAACGAATTTATCAATCAATTCATCTCGTAGATGTTGGCAATATGCAGTTTAAAAACAATAACGCATAAGAAAATTTATTTTCGTGCATATTCCCATTTTTCATCCCACTGCTTTTTTTTTATTAAAAAACTATTTATAAAAACAAAGAAAAAACAAAAAATTAATGTGTGCAATAAAATAAATAGAAACATTTAACAAATAAAAAGTATATATATACATATACATATAAAAAAAAAAAAAAAAAAAAAATGGAAAAAATTAAATAGTTAAACGCAAAGTATAGAAGGATGTCTTCAAATATTTGCACAAAAAATATAAACGTCAAAATTTAATAAGAACACTCGTCGGAACACCAAGATTCGCAATCGTGATTCAGAGTGGTTCATTTTGCCGTCTTAACATGCTATATGACTGAAAGAAATTGTTGCTTACTTTTATGCATGAAACACATAGAGACAGTGGCTACACGACTACAGCCTGTCAAAAATAAAATACACACGGTTATATGAAAACGATTATCTTGACACCAACACAGCTACATGGCTACACGACTACTTTTGTCGCTGTAGTCAACTTAGGATAATTTCTATTTTTGTTGACTACAAAACAAAAATAGTGTTGACAATATAACAAAATATGTAAAAGATATTAATGCTATGAAGTATTTTATTTTGTTAAAAAAAAAATCGCAAAATTAAGTGCTATAATTGCATCAATAATCAAAAGGTGTTAAATAAATTTATTTATTTATTTTTACTTTATAATCATGCATGTTTTCCTATTTTAATAAAGTAGAAAAATATAACTGGCACAACTGAAATAAAAATGCATTTGTATAAAAACGGCTGTTAATATTGTTGTTATATATTGCTTTCGTTTTCAAAAAAATTAAAAAAAGTAGCTGCAGCCAGCTGCATTTGTAGTCGTGAAGCCGCAGTCGTCTCATGTCTTTGGTGAGTATTTTCGTTTTCGTTTGGCTGTATACATATAAGAAGCCGATTAGAGTTCGCCTTAAGGCCTAGTTAGCCACACGTAACCGTAACTAAACGTGTCAGCTGTTTTTTTTTTTTCATGAAAAGCCTATAGAGCAGACCGAACTCAACTGTCACCTAACCGAAACGTCCCAATCTGTTGAAAATAGATTTTTGCTATGTTTGTACGTGACATTTGTGAAGAGCTGATAAACTTTGGTTAATTTTACACAACAACATGATGGTTCGTTTTTAACGTTCTATAATTGCGTTATTAGTGGTGCCATTATGGATATGTATGTGTAAACAAAATTATACACATCCCAGTCACCATTTCGAAGATTGTTTTAACAAAAAATCACCATACTGTGTCTTCTTCGAGCACTTTTGATGATTAAAAACTGATTAATCACATGCGCTATTAGAAAATGAATCAAAAATGATTTTTGCTTACGCTTAAAAAGTGATTTAAAAAATTACATTAAATACGACTCAAAAATGA
Organism: Cordilura impudica; assembly: GCA_963682025.1. Lineage (NCBI taxonomy): Eukaryota > Metazoa > Arthropoda > Insecta > Diptera > Scathophagidae > Cordilura > Cordilura impudica. Next base: position 182,285,374 of record OY821520.1, on the reverse strand, counting down.
GAAAAGCTGGTAAAAAAATAGTCTCAAGAAGAGTCGAGGGTAAGGTAACATTTTCTCCCGACAAAAGAATATTTTGTGATCAGAAAAAGAGCGCATTTATGACTGTTTTAATAGTACAGAGGAGTCAAAATAGACTCCATGATCATTTATTTCATAAAATGCTTTCTGGGATTTTATTCACTATCTGTAGAAACAGGTTTTTTAAGTAAACAAATCTGCCCACAATTTCAATATTATTCCGTCCACAACGATACAATCACTTTGTTCACTAGCTAGCAGTAAAATAAAAAAATAGTATTATAGTACGGCGTAATGATGAATTGTACTTCTCAATTAGTTTATTTTTAATGTCCCATAAGAAGTTCGGTTTGTGCTAATAAAAGCATCAATACATGTTTCCCAGGGCGAGGCTTGATCATTGCACTTAGATTGAGCTGAGCTCCGCGACTATTCCTAATATGAATAACTCGCGCATAAAGTTTTTGGTAGTCCAAGAATGGCGTTTACCTCCGTCCCGTTATAAAAGCCCTAGTTAGCCACACGTAGCCATAACCAAACGTGTCAGGTGTTTTTTTCTGGTACATAAAAAGCATTTAGATCAGTTACTGAACTCAACTGTCACGTAACCGGAATGTCCCAAACTGTTGAAAATAGATTTTTGCTACGTTTGTACGTGACATTTGTGAACAGCTGATAAAGTTTGGTGAATTTTACACAGCAACATGCTGGTTCGTTTTTATGTTCTATAATTGCAATAATTGCCAACGTTACATTTACGTTACGGATAGATTTTAACAACGTGTGGCTTAGACCTGGTGTTAAAAACCTTTTTTTAAATTTGAATGTGGGTAGCGATGAAAATATGCGATTTGATACCAAAATTGATGTCGCAAATTTTGGGGCTGATCGGATGGTGCCAACCCGTGCCGCAATGAGTTTAAAGGTCAAAATTTTAAAAATCCACCGGAATACTCTTTTTTTTTGCATTTTATCAATTTTTTTAATTAGAAATACTATAAATATAATCTTTTTCTTTAAGTTTTATTTAATAGGCTTATTAGCCCTCTACAATGCGTAACAAGTATTGTTCATCATTTTCGTTGTGTGTTAAGCATCCGTTAAAGTCAGTTATTAATTTGACTTTTCTTTCGGCGGCATCACTCACAACAGTAATGCATTTGACGAACTGTTCCCCCTTACTAAATGCTACGCTCTTAGGCCAATTTGACGGATCAAAGAATAAGAAATCCATAAAAATTTCCAAACGAGAAAAAAAATGTTGTTTTGTTAGTCACAAAAGAGCTTATTTGCTTATTTGCAACGCCAAAATAGCCAATTATCCCCTTATCGGTTGCATATCTCTATTTGAATATGGAATATAGAGAATTGCTAAGGAAATGCACATATTACGAATTTCATTCAACTGACTCGCAGAAATTTTAAAGTTTGCGTGAAAAATATACATCTTTCTCAAATTACATAAATGATCTTCATGAATATCTAGGCGATGGCATCACAATTCAAGAACTCAATGCAATACCACTCATGTACGCGGATGACATTGTAATATTGGCTGAAGAGGTAGAGGCTTGAATGGCTTGAAGAATGCTGTGATTACTGGAATCTAGAGGTGAATCTTACGAAATCTAAAATAATTGTATTTAGAAATGATGGAGGATTGGCTAATCGTGAAAAATGAGTTTTCAAGGGAGAAGAAGTTGAAATTGTCAATGAGTTCAACTACTTAGGTATGATATTAACACCAAAAATGATTTTCGCAAAACATAACCAAAATAGAAACGCAACGGCAAAAAACAACACAAACGCTACATGGAAGTCATTTCTAAGCAAAAACCATATATCTCTAAAAACAAAATATTACTTACTTGAAGCAGTGAGTCGTTACAGACAGTCCTGTGGGGCTCAAATCTGTGGACATACTCATTTCGAGGAAGTAGATAAACTGCAGGCATGTTTTCTCAAGCGTATTTTAAAATTACCAAATTCAACACCTAACTACAAATTAATGTTATAATGTGGTCTGGAAGACTCCCATATATACACCCTAAATTTAAACTTACAGTACTTAAATCGGACACTTCTTAAATTAGCACCGTCGCATCTTCCACATAAACTTAGAGTTAATATTCTAGGAAAAAACCTGTTTTGGGTGAAGAATTTGAACCATTTGGGAAACAGTATTATTTATTAAATAATTTTAAAATTAGCAACTACGATGAGCGTTTAAGAAGAGCATCTCAAACCCAAACTTTTTATAAAAACCTAAATTTTACAAGAGGACAGTACTATTTTATGAATATGGCTGATCAAAGCTATGTAATGTGGATCTTCAAAGCACGCTGTGAGTCAATAAAATTTAAATTCAATCAGAAATAGTTAAGAATGCTCGTTGTGATATAGAAGAGAAATTGAAACAACTCACCACTTTTAAATTGCTTCAGGCTGCAACAATTTGGTTGTATAATAATATCAGAGGAGAATTATTTAAAATCTTAGATGGAGAGTTGAATAGTTAAGAAATTTTGTTTAAATACGCTTCACGATATCGAAATTTTTTAATAAATGAATATAATAATTAAATTATAAAAAAAATGTTTAACATTAAACATTAGAATTATACTCATTAAATCCGATTTTTCCGGCTAACGACATAGTCAAAGCCGTATGTTATTCGTTAAATTATGTAATTTTTATTATATTATATTTATAATATTATATCCTTGTATCGAATTTTTGAAAATAGAGTTACTACTACTACTACTACATCTTTATACAATAGATGGCCTTGGACATGAATCTTGCATGAAACTTCGCAGGAAATGTGAAATTGGGAATGCTACCACAAAGAAAAAAAATTCAAGTTGTAAGAGTTCTCTACAATCATGCCGAATGTGGACTTTCTCTAAAGATTTAAGACAAAAGTGCTTACTTATTTCGCGTTCCAGATATGACACTCAAAACTTGTTCATCATGCATACAAGTGCTGTATCCCTTTGAATTAAGTGTACTCCATTTCCGTGCAATACGAGGCCACTTGATTTTCCAAAATTAATCACAAATACAGCTCTTAAGAGACTTTCTGCAATATGGTGGCGACATGGTAACCACAATAAGCAACGTTCCAATAAAGTTCCAGCACCAGTATGAGGGACAGTATTTGCAGCAGTTGTATCAAAACATATCATTTCCAATGAATTCAGTATATTAATATTTAGCAAATAGTCGTAGACTGATTGAGCTACTACACTACCAGTTCGATCTTAAATAATAGGGATAGCTATCAATTTTTCAACGTTCTCCGACGTGAGCACAATAGCCAATCGGTCAACTTTATCTTTTTCAGCACTTGCGGGAAATAGCTTTCCGTCCCAATGCAAAACAAATGTTTCTGGGATCTACAAAACTTAACATAAAAGAAAAACTTATAACTTGGCCAAAATAAAAAATTTACCTTGAAATTTTTAATAATTTCTTGTGCAATTCCGACCAAGATCCTCAATATTGTGACCCAAAGTTATGGCAGTTGCTCTGATGAAGTGTATGGAAATAATGGAAATAAAATATTGCCAGCATATATACAACATAGCATTCTGTCGTCTATAAAATTCTAGTCAATATTAGTCAACTTGGAATGTTATCAGTCTGTTTTACATCCATCGCCTGCACATTATCTCCGATTTATCACTCTCAAATTCAAGATGTTCCAAGTCTGTACATAGTCAATGAAATGAAGTGCACAAAAAAATAGCCACTGTGCGTCCAAATACTATATAATAATTACCTGAAGTGCCCATTTTCTCTTCATAATTTTCTTTTCGGCGTTTTTCATCTTCCAATCTTTGTGCTTTGCTCTATTTGTGACATTTTGATCGACACAAGTCATGCTACCAACACGCCCATTTTCTCGCTGCTTCGTTAATAAGTCTTATAAGCGCGTCAACGTGGGCAATGTCAAATAAATTGTTTAAATTTGTCTTAAAGTTATTTTCTTTTTTTGCGATGACTCGGGAACGGAGATTTACATTATTTTCCATCTTTTTAATAAGAGTTGTTGGTATAAATATTGTTAGAATTTTTTAATTTCTATAAATATTTTTGTCTTACTATAATAGCAGAAACACCATACATTTTTGCAACTTAGAGCTCAATAAAAAATTGTAATATAATGTATTTGATTCTGGTGGCATTGTATACTAAATCTTTAATACAACTAATAACTAATTTATAAGTTAAAAATGATGTTCTAATTTATAGTAGTTTTATTTATAGTATTTGCATTTAAAAAAATTTTTAAAATGGAAAAAAAGGTTTTTGGTGGTTTTCCAAAATTTTGATCTTTGAACACATTATGGCACGGGTTGGCACCATCCGATCAGCCTCAAAATTTGCTACATCAATTTTTGAAAAACCCCATATTAGCTGCGCCAGGTCTAGCATGGCTAACTAGGCCTTATATGATAAATTTTAAAAATGTATTATAATTAAGGGGAATTAAAAATGTCGAAATTTACACGCGAAAGTTTTTCGAGTTTTAGTGCATTTTTAAGTATCAGTGACTCAAATCTGACAAAAATTTAGTTTTTCTTTTAACGCTAATTTTTAACAGGTACATATTTTAGGTTTCACTTCTACTTTTGAGTAGTAGTATGTACTAAAAATACAACTCTTAAAATCTAAATATTTTTTTTGCAACTCTAAAATTGCAGAATTTTGTATAAATAAAATAATATGTTTTCAAGACTTTCTCGGGACCTAATCAACCAATTTGGACGATTTTAAATAGCAAACTTCTCAGAATGTTAGTGAATCTTTTTTAATCCAAATGAGCAACCTACTCGTAGATGACCGATTGTAGTTGTGATCGTGTTTTCCACAGAGGGACATCGCTATATCCACTCCGCTTGTTATAAGGATCACATATATATATATATATATATATATATATATAATATATATATATATATATATATTCGGTTGCTACAACGAATCTGTTTTCTGTGTGCATTTTTATTTAAAAAATAATTCGTGCTTTTGGAGCCAATCGAGATATGTAAACAGTATCAGCAATATCTCTAATGGTAATTCGATGATTTTTCTTTACCAAATCTTTGATTTCCTTTCAGTCGATGTTTTAACTCGTCCGTGACGCTCTTTGTCTACTATGCTTTCTCTGCCTTCTTAGAATTGTTTTTTTTACCACATAAAGATTTTTCCATATAAACATTTTTTTCGACATAGCCTGGTCACCGAAAACCTTATGCAACATCTTCAGCAGCATAAATTTTATTCAGACGACAAAATTTAAAGAAACTTCGTTGTTCAACAAAATTCACTTTCAGTTGGCAGTAAGGATGTTGGCATATATGTCAAAAGCAGCTCTATTAAATGTCATCTTTTCATTAGAACACATTATTACTCCCAACTTTTTTTGCCACGGTCTTTCGTTTATACGATTTGGATATAACAAAATCAAAGAAAACGAACAAGCACTCCTTTTTACATAAAAAAAATTTGTGCTAACACAAATTCCAAAACAATTTTAAAATTAAAAAACTACTGGGGTTTATTTGATGATCGTGGAAGAATTTCGATGTAGTCGATCACGGATTGTACCCAATATGCTTATTTTGTTGTTAAACAACGTTATGCCCTTTGGAGAATTTTACGTTTATATTAATAGATGTATCAGGGATAAATTTCCAAAATATGATGACTTGATTATTAAGAAACCGTAGTATGAGACAGACATTATCAAACTTAAAACAGATGATAGCAATGATAACCATTGCGAAGAAGATGTTATTCAACTTACAGCTAGTTTGCGAGTGTACAAAATTTTGCTACAAGTATGGAACACAATTTTCTTGCTCATTAAAATTTATAAAAAAATTATAGCAACTCAAGAAATCGCATACTTTAATATTAAATCAGTTCTTCTTCAACTCCGCTTCTTAGAAAGATCAAGAATATATATAATTATTACATAGGAATGACAAACTTAAAAAAGTAATTTTTTTTTTAAAGTAATTAAAAAAAAAATAATTTTTGTTAAACGAAATGTTTCTTGTTAAAAAAGCTACCTTTTTTTTAAATGTAAGTTTTTTTTTAAAATCTACCTTTTATAAAAAATTACATATTCTTGATTTTGTTAAGCAAATAATATTTTCGTGAAACTTCCTTTCGTTAAAAAGCCCCTTTTCGTCAAAAAGTATTTTCATAATTTTTTAATGGACGACTTAGGCGCCGTACAATATACAATGACTTTTAAAAAATAATAAATAATTAACAGATATTATTTTGTATGAAATTTGATTTTTTAAGCATTTAAATTAGTTTTTAGACTATTTCTTTTAACTCATACTCTCTGTCTGTCTGTCGTGGGACAACTCCATTCCCCCTTATTCAATTGATCTGAAACTTGGCCCATAGTCTTATTGTGACTACAAATTAATTTTGGGGTAGTCACGTATAGTCACGCACAGTCACGGAGTGATCTAAATGTAATTTCCCCTCATTTGATCGATCTGAAACTTGGTCCATACACTTGCTGTGAAAAAAAGATTAACTTTGACTTAGTCAAGCACAGTCACGGAGAGATTTAAAACGGATTTCCCCCCATCAATATACTTGCTGTAAAGAAAGATTAATTTCGACATAGTCATGCGCAGTCACGCATAGTCGCGCATAGTTACGCACAGTCACGGAGTGATTTAAAACCCATTTCCCCTTATCCGATAGATCTGAAACTTGGTCGATAGACTTGCTGTGAAAAAGATCAACTTTGGCATAGTCACGCACAGTCACGCATAGTCACGCATAGTCACGCACAGTCACGAAGAGTTTAAAGTCTCACTTCACATCATCCGATCGATATGAAACTTTGTCCATAGACTTTTTGTAGCCAAAGATTAATTTTAAGATAGTCACACACAGTCACGCACAGTCACGGAGAGATTCAAAACTCATATGCATAAGGAAAGCAAGAGTTTTAATAAAAACTTTGTTTTTATGGGTTAGATTATTACGAATGTAGTTTATATCTTCCTAATTTTTAATTTGTGTCAATACTAGGGAAACCGGTCTAAGTCTGAATCTAAATAAAAAATAAGATTTCGATTTAATTCAGAGTAGATTGTTTTAAACTAAACTATCTCATTGTAATGTAACACTGTGTTACAGTAGAAATATACTTTTAAAATAAACTAGTGTAAGTTGTAGGCCAGGTTGAGTAAATCACTTTTCATACTCCCTCAAAATCTGATACAACTTCACGGCTTAAAATATTTTTAACTAAATCAGTTTCAAACCGATTGAAACTTGAATAGTTATGCCTTCCGAATATGTAGATATGCTTATACTTTTAACAAAGATATGTGAAAATATTATCCATATATCTTTCAAATTTATTTTATATAGTGTAGTTTGTTATATTGGAAAAGGCTAAATAGTATAACTCTTTGCTTGGATTCTCATTAAATTGGTTTCAAAGCAAAGGTATATGAACTTAACTCTTTGCCAAACAAACAATCTACTGTTTTTGATTACTGATGAGGGTTGGTGACTGGACCCAAAACAGCTGTATAATCTGTCATGCAGAATATAGATCAATTTTTGAAACAAATGAGCCAATGTTTTTTGCTTTATTTATTTGAGCCTGATTAATTTCAAAATTAATCATTAAAATTATAAATTTTCCAAAATATTGTTCTTAATTTTGTCAACTTATGCGCCTTTATTTTCTAATACGTTTATTGAAACCCCTAATTTTATTTTTATTTAAATGTAAATTTCTAAGTGAGCAAAACCAGTCATTGCATTTGCAAATCGGTTAAAAATTGTTAAAGTTAATTTTCTTTTTAAATAAAATTTTTGTGCGAAATATTTATACTACTTTAGAGGCAAATAATTTAACTTTTACTTTTACTCATTATTATTTAAAATGGAAGTGGTATAGTTAAATCAAAAAAAGTAATGACAAGTAATAACATTATAGTCAGACCGACTATACGACACCCTGTGCAATGCGTTTAAAAATCCTATTTCTGAGGTCCAATTTATTGGATAGAAAACAAGCATAAACCAAATTTGAGTGGCATTGTTATTAATTTGTTTGCCTTCGGATATGAAATAGTTCATACCGGATCCCATATTTTTAGGCCTGACCATATTTGGTATTTTTACAAAAACATATACAAACCAAATTTGGGAAAAATCTGTGGACTTTTTTATATTTTTTTTTAAATAAATATAAGCTAAGATCGGCAAGCAGCTTTATATGGGCACTATGACTAAGCATCTTCGTACAAGGTTTATTTTTGGAGTACTAATTATTAGATGAAATAAATACACACAAACGAAAATTGACTGAGAGTTATATGATAATTTGGATCTTATGGCAATTTAAGTCGATCTTACAGGGGCCACTTGTATGGGGACTAGGTCTGAACATGCACCGATTTTCACCATTTTCAACAGCGTTCTTTCTATGGTTGATGAAAGCTTGCATACCAAATTTGTCAAAATATATTCATATTTGCGACCTGTAGTTTGATTATAAAGTTGACATGGACACACAGACGGACGGACATCGTTAAATCGGCTCAGAAAATTATTCTGAGTCGATCGGTAAAATAGAAGATTCATTCTAAACTGTTGGGTAACATTATTTTACGTTAATAATAAAACTGTTTGTTTTTTATTTTATTAGAAATCCAATTTGATATATTAATTTATTTATCGTAATGGGTGCCTTCTGCTGCCTTTAATACACGAACACACAAGAAGAATCGCCGATCAGAATGGCGATCTGAACCAATGACCGCTTACCAATAATAATTGGTATTGTAAAATCGGTTACACTTATAAACTACTAGTATCTATAATTAAAGCTGTATTTATAATTATAGCTGATATCAATCTTACACATATCGCCGCCCTTGACGGATCCGGGGATGCATCCATCCTCATTTGATATAGGCGGCTTTTCAAATCTGTCCATTCTTCATTTTTACATCCGCTAAATATACAGAACCTTTACCATCACGTATTACATTCGATGCTCTACCCATTAGCCACTGTTTTGAAAGTAAATTGTCTTCTGCTACAAAAATCATATCACCTTCATTTAAATTTATCGGCTTTTTGCCCACTTGACCTTTTGCTGTAATTCATGAAGATACTCGTCATCCAGAAGAGCTGTTGTACGGCAGAAATTCGTAGCCATCTATCTAGGTGAGACAATTCTTTATACTCAAAAGTAGGCTTAGTAACACCAACCAATGGACTACCAGTCAAAAAATGGGCTCCTGTTTAAACATTTTAATCATTGGGATCATATGACATCGCCGTCAATGGTCTGGAATTTAGTATTGCTTCCGCTTCAGCAACAACTGTTGCAAGTTCCTCATAAGTTGGATGCGATTGACCCAATATACGTGGGTATTTAAAAATTTACAAAACTTAAATACTTCATCAGCTGCAATAAATTAAGTATAAAAATAGTTATGATGTAAATGGATCTAATGTGATTAAGATTAAATTTTATTAAATTATTTATGTTTTTATTTTTATTATTATTATATATTTATTCAATTATTATTGGAAATAAATAAAAAAAAAATAATTTTTCATCATTTCTTTAGAAAAAAAAGTGATTTTTTTCCTAAGGTTAACATATTGCGGGTATTACATTATCGAGGGTATGAAATTTTAGTTAGGTATGTTACATACCGTCGAAAAGGCTAATTTGTCTAGTTTCTCAATATGTTTTATCTGCAAGGTTTTAGAAACTCTCATACACAAATAGGAATAAATACAAAATAGTGATGTGCTAAAAATTGAAAAAGCGTTGTCTTGAGTTACAAAACATATATTTTGATAGATATCCCACTCGCATCCCATTAAGCGACCTAAAACCTATTAAAGGAAAACACCTAAGCTCTCTTTTGAGCAAAATAGGGCCTTTTTGAAAAAAAGTCAGAACAATTTTTGATTTTGCAAAAAAATGAAAACAAATTTTTCTAAAGTTTTTTTTTTCCGAAGGATTGAAGAATTAGCTATCTAAACTATTTGAGACTAATTTTGCGAACAATAATAGGTAATAAATTACATGGATGAGAAAAATGGCAATTTTGATCCCCTCTAACTCAGAGAGGGGTCCAACCAATAGGACTAACCTTGGTGCAAATTTCATCCCGGAAGACATCGGTTTCATAAGTTGGGTCACTTGACATAAAACCCCCGTATATATAAATAAATTATGTATATAAATATGTTTACTCTTTCTGCTAAGAGTTAATTTTATAGACAATACACTTGATTCACGTTGACGAGGATTATCCTATATATTCTTCAGTTTCATCTCTTTAAAAAATAATTTTTTGTCAATAAGTTTCCGATTTTTAAAATCAGAGGCTCAATCTAATATTAGTAATAAAAGGCGCCAAATTTAAGATTTTAAAAGAAATTAAAGATTTAAAATATTTTGGATGATATTTTCCATATTTTTTAAAAGCATAAACATATAACTTACATATGCATCATTCTAAACCCGTTCAAAAATTTAAAATCGGTTCAAACTGATTCAGCCAAAAATATTTTGGTCCGTGAAGTGTTGAAAAAATGTTTTTTTTTCCAATAAATTCACATCATGAAGGTATATTCGAAATTCTAGGAATTAAAAACTGATTTACTTAACCAGGCCTAGAATACCGTGTAATTTACAAAAAATATATATTTATGTATTGGAGTAAAAATTTTCGCCCGTATGTATATTTTATGTTGAATGACGGTATATATGCTTATTGCGCGTTTAAAACTTGCTTATTTAAACAAGCGGCGTATAGCCGAATTTAGGTAATTATAATAATTAAATTACATTAAAGTATAAATTTGAATAGAACATCATTTGAATAGATGACATTTTCGACAATTGTTAAGCTTTTGACTTGAAATACAATTTTCAAGCGATACTATATTTTACACAAACAATGACGTATTCACATCCATATTTACTACACGCTAATACTACTACTTAAAACAACCACGATATGCACATATGCATACACATGAAAGGGGAGAACAACAAAAAGTAAACAAACAGTTTTATAACATTTCGTGAATTTCTCTTCTTGTTATGTTGATGTTTTCAAAAATGAGACTGATGATGATGACTACTCGTTCGTATAAGCACCAAATATTTACATTTTATGATATCTTTGTTATTGTAATATGAATTAGAATATTTCATAAAGGAATTTATGTAAATTACTTTGTTTTAAGTACATGCTTTAAATTGCTAGTGAATATTAAAAAAAAAGAAATTTAAAGATTTTTTAAAATCAGAAAATATCTGAGAAAAAGTCAAGTTTAAAAGAAATTTTGTAAAAAAAAAAAAACTTCCAATATTCAGCCAACAAATATCTGACTGTTTAGAAATTTCGATACTGGAAAAAATTTTTATTTTCGCATTGTTTATAAGTTTTAATGAGCCGTTTAAAACGGTTGCTTTGTAAAAACAATATTTTCAAAATTTTATATGAAAATTTTGCAACGAATTATATGAAATTTATAATAAAATTTATATTTTTAATGAGATTAAGAGATTAGTCAGAAAGCGAGAGAATTTTGTTAGAGGAATATATGCTTTCAGCAGGTCACAAGCCTTTTAATGAGGATATTCTAAATATTTATATTAAGAATTTATATTAAAAATTTATATTAAGAATTTATAAACATTTAAGTATACAACAAATATTTTAAATATATGATTAAGTATGGGCAAAAATTGCAAAAATTTAAACAACGAAAGAGTTAATGAAGAAGAAGAATTTTTAATTAAACATTTAACTATTAAATTTTTATAAAGAAATATGTAACGGTGTACAATACACTTGATTAATTACACTATGTAACAATATGAACATTTTTTTTTGACATTTGACAACCACTATATTTTTAAGGGTTATGATCCTCTAAAAACAAAAACCGTAGATAGTAAAAGTTCTAGATAAAATTTTTTTCTATTTTGTTTTTCTAGAATTCGGGATTTTTCACAACTTGTCCAATTTTTTTATAAAAAAATATTAGCCAGGCTTTTCAAGCATTCCACTTATATCGTAACAAAAGCATGCATTATGTTTGGTTGTATAAAAATATGCATATGGATTATGAATTTTGCGGGATGCTCACAAATACACTTTCTACTTATTACAACGTAACCTAAATAAAAATTTGCAAATTTTTGTCAAAACCAGGTACCTTCACTATATTAAGAATAAAATCAACATTTACCCATACATTAGCAAGGCATATGGCTCATTTTATTATCAGTATTTAATGCTAATAAAAACTAGCAAATTCCAACCCTCGAAATTCGAGCGCAAATTCTAGGAAATAAAAGTATATAATCAATTATAGCCAATTCACAAATCAACACAAAAAAAAAACTAAGTTTTATTACAAATTCATTAACAAATTTAATAAACACACACATAGCATTGTATATTTTATGTATGTGTTAGTAGCAACTTTAAATGCAATTTACTCAAAATAAGGGAAAAAATTTAAAAATCTGTAAATCTGCAAATCGGCTAAAAAGAGATACCTTTCAAGTAATATACGTTTGGCCAAAATCGGGATAAAACGGTAGAACAAAACATCAGTCACAAGAAATCGCCTGGCCTATTAATATTAGAGATAAATATGTCATATTTGATATTTTTATTTTGCTGAAAAAATATTTTTCATTCTGAATAACTCCGTAAAAAATAACATAATAAATAATAACTTTTTTTTAACAAAAGTGGATAAAATAAATAAAAAAAATTATGCATAAAATTTTAAAATTTTTAAATTCTAACACATCCTTGATTTTTTGTTACTGTATAGTGTTATCACTCTGCGTATTAATTTTGGGATTTTAAGGGGTAAGATATAATCGAATGCGCAAAAAAGAATATTTTAATATATTTTTTTTATGATAATTAAGTTTTTTTTTTGCAAAACTGAATACACAGAGATTTTATGTCATGTTTCAACTTGACTTGTAAAAAAATATATTCATTATACATATATTAAAATAATGCCACATAGAAAACAGATTTGTTGTGGCTACCAAATTTACTGCCAACGAATTTCGAAGAAGTTCAGAACCGAATTTTGAGGTCATTATGATTACAATTCTGTTGTTTAAAGAGTAAATATATTATCACAATGGTTAGTTGATATACAATTCCTGTACTACAACCGAAAATTGAATTGTTAAACTTTAGAACAATTCGGTAGGCGATTTTTTTTCTGTGTGCATCTTTCTTGCACC